>CM037021.1:0-547500 GCA_020875875.1 Dioscorea alata
GTATTGCTTAACAGGGTCTGCTTTGTGTTGTCTAAAGACAATTTAAATTCTCCTTTCCACATGTGAACAATTGCTCTATAGGTTTAATTTCTCTAAATTATCTCTCACTCTTAGGTGTGTGGATCATTTCTTACTGTTACCTGCTGAAGCATAAATTTTTTCGAGATTATGGTTGAATTTCATTTGTTTATTGTTGGGATTTGAATTCTAGCTTAACCTAGTTTTCATATATAAAGGTTCATCTACGGTCTTTAATTAGATCTGGTTAAATTTGTGAAAGCTCTCAATTGCTCTTTTCAAAGACTTCATAATATAATATAACCTAGGCAATCACACCTGGATAATCTAAACAATTGCAATCAGAAGAGGACAACATTAAGCTAATAAACTGATTCATTCATTGACTAGATTTGGCATACTTTTGCAAATCAAAATATGAAATTACCAAACTATCCCTGATGTATAACTTCATGAAAATATAGTTTTAATTCCTAGACTACTTCTATATCTAGACCATGTCAAATAATAGTGTTAGACCTTATTCTCACTTTATTACTACTGGCATTCTCCTAGCGAAATATTGTTGTTGTGCTTCCAACTAAGGTGTTTCAAGTGCCTTTCATTGTTTTCTATGTCGGATTGGAAGTTTCGCACTGGCAAATGACCATTGTGTTAGCTATGCAAGTTTATAAAAAGCATTTATAAACTTGTTTTTTTTATGTCATTTTATCAAGCCATTATTAGATATTATGGTAGGATAATTATTTATTTTTGCTTTGGGAAGCATTTTTATGACTTCACGATTGATCTTCATCAAGTATGGATGATGTTTTTGTAAAAATCAACCTGCTCAATCTTTCAGTGTTGTTATTTCTTATCAGCTAAAAATTGATGGCAGACTTTACCAATAGGCAATAACACATTCTTTGTCAGTTGCACAAATTTTGGAAGGGCATTGTCAGAGAAGATCAATTGTTTTAACGAAACCACATCTATGTTATTTTCTCATCAATTCAACCATAAAACATCTTAAGTAGTGTAACCATTCTAACGTCAAATACACAAATGGCAGTAAGCTGCTGGGAGGAGCCATAAAACATTTTGTTAGCTAAAATACTCATATGTGTTAGTTCTTCATTTGTTGAGGTCCAGTAATTTTTTTAGTTATTTGTATTAAATGGTAATTTAGTTGTATGCATCGGGATAATTTATTCCTAGTCAACTTAGCATACATATATGTCTAGCTAGTATAGTTGTGATTTCTAAGAAACTAATTTTAGAAACATCATATATGGCTTTCTCTTTATTCCTTGAGTGGTTTATATAACATATTTTGCTAATCTATTTGTGGTTTTTAAGAAACTATTTTAGACGCATCACATACGGCTTGCTTTTTACTGTGGTGATCCTTGAGTAGTTTATCTGACATCTTGCTAATCTAGTAGTGATTTCTAAGAAACTACTTTTAAAAACATCACATATGGCTTGTGCTTGACTCCGATAATCCTTGACTATTGAACATAATAGATGCTAAATTTCACCAATAATTTGATCTAGAATATACATATCAAAAGCAATTAACTGTTTTTTTTTTTTAATTTGCCAAAAATGCCTTGTTAGGATATGCATAGAACTTCATCGTTTTATTTCATAAATTTCTACTAATGGGCATTCTTCTTCCGTTGCTTGACAAACAAATGCATTTAGAAGTTAAACATGCAAGCTTTCGTGGGTTTTTTTTTTCATTAATTGAACTTTTTGGGTATTTATTTAATGTAATTGCCTATTAGATGCATGCTAAAGCTAAGATAGGGGTGTAAACTTGAACTTTGTTTCACCTATTGCTAAATATCTAGGAGAACATACCTATTTTCTATCAATGACATGATAATATCTATTGTGGACGTAAAGTTTCTTTTCTTATATTTTGATGTTTTGAAATAAAAGGATAGTTTATTCTAATGCTCTTTATGTTTATATTATCAATCGTATGACTAGGATCACATAAGACATGCAAGAACTTCTTTTTTAATTACATGCTACAACAATATTAAGTTCCTTCTACTATGTGTATGCTTGCATGCTACATATATGTTCATCGTGATATATCTACTATTGTAAGTGAAGATACATGCCCTTTTTGTAAATGTTACATGCTTTATTTAAAGTCTTAAATTATAACATTTAGGTTCTAGTTTGTTATGTTATGCATTATCCTTAATAATCTCCAATCTTAGAATATCTTAACATTCTACCAAATAATGTTTTGTCATAATCGTGAACATACTTTGTATGCGGTTCATTTTAGATGGATTATCCATTATGCAGTTAGTTTTTGAAAAAATAGATGTCGCTATGATAGTCTTACTCAAGATAATATAGTGTAAGTCCTTCGCTTTTTATTTAAATAAGATGTTATTTTGTTTTGTGATTGTTGTCTTAGATTTATAGTTGGTTCTTGGATAATTGAAGGGATTTATGTTATCATGATTTTTTTTTATATTTTTTATGTTAAGGGGAAGTGGTTTTTGCAGAATGGTCAATTGCTCCAATTGACGAGCAATGATGGCCTTCTTTTGGGATGACACGAAACTAGGTGGAATAGACAAAAAAGTAAATAGGAAGGTCAACCCTTTCTATCAATAACTCAAGTAACCAGGTTGTTGCGCAACCGCAAGCGCACGGTTTTGCCAAGTAGTATTAAGTTATCGATCTCACGAGGACCAAGTGTGATTACCAATCTATTGCAATGATAGGCTATCTAGACAATTAAAAGTTGGGAGAATGAAACCCTAAACCCTTTAAACCCTTTAAACCCTAAACCCTAAACCCCAGACCCCCAGACCCCTAGACCCTAGACCCTAAACCCTAAAATCTTAAACCCTAAACCCTAAATAGGATGTGGTTTCTTTCATTATTTAGATGGACATTATAGCTTAGCTTTTTCAATTGAAACATAACTACCTTTTCGTGTAGCAATTATTCTCTCTCTTCCCCCCCCCCCCCTTCCCCCTCTCTCTCTCTCTCTCTCTCTCTCTCTCTCTCTCTCTCTCATTAGTTTTTTAATTATTCTCTCTCTTCCCCATTCTCTCTCTAATTTGTTTTTTATTCTCTCTCTTCCCTCTCTCTCTTTCTAAGTTGTTATTTTTATTTTCTCTCTCTCTCTCTAATTAGTTTTTTATTCTCTCTCTTCCCTCCTCTCTCCCTAAGTTTTTATTTTTAATTTTTAAAAAATTAATTTTTTTACAAATTAATAGATATGGTCTAAAACAGCCAAGGGGTTCATAACCTAATACTACTTGGCAAGATCTCTAGTTCAAAACTTAATGAAAGCAATAATAATAACGTCGACGTTAATTGTGAGTGTAGGTTCGTAGCCCAAACCTTTCGTCCACGGCTGAGATTGCGTAAATTGGATAATTAACTTTCAATCCGTACGCATGCCCCTAATCTATTATCAAAAATTTATTATTTGATTTTAATATTTTATAAATTACTTTATGTAGTATTTTTTTTTAAAAATCTATGTTTTAGTTTTTATTTTTCATAAACTAATTTATATAATACATAAAATTATATTTATAGTAGAGTTTTTGTAAAAATTTATTGTTTGACATCAAATTTTTATAAACTAAACTATAAATTAACATATAAATAAAATTTAAAAAAATTTGTAAAATATTTAGTTAATTAATTTTTTTTTTTTTTCAAATTCAGCCTCTAACCTTTAATTTCTGGCTCCACCAGTCATTAAGCATGAACAACTTATAAAACAAAATTAACCAGGGAAAAGTAATCCATTGCTTTGCATGGCTTTATAAATCATAACATTCATTCCAAAGCATGTTGGCCTTGCAAAGTATGTTGCTCAAGTTTGATATTTTGTGGGCCCATCTAGCCCATCCCAAGGCCCATTTCTTAGCCCAATCAACAAAAACTTCTATAAATACCTGTTCTTCTTCATCCCCAAATCTCCGCAAGAAGTGTACGCGTGAATGCCTTTCCGCGGCCTCATCTTCGGACATCATCATTCTTCTCTTGGGATCTCTTCTTCCGCCTCTTATCTTAGTTATCCAAGGTGTGATTTTTTTAATTTTCACATCCGATACCATTATTTGTTTCTTGCTCTCCTTGATAAGCAAGAATCGTTGTTTGTTTTTTTTTTTAAAAAAATTCTATAGAAGTTGGGGTTTAGGGTTTTCAATTTTTCTTCTTATTTAGATGTTTGAGGAATTGTACTGGTTGAACTAATTTTATGAAAGAAGTTCTTGAATGGGTTTCTCCTGCATTCTTGGTTTGTTTCAAAATCCCAATCCTCTCTTTGCATGTGATTTAAATCCTGAATATGTTCATAAGGTTCGTGATTTCCTAATATTTAGTCTGACCAAAGTTGAGATAATTTTTTCCTTGAATCCACGGTTTGGGCTTTAGGTTTGATATTTCTTCTTGTTTAGATTCTTCATGATTTCCATGGGTTTGTGTCCATTTCAAATGAGTTTTGATGCTTCTATTGTGATTAGAGTTTGTTTCAAAATCCTGATGCTTTTTTTTTTTGTGCAAATTACTTTTACCATTCACAAACCTAGATTTGTTGGAAAATTTTTTTTGTTTCACGGATATTTATTAGTATTTGATCAAAGTTGAGAGTTTTTTTCTTTTTTCTTGAATGCAAATATTTCAGTGTTAGGGTTAATCTTTCTTCTTGTTTAGATGCTTCAACATTTTCATAGGGTTTTTTTTTTTACAGAATTTCAAATTTCAAATGCTCTCTTTTGCTTGTGATTTCTTTATTTATCATTTCCAAAACCTTGGATTTATTGAGTATATTCTTATTTAATTGGGATTACTTCAAGATTCCTTTTTTTCTATTATAAATCAATGGTGGTGTCATCAGCGATCTTTTAGGAACTACAATGTTTATGTTATAGGTGCTAATGACATTACCTATTAATATTTAACTTACTACCCATACAATATATGAGCAATAATAAGTAGGTAAATGTTCTATGTTTTGTTCAGTAATGCTTGTGTTTGTGTATTACTCAAACAAATTTGGACTTTTCTAAGCATCTAGTCATATTAAATTGTTAATTATTATAACCACATACAGATGTCATTTGGTTGTTATTTTAATCAAATCAAAATTTGGCATATCATTTTAGTTATGGGCAATAACTATTTATTATTCCCCT
The DNA here is from genome assembly GCA_020875875.1 of Dioscorea alata. NCBI lineage: Eukaryota > Viridiplantae > Streptophyta > Magnoliopsida > Dioscoreales > Dioscoreaceae > Dioscorea > Dioscorea alata. The sequence continues at coordinate 5,193 of CM037021.1, forward strand.
TGGAGCACAAAACAATTTGGTTAAATTTTTTGGTAATTTTTGGAAGGGTTTGATTTGTGCATTTATGGCTGTGCAAAACCTAAAATTTCATATTTTATGGGGATGTAGTGTTTAATCCAAGTGGAGTAATGCAGCAAGATTTCGCTTCACAACTTATGGAATGCTTGAGTGCACTACTAAGCCATCAAGAAGATTGATAATAATCAAATGTTTATTTATTATTTTAAAATTAAGATGTAAAATGTAAAATTGTGATTTAAACACTATTTGGAGTACTATTTGGGAGCAGATAGGGTAAAGTTGGGAGAAGGATGTAGGGGCTGATAGTCGATGGTAATAGTTTTGAGGAATGGAAGTGCAGCTGTACAGTGGTGTTAACAATATGTAAAAGGCTGGGTGGTCTATTTTTAAAATATTTATTTTAAAAACCTGAAATTTTAATTTTAAAATATTTATTTTAATTGATAAATTAAAGATCTCTTGTGAAAAGAAAAAACATTTTAAATGACCCAATGCAAGCGTTTGGTCAAATATAATCATTTATCATTATATCTCTAGATTATTTTAATTTAGGTCATATATTGAAAAATGAAAGTTAACAAAATAATTAGAGGTGTTTCCCTTATGATAGCCTTTGAGAATTGGCTCTATCATAATTATATAGTTACATATAATCCTCTATAAATTTATGTTTAATTCTATATTTACATATAATCCTCCATAAAATTTATGTTTAATTCTATATATCTATATATAAACGATCTATTAGAAATTGGAGCCTTTTGCCTTTTGTTGGAAGATCTTAACAAAGAGATTTAGTTAAGAAATTAGCTCCTAGAAATTAGTTTAATCGCATCCTTGTTGTTAATGTATAGATCATGGTTTCTTAATTTAGACTCAATATTGTACTATATATTAATGTACATGCATAGTGTAAAATTCAATTCAAACTACCTTTTATTATCTCCGTTTTCCGGATGGTATTAGAGATGTCCCAAACAACTTAAAACCCTAGAAAACTTCTTCTATCTCTCATGTCGACTGTGTTGGAGATCTCAGAAACCCCCAATTGCCCTACTCAAACTAATCAAATCCTTAGTTCTAAATCTCACTCCATTCAGATCACATCTATACGTCTGAATGGAGATAACTTTTTCACTGGTCTCAGTCAGTAAGGATGTATAGCAGAGGCAAGGGGGAATTAGAATATTTAACTGGAGATAAGAAAGAGCCTGTGTTTGATGATCCCATGTATGCAACCTGGGATGCAGAGAATTCCATGGTAATGACATGGTTGGTTAACTCTATAGAGGAGTAGATAAGTACTAATTACATGTGTTATGACACTGCTAAAGACTTATGGGGCAAGGGTGGCTGAAGGGTAAAGCCAATCAAGCAACCGCTTTAGGCCCCTGGAAATTAGAATCCTCATCTAAGTTTAAACCAATATAGTTTTTAAAATCTTATCACTATGATTATAATAATTTCTAATAAATTTAATTTGAGGTCTCATTGTTAACTTTAAATTTTTAAAAATTTTAAATCTTATCCTTGTAATCATGATAATTATTTATTGTATAATTAATTCATACTAAATTTTTTTTATTTAATACTATTCTGATCTCAAATCTTTCATCAACTAGGTTTTTAAAATAAAAATTAATAAATTAAGTTCTTAATTATTTTTACTTTAATGTATAATTAATTCTCTTATTATCCCAACAAACAAATCTATTTTTAAAAAAAAATGTAGCTTCAATGCATTTTCTATCTTCTCCCAACCAACCAATCTATTCCAAAATAAATAAATAAATAAATTTGTAGGCGTGATTAACTAACAATCATATTTTCTAATTTCTATTATAAATCATGATTTTAATTATTTTATACCGTTAGTGCTTTTTATCTTTACTAATTGCTATTGAACTATTCCCAGTAATAAGAGTTCCCAACCAAACATTGTTATATCAAATTACCACAATATTTTCAACTATATAATATTCCCACCCATACTACCATGGTAATCTCATTATCTGGTAATATGTTATTACTCCTTAATGGGAAATGAATTAAAGTGTATGCAATGCTCAGAAAATAGCAATGAGAAAGGGGATTGAAAAGCTAATACAGTGAAAAAGAGAGAGAAGCTATTGAAGCTGCACAACTGAGATACTCAGTCTTCTCCTATTGAATCTTGTTAGTGCATGCACTTTATTTACTAAAACTCTTCAACTTTTTTATAGTAGAAGTGTCTTTTAGACTGTGCAACACTAAACCCTAAACCCTAAAACGGTGTCACCATCCGAATATATCACCTTCTAATTAGAAATCACCATATCAAACCGAATAGGTTTCTCATTGGCATCCATGTTATCATTCATGTCATCCTTTTTTCTACACATTTCAAATTTAAACATTTAGACTATATAAATGCCTAAATTTTTAAAATTATAAAATATTATAAAACCCTAAAATTTTAAACCTAAATACTATAAAACTTATACCCAAAATTCTATAAACCTAAACCCTAAATAGAAAGGGTTTGCAGTTTACTATTTAGGGTTTTGAGATGGGATTTTCGGTTTACTGTTTACAAGAGTTAAATAATAAAGAGAAATTAATTTTTTCCAAAACAAATAGAAAAAGTTCTGATGTCCCAATTTCATATTTAACGGGGATGAAATCCTACGTGATGTCACCGTTTCAACCCTAATTTGTTCCAAGGAATGGAAGTGTAGCAGTACATTATATTAAAAGGAAGGGTGGTTTGTTTTTAAAATATTTATTTTAAAAATCTGAAAAATTTAATTTCAAAATATTTATTTTAATTGATAAAATTAAATCTCTCCTATGGAAAGAAAAATTATTTTAAAGGACCAAATCCAAGCTTCAATCTGCTCAAATATAACTATTCATCATTATATCTCTAATATATTTTAATTTAGGTGATATTTTGAAAAATAAAATTTCACATAAAAATTAGAGTTTTTTTTCCCTTATGATAGCCTTTGAGAATTGGCTAACATAATTATATAATTTCATACAATCATGCATAAAATTTATGTTTTATTCTATATATATATAAACAATTTATTCAGAAATTAGTTTCTTGCTTTTGATTACCTTTGAACATTATTGCAATTTTGACTTGCAAGGTATATATTAATGAAAAATGTTCCAAGTAATTAATAAGCTCTTCTTGAACAAAACATCTTACATGTACCAAATTTGAATGTTGACTTTGGTCAAAATGAGTAAAAGCATCCTAAATGGTCATAGTTTGTTTGTGTTAAAGCATCCTCATACTTATTAAAACTTCACATCCTAGTTCACCAAACCCTAAGAAATCTGAAATCCCAAGGCCCAAGCCCCAAGCCATAAAAAACTCAAAAGAAACCCTTTTGTAAACCCTAAACCCTGAAATGAAGAAGACAGGAGGAATAAACCCTATAAGGAGAAATGGTTTTGACAAATGTATGCAATTTCAACTGAAAGTCGGAGCTGTTTTACGACTAGACCTCATGGACTATAGGGTTTAGGGTTTAGGGTTTATGTAATGATATGATTTGATATGATTCCATATAGCCTGTCATAACGGAGGAAGACCATCTTCACCAATATGTAATGATACCACGATCCAATGTCCCAGTCTATATTATGGGCCGTTTAGGAGATATTATAAAATATAACATGATTTGTGCTGTAATAATTGGTCACGGTCCATCTCTCGCATGTGTACATATTATATTATGATTGTTCATATCGTATCTTGTAATTTATATTCCGGCCCATAATGTGGCCGTTGAATGTTGAAATTATTACAGCCCGCGAGGTCCAATCGTAAAGCCACTCCCCTTTTCAGTCATTTTCACACATTCGATAAAACTTTCTCTTTATAGGGTTTATTCCTCATGCCTTCATTTTAGTTATGGCACCACGCAGAGCCTCAGAAATTGATGGTTTCTCGACAGTAGCTTCTCGCTATCATCGAATCGTCCTTGCTAGGCTCCTCTCCTCCAAGTCTGGCGCAGAGGACAGAGCTCTTGCACGCCAGCGGCAGCTTTATCAAGTTGTCATCTCTTTCCTTTTTTTTCTCTCTTCTTTTTCTTACATTTCCTTTAATCTTTCTATTTAAATTAATGGCTATACTGCCAGACTCTCTTCATATTTCTCTTGATGACATGGAAGTAAGATTCTTGTTCCTTTATTAGTAATTTCTTTGGGGTGAGAATTTCACTTTTTAAATTGATTGCATGTCCTCTTGAATTCAGCCCAGTATACTTATTCAATTTTGACAACTATACATTAAGATAGTAAGATTTTGATTCCTTTTTTTATTTGGTTGATAATTGCATCTTTTAAGTTGATTGTACATCTTTTTGAATTCATCCCAGTGAACATCTTGAATTTTGACAACAAGGACATTTAGATAGTAATTTTTTCATTTTTTTTGGGTGGTGAGATCGTCTTTTAAGTGGATTATTGTTTTCTTGAATTCACCCTGTTAAATACATTAAAATTCTTGAATTTTGATGACACAGACATTCAGATAATAATATTCTTGTTCCTTTTTTGTGTGAAAATTTTCTCTTTTAAGTTGATTGCATTCATCCCATTAAAGCTAATATTTTTTACCTTATGATTTCTAAATAATTGCATTTCTGTGGTGACTTTTTTATTTTAAGGCTCTGTAGCCGAGTGATGAACTCAATCTTAATGAACTTGAAGGTGTTCAGTTGCTTGTTTCTGCTAATAAAGAGGTATGTTTATTTATCCTTTTTACTTTTTTTGGGTGAAATCATTGGTTTTGGGAGATTGTGGTTTCGTGCATTCTTCTTTTCATCTTGGTAATTTATTTACTGTTTCATAGTGTGTTCTCTTATGCCGTGAAGCTCTGGAGACATTTCAGCTTGCTGCTGGACTTTGGTATGCTAAGAGAAGAGATCTTTTAACCTTACACTCTCCTACAATTAATATGCCTGATCTTGTGTGATCACTAAATCATTTCTCTATATTCTGTGATGAGGGACAAGGTCTTATTCCGAAGGGTTTTAATATGACTGAAGATTTTGTTACTCAAATCTTGTTTATAGGCGGTGGTACTAGACCAGAGACTGATCTGATAAAAGAACTAAAATGAAATGAATCCACCAAGGATACTATTTCGTGGAATCCATGTCTGAAGGAAGCATCATTATACAATACAGAAGCTTTATCAGTAATCACACTCAACACATCCGATTTAAAGGCAATAACATGAGTAAATAACATGAGTAAATAATGTTTCTCTATTATAATGCTTAAAACCTTAGGTATGCTTGAAAAGTGATCCTACTATGTGAATAATGTTTCTACTGTGTTTTAATCTTTATGATCTTTGGAAGGATATTTTTTTTATTTTTTATGTATTCAAAAGTTTGACATTCTTTAAAATGAGGTTTCTTTCATTATTTTTGATGCGCATTAGAGCTTAGCTTTTTCAATTGAATCATAAACACTTTTCTTTTAGCAGTTATAATTTTGCAAAGGGATTTTCAATATGATTCTTGATCTTCCCATAATCTATGCTTCTCAAGTCATTATGTTCTCATATTTCGCTCTTCTTGGTCTAAATTGAATACAATAAAATAAAATAAGTGGTCATTTTTCTTTCAAGTTCACAAAGATGTTAATTCTAGTTAACTATACTTTTTGGCAATGCTTCTAAAAGTAAGACAAGGCTGTTAGCCAAGTTAATTGAAGTTTTTTTCCTGGTTTTGGGGGTTGGAAAATTATGAGTTGGTTTAGTGTTCAAGGTGCAAACTTCTAATGGCATTATAATATGGTTTCTACTTGTTAGTTTGTTACTTCTTTGTTGACACTATCTTCATGTGCGGATTTTGTTTATCAATGCATATTAAACTCAATACATAATTTTTCAAGACTCTACGTAATTCTTAAAGATGTTCTGTGAAAGCCCAACTGATAAACTATATTTGAATTATGATTTCCTATCCTTCTTCTTTTCTTTTTCTTGATTCATTCTCAATCCTTAACTATTTTCTGATCCAAATATGTTCCTTTAGCTTAGAAATGAATTTGATTCCTATTTTACACATGATAAGCAGCCTCATTTCTAGTGCTATTGTGATTTTATTTAATAAGCTATTTTTGTCTTCATATCCATACAAATAAATCAATTCCATGTAGACTACTGTTTTCTTATTATACATTGCTGTTGGTTAGATCTATTAAATGTTAGATTTTTTTTTTTTTTAAATCTTGGTGGTGTGAAACATCAATAGCTCACCAAACAATTCCTGCGTAGCGTTTTAAGTTTCAGCAGATCTTTATGGGGCATCAATTCCACCCTTATTTTCCTTAACCCTTTTTTTTCATTCCCCACCCACACTTGCGCATGTTTTCAGCCCTAATCCGCCATTTGTTGAATCCTCTAGTCCCTTCCACACCAATCATTGATTCTTGCCTCATCGCCACCGGCGACCTGCCGGTTGTCCTTGGCATGCCCTAGATCTTATCCCTCTTCTTGATTTTGGACCTCATCCCTTCTCTTGCATCTTCAAGTTAATCCTTGATGTAGCTTTCAAACAGAATCATCTTAGATGTTCCTTTGTTGAAGGTCTTTAGCATTGTGTACTGAAAAAATGCAATGTTTTTCTTTCTTTGTTGTGGGAAGTATCTTATCATGCTAAGTTCCTTTGTTGTACACATGGTATGATTCCACGTTTTTGAACTTCTGAACAAGCTTATTACACCAAATATCTGTATTTATCTTTTATGATGAATGAAATTTCATAGATTACATCTTTTTATGATGCAGAAAACTGAAAACCTATGCATAACTTCCTAATAACTTTAACTTTTGAACAAATTTATTACACAACATATCTATATGCATCCTTCATGATGAATGAAAATGCATAGATTGCTTCTTATTTGATGCAGAAGGGTTTATGTCTTTACTGTTGTGCGCAGAATACAGAAAATGTTTTTTTCTCTTTTTATCTTGTTTTGGTGCCATGATAATATAAGAATGCTAAATTTCTTTATTGTGCACATAATGAAATTCTATATGTTAGTTTTCTTTCAAAATCTTCATTTATTTGTTGTTATCCTAATCTTATCATTTGTTTAGTGCCATTGGCTTGATCATCCCTGATGTGGAGCCATGTATCGTTTGTTTAGTCCTTTTGATTCAATAACAGTTGGTTCCTTTTTTCTATTATAATTGCATCTTTTTGATCTTTTGTTTAAAGTTTTGTGGAAAGTTGAAGTAACATCTGTGGTCATGCTATAATTAGTCTTGCCAGAAGTGCAAAACGATTTTTGATGCATGCTGTCTTTCATTCTTGAATTCTGTATTACACAGTTACACTAGAATTAAGTTTTAACCCAAATTACTTGGCTTTCTGATGTGAGGCATTGAGATATTTATGTTATTTTTGCATTACTATCATTCTCTCAAGACACGTATTAGTAGGTTCCGGACATGCCTAAAGATGGGAGTAACGGTATTCTCTTCAACATTTTGTTATTGCTATCTTATTGGACTTCCTTTAGAAATCCATTTGTTTTCACTGGATAGAGATGTTTAAAAGAATCTTAAAACAACCTAACATATATTTTCTTGTTGATAGCTGAGGGATGATGATAATCAAGCCATATACACCATAAGGGCATTTGATGTGGGATTGTCAGATTATTGTGACAACTAATCAAGTCCACTAACCTTAATAACCTTTAGAATGTCAATCCTTGTCAGTCAATTCTTTTAATTTAGATTCCTTTAATCCAACTTATGTTGCTGAGAAACTCCTATACTTGGCAACACTGGAAGTATGCTATGAAAGAATGTTCAATTGAAGGTCAGGCTTATAGCTTAATAAAAATGGGTAATTCAAGTGTGAAGGCAAAGCACATTTTTGATAAACAACTTCTGATTGCTGGAGGAATGAGGAATTTACTTCATTCATCCATAACTGTGTTTATCATGGTTCATGTATTTTATAAATATATCATTTATGAATTCACCTCTTAAATGCTTTCTAATGTGGGATTATTGCTCATTATCTGAGAAAACCATGATTGTACATCTAGCTAACTTGTTTCTTATTGAATCTTCTTGGAATTTGGAAACCTTTCTAAACCAAATCTAACTCCAAGACATGGTGTTTTCCAGAACACGCTGGAGCAGAGGTGGCTGAATGTGCACTCATCATTGTGTTCTCTAAGTTCAAGGTATTACGCTCATCTACCATTATGATGAAATTACGAGTGATTTGAAATTGGTGCTTGTAAAAAAAGATGACAACATACATTATCATTTGAAACTCGCAACAGCTTGTTATTCAAATGCTCTTGCTGCCATGCTCTTGTTACTTTGTTAGCATATTATCAAACTGAGCTTATGTATGAACAAACCGCATTTGGGATTTGTTAAAACTCTATATTGAAATTTGATCCTGGTGAATCAATTTCAATTTTGGTTCGGAGTTGGAGTTGGTTTGTCATTATGGAAAAAGTACCTGGTTTGAGATCGAAGTCAATCGAGCCATGGTGTTAAAATAAATCTTTACCCTGAAATTTATAATGAATAAAATTCGATGAATGGAATGGAGTTGAATTGATTATAAAAGAGCTCTTTGTTATCAAAACTAAATTAAGAGTCCCTTTATGCCCATTGACAACTAGTGAACACGGTGAAAGACGAATGCATTGAATTTAAGATTTTATACACAGATAAAACTCAATTAGTTTCTTATACTTCCAAGTGATCTTAAACAAATGAATGCATGATTATTATATACCTCTGCCCTTTTTAAGATTAGATATGACTTAAGCGTTAATAAGCACACAACAAGTAGAGATTGTATTTTTTTAGCTACCACTGCTGAATTTTATTAAGAGGCAATGGCAAGGTGGCCTTTCTCTAAGGCATTTGACTGTTTTGGCTATTGCTTTACGTTAAAAGAATGCATTTGAATTACTTATTCTGTTAATCGCGTGGCTTAAGACTGTTGATAGTTCTGGAAAAGAGTTTCGAACTATCATTTTTGAAAATCTACAGGCACATACAATTCTCATTTGATTTCTTATTATTTTTATCGTGCTAAAAATTTGTACGATCATGAGGGAGAGAGTGGAAGACAAGGGTGCGTCACTGGGGAACACATGTTTTTGAAGCCAAGAGGAATCTATTTGGACCGTCCATCATGTTAGAGATAAATAATTGACAGTGAGAATATTATATTATCATTTTGTCTCCGATCACTATTTGGGTCAGTCTAATTCTTTATTGGAGATCGGAAGATGTAGAGACCCTAATCTCATTCTCCTTTCTTGCCATCTTCATTATAAGATTAAATGCATACAAGCTTGACTGACCTCTAGAATGTAGTTTTCTAGTAGATGTCTTGATTCGGATAGTAACCAAGCTATTTTGCAGAAGATGTGATGGGTTTCAAGGCTTCTTTCTCAATGTTTGTTTTAATGTTTTATTGACAATAATCTAATGTTTATTATTGGAATGATTGACAGGCATGCACATTTTGGCTTGATATTTTATAGTTTTTATTTTATGTTATAATCATTTTTATGATAATAAAAATTCTGCTTGAAGATGTTGCCGAAAGGGCCACTATAATTTTGGAAACAGTGAAATTGAATAAGGCAGTAGACTGATTGCTTAAACCCAAAGATTTTGGCTAAGGATCAACAATACAAGGTGACTAAAACATCTTTTATATGTGTGTGTGATACAGTTGTGTGTGATACAGTATATCAAATGGTGGGAGAAAAGTAAAACCCAAGTTGAAACCATTAAAGAACTGAAGAATTGGTTTACTTAACCAACTAGTTTGTCTTCAATTGGTTTTGACTTTTTCAATTCTTCAGATTCATGTCCTGAATAAAATCTAAAGATTGATTTGCTAATTTTTGTGCCTGACCTCTTTTTCATCTCCTAGACAATGGTTGTGCCTAAGTTGCACATACTCCAACCCCATCCTGATGCTTCTAGTGAGATGTGCAATGCTAGAGTTTCCTCCTCCATCATCGACCTTGAGCCCGACAAAGTCCTTTATCCCTCAATCGGCTCAATCTTTCTTTCTTTCCAATGCTATAACATCATGTGTAAAAAAGAAAAACCCTGATACTCCTTAAGCGGCTTGGAAACGCCCTAAAGAAGTGAATTGAGCCTCCATTATTCCAATCTTAATAGGTTTGTTTTCTCTCTCGTTCTTTCTTTCAACAAGTGTTCTTGCCCTTATGCGTTTCTTTCTTCGAATTATAATAGCTTTCTTTTCTTTTCATGCAAATTTTATGGCTTTCAATGCTAAGTATGTAATAATTATATGTTCAATTAATGCCTTAATGTTGTTAACTTGATTTGATTATTGGATGATTCATGTGTAGAACTTCAATAGACTAGGATGGCTATAGATTATTTATCACCGCAATCCTCCGAACTTGATCAGAAGAAGCATTTTTACAACTATGAGGTTCTAAGTACGAATTCATAGGTTGCAATGTTCTTTTTTTTTTATGCTTCTCTTGTTTCTTCATGCTCTTTTTTTTTTTTTTTTTTTAGTGTAATGTGTTTTTTTTCTCTTCCTTCTCTTTCTTCTTTTGCTACTCTTCCTCTTTTTTCTTCTTCTTCGTCTTATGCAACTCCTCTATCTTTTTTATGTTCTTCGTTTTTTTTCTTTGTTCTTCTTTCTGTGTATTTTATTTTTTTCTCCTTCTCCTCCTACCCTTCCTATTCCTTCCTCATCATCTTCTTCTTCTTATGCTATTCTTTTTCTCTTTTTTTTTTCTTTTTTTTTTTTTTGCCTTCTTCTCGTGCATTATTTTTTTTTTCTCTTTTTATTACTCTTCCTCTTACATGTCAATCATTTCTTTTTAAGGGAAAAGTACAAAAAAATAACCTATGTGGTTTTTGAGTTTTGGAAAACAAAGTGGGGATTTTTTTTTTTTTTCCGATTATATGACGTGTGGTTTCCCATATTTGCAAAAGGAAAAACCATTACTAAGCAATTAACGGTGTTAACTCATATGAGCAAAATCATCATTTTATTTAAAAATCGACTTATATGACATAAATATGTTTATATATATTAAATTTATTAATCTCTCCCAAAATTTTAGTAAACAAAAAAAAAACTTAAATACGAAAAATCAAACAAAATCATGTTGAAAAATCATGTTATTTATGCCACATTGTTGTTTTTCACATGAATGGACGATTTTGCCCATGCCAAAAATGAAAAAGTTAACACCGTTGACGGTTTTTTTTTTTGTACTTTTACTTTTTTTTTAACTTCTTTTCTTTTAAATATTTTTTTCTTTGAAAGGATTGGATCATTTTTTAACATTTTTCGCACAATGCTTGTTTCTAAAATTTTTGGGATTTTCCTTTGTCAACTCATGATATCCTCTCAAGCATTTTGAACAATTTGTACTGGCTAAAGTAGTAATTTTATTAGACCCAATGTGGTTGCTTGTAGTCTTTTCCCATGCATCTAAAATATCATTATTGATCCTTAAACTCATTGTTTGGCTTAAGTTGCATACGTTATGCATGCTTGCCCGTGCTAACCTCAAATACCGATCCAGTTTTAGCCGATAATATACTACATTTAATATTATTTAAAAACTAATATTTTGATTGGTTAGTGTAAAATTAGAAGGTTCTCAATATTGATATATTACCATGTATTGAGATTACCGTGGTATTGAAATCGGAAATGCTATGTGCCCAAAAATATTGTGGTAATTTGTAATATCCTTGTTTGATTGGAAACTCATATTACATAATAATCAACTTAGTAATGTTCCAAATTTCCCAAAATACTCTTATATTTACAATTTTGAGTAAATTTAAATGTTAAGTAAAATAAAATTCAAGATCAAAATAATTAAATTATCACGTCAAAAATTAATTTTTGCACATTCTTCAAAAAATACCTTAATATCTAAAATTTTTGAGCAAATCAAAAGTTAAGATAAAATAAAATTTTTACATGAAAAAAATTAATTGTAATACAAAAATAATTTTTGGAAGTTGAAGATATTTTCAAAATTATGTCATCCAAAATTAATTTTTTTTTATCAATAGGTAAAGTATGCAGTTTTTTTTATTTTTTTATTTTTACACAAATGGCATATTTGTTTTGAAAAATTTTTAGATTACCACCAACTTAATAATCCACATAACCACATGTTTTGGTAGTAATAGGATTACTAAGTTCCGTGGTTATATTCTAAAATTAGTAATCACATATTACCATCGCCACCAATTCAAACGTAGATAGATTGAAAACATTACCATGAACCAAATGACCCCTTAGGGTTTGGCCTCTTGGCATGCTCAATGTTATATCAAATATATGGGTACAATATTTATGGAGTATTTTTTTTGTAATATTTGATGCATGTCTTATTCCTCAAAAGTTATTATTATTCTAAACGCCTTATTGAAAGTTCAAAAAAGGTCTACCCTATATTGATCATCATAATTATTTTAGATAATATTGAATCTTTGATGTGTTTTTTCAGTTGTCAATTTATTATACTTTTCACTGGTGGTTACTCCTGATAGTTGTATGATCTAGCTGTTGAACTGATTCGAAAAAATCTTTCATATGTTGATCGCTTTATTGTATATAATGTTGGATATATTGCATATTTCTTTTTTTGCATGAGTATTACAATGTTGGTGGGTTGTTAGCAATGCTTGTAAGGACATTTCACATAATTATGTGAACTATATTGTGAAGGACATTTTTGTACTTTCATGGAGTTCAAACAAACAGTGCTTATATTGGCTTGTCCAGATTTTTTGCTACCTAAGGAAATCAAGATAGTATAGAAAAAAAAAAAGTGAAAATTCCTCCATGGGCCTGACCCATGAGTCAATCTATTGAAGTTGTTTTATAATATGTGACAGAACTTGATTGATGAGGCTAACGCGAAACTCAACATGAGCCAAACTATTAGAGTGACAACTTGAATATGTCTGTCACATTTGCATGCATATGATATAAAATTTGCTCTTTAATGGTAAATTTTTTTTTATTATTTTATAGCTTTCTTAAATTTCCTTTATCTTTCTAGCATGACATTCAAGTTATTCCTCATCCACACATGTTGGTGATAAGTGGTGTATATATCCTAGTTATTTACAATTATGCTTATATGGATTATCTTGAAAATATCATGTGTTCTGTCTTTTATGTTAATATTTCATAATCCATATTTATTTGTGGACAATTTTGTCTGCTGCACAATGCATGATTACTTTTTTGATCTGCAATCCTTGTAACCATGTATTTTATATAACAATGAGTATATTAATGAAATCTGCATTTCATTTGATTCATGTAGACCAATTTTTAGGGCACATGTTGTTCTTTGTTAATATTAATTTTGCATGCATTCAAACTCCTGAACTTCAATCTCAAGTTGATCATCAAACCAACTGGTATCTATTTTTTTTTTTTATTGTTTGCATTGCAAAGTGAGCTAATGATATCAGCAAAAATATTGGCCTAATATGTACCTGTCCTTTCACTTTTTTGCTTTATTACTACTACTACCATCATGCCTTTTGAGTTACGTGTCCGTACCTCTCTTGTTGTTCCAACATAATGATATTCTTTACCTTCAAATAATGCTGAGTTCAAGGTGCATATTCAATATTTCTTATGTTATGATTGTTAGAGTTTCTCTTGTGCAAAATAAAGTGGTTAATTTGATGTTGCTAATTTTTTTTAATGTCGTGTATATTTTCTGGACTTTGTGAGATTTTTATTTTATTTATTTATTTATTTGTGTTAATTTCACATTTAGTTCCAGAGGATCTTCTGTTAAGTTTCTAACATAATTATTAGCCCTCCGTCACAGTAGTTGACGCAATAATTATTTATTTAAGCTCCCTTGGCAAAGGATGGGTCAAGATGAGGCTATAAGAGAAAACTCCAAAAGAAGCCTACCTATACAAACAAGAGAAAATAGGTCTTAGACAGAAGTTATTCTTAGAAGCGACGATAAGGGTTGGGTAAAACTACTACATAGAAGAAATGAAGGATGTATAGTGATCGGAGTTGCCAATGGTTTTTGGGGGGGATTGGGAGAACTTGGATGGCTGACTTTTCCAAGCCAAATTATACTTAAATAAAATAGGTCTTAGACAGAAGTTATTCTTAGAAGCGATGGTAAGGGTTGGACAAAACTACTACATGGAAGAAATGAAGGATGTATAGTGATCGAAGTTGCCAATGGTTTTTAGGGGGGATGGGGAGAACTTGGATGGCTGACTTTTCCAAGCCAAATTATACTTAAATAAAGAAGAAGAGGATGATGGTAGCTGAGAAGTTAATGGTGGTGGTAGTGAGTTTTGGAGGTGAGGCATGGTGTGGTTCCAATGGATTGCAGGGAGAAATCCTTCTAGGTGTTGGAAGGATTTGAAGCAATAATTACTTAGGCATTCCTATTCACGGGCATGAAGTTTGTGCAAACAGTTTCTTAACATAAAACAATGTGGGTCTGTGGCAGAATATCGGTAAAATTCTAAGCTTATGTCAGCATCTATGGAGGAGTTGTTAGAGGAAGTCTTGGAGAGCACATTCATTAAGACTTGAAATTTGACATTAAAATTGAGGGTAAGGTACTGAAATCTGCTGGTTGGGCTAGTCTCAATTATGGAGACAATCCAATTAGTAAAGAAGACAAAAACACCCTCAAGGCTATCCATGTGCTAAGTGCTCCGAAATTATATAAGCCTAATTTTTATGAAGGGCCTAATGTATTCTTAAGTTGTGAATAAGGCAAGAATTTAGACCCAAGTCTGAATAGGGTTACTAATTTGGGGCAAAATTCTAGACTCGTGTCAAACTAGGATCGCGAATTGTAGATTTCAAGCGGCCACTACAAGGAAATGCCCAACCAAGTTATCGTCACGATGGAGTTAAGAGGTGGCTTAACTTAATTGACATGGAAATACAGGCGTGAAGAATGGAAGGCTTGTGTTTTTCCTAAGATGAAAAGTATAGCCTTGGTTATGTTTGTAAAAGGGAGCTGCAAATACTCCTAGTGCACAAAGACAATTGGAAAGAAGGATCAGCTCCAAACATTAAAGCAACACAAAAGATGGGCAAAAAGGAGGAACCACAGATAGAGATGAGAGTCTCGGGGAATATTGGGTTGTCCTTCAACTCGATTATGGAGTTAACAAAAAAGCTAGGTGCTCTAATTAATATTGGAGCCACTCACAACTTCATTTCAACAAAAGTGAAAGAGGTTCAACTACCCTTATCTGCAACAACCAATTATGGTGTAGTGATAGGCACCAATGTGGCCGTTGGAGGGAAAGGGATTTGCGAAAAAGGTGATTTTGGAGATGTAGAGGTTGATGGTCATGAAGGATTAACTTCCTTTGTAGTTGTGCGATACTAATGTTATTCTAGGTATGCAATGCTTAGGCGCTTTAAGGACTATGGAGGTGAATTGGGACTAATTGACAATGAAGCTCATCATGGGACGATACTGTGATGATTTTAGAAAGAGACCCAAGCCTTTGCAAGTCGGGTGTTCCTTGAAGGCTTTAGTTCAAGGAGTGCAACAAAAACAAGGGATAACGGTTAAGCTACTACATATGAGTAAAGAGGAAAGAAACAAATTAACAAAGGCGCCATCAACACTAGTATGATAGCTCATGGCTAAACACCCAAGATATTTGAGACTACATTTGAATTACTTCCTATTCAAAATATAGACCAATGCCATATGTCTTAAGCAAGGAACGAAATTAGTCAATGTTAGGTTGTATTGTTATCCACATTTCCAGAAGAATATAATCTAGCAGCTAGTTCGAGAAATATGTGTGACGGGAACCATACAACCTTCCACAAACTCTTTTTCAAGTCAAGTGCCACTTGTTAAAAAGAAAAGTGATGGTTGATGCTTTCGTGGTAATTATCTAGCCTTAAATCGTGCAACGGTCTCAGACAGATTTCCCATTATGGCAGTTGATAAACTCGTAATTGAATTTAAAGGTG
Organism: Dioscorea alata; assembly: GCA_020875875.1. Taxonomy (NCBI): domain Eukaryota; kingdom Viridiplantae; phylum Streptophyta; class Magnoliopsida; order Dioscoreales; family Dioscoreaceae; genus Dioscorea; species Dioscorea alata. Next base: position 21,248 of record CM037021.1, read on the forward strand.
CAACAGTGTTCTCTAAACCGGACTTGAAAAGTGAGTTAACTTTTACCAATGTTGGATGTGGAATTAAATTGGGTGGTTAAGCCCTTTTCAGTATTTGGGATATGCCCCTTTGTTAATGGTCGTGAAGTGTTAATTCAGTATGAAAATTTACTTGCATTTGAAGCCACTTAAGAGTTTGCTGATATAATCTAGCAATAGTTTTCCGAATTCCTCCTTGAGGACAAGATGAATCCCAGAGGAGGAACTCCGAGGAAGTAATGTTATACCTCCTATATGATGAGTACAATTGTTCATTATTTTATATCATTTTGCACACTCATTAGACATGTATTAGAGTTATATTTTGAAATTTGATGTTAAACATGGTATGTTTTGTATTCTCAGCCTTCAGACAGTGCTTGAAGATGAGAGAATCAAAAGAAGCATTCCAAAGCTAAACGACAAAAGAGTTCTCTTGGCATCAATTGAAGGAGGACAAGGCAAACAAAATTGCTTACGGGCATCTTACGGTCTGGCTTACGGTTGTAAGCCTTTTTCAGAGAATCATGCGGGCATGCTTATGCCCATAAGGAGGAGCATAAGGTTACACAGAGGAGCTTACGAGCAGGATTACACCCGTAAGTTGGACCGTAAGAATCATTCTGAGGAGCTTACGAGTAGAACATACGCCCGTAAGAGCGGTCGCAAGGAGCATATAGAGAAGCTTACGATCCAGCATTTACGGCCATAAGCTAGACCGTAACACCATATAGAAGACCTTACGAACGGGACTTAAGGCCGTAAATGATCCCGTAAGGCTCGTGACCCATCATCCTTAGTTCTTACGGTCATGTCCTTATGCTCATAAGTGGTACAGTATAAATAATCTTGATGACAGTTTTTAGGGTATATTTTATTCTATTCGGAGGCAGAGGCTTAGGGGTAGAAGAGTGGCGAATCTCTAGGGCTTTAGAGGTGACTTTGGAGCAAGATTCAACCCATCCATCTTGGAGAAGAAAGATTGTAGCTATCAAAACTAGCTTGGCGGCGTCCATGGAAGGTCTTTGGGCGTTCTTCGGCAATCATCTTCCGACACGATTGAAAATAGGGTTTTATGTATAGTTTTATTCTCTTCGTGTCTTGTCATTTGGATGCTTGCCTTCTATTAATAGAGAGCTAATTTTGTAGATGTTCAGGCATAGTTGAACTTTAAGGTTTCATTATTGTTAACATTGGTTGTGGATCTTAATGCTTTAATTGTTTCTTTATTGCAATCCATATTATTTGAATCCAATTGCATGTTTTGTATGGCTTGATTGCTATTGCGGCGAAAGCCTTAGTTTTCATTTTTAATGTGCTTTATGACGAGTAGAAATTCCCATCTAGCATAGACATGCCGCAATTGGAGGAAATTGTGAGCAAGCCTAGCATTGGGGTACTTTGGAGTTAAGAGTTCTCCTTCCTCAATCCTTCCAAGTGGATTAACAAGTTATTTCCATGATCTTTGCAATCTTAGAGAATAGATTTTAGGAGAAACCGCATTTCTATTCTGTATGGGATTAACGACAATCTCTTCACAAGGTGAATTATCTACTTTGGAAATTCTTGTTAATCCACGATGAGATTTCATAGAGTGCAATACGACTGTGGAGTGTCTATATCAGCACTGTATTGAATCAGTTACTATTCACTCTTGCAATAGGGGTTTAGTATAATTTAGGATTTCTCTTGATTCAATTAGGATTACATATTTATACAACTTTTGTCCTATACTTAACAAACCCTAGAGGGATACTATGCCCGGGCATCCCTTTCTTCCTTGATTCCTCGATTTTTTTTATTTCCTTGCAATTGCTTTTGAAGTTGTTGACACACATTATTATTTTTGGGATAGGAACTGATATTGGTATTCTCAATCTTCCCTGTGGATCTATACCTCACTTTTGAGCACGTTCCTATCACTATACATCTAACATATTCTAGGCGAAAAATAAGGGACTGAAGACCCATGTGACAGCCAGTCATGTGGGAGGCATACTGGCATTTGGATGTTACTAGACTGCAAGAGAGTAATGACCCTCTTGAATAGTCATCGTTTTGTATCCCTATCTTTGAGTTTCTAATAGATTTTTTGCTACGTCTCCATTAATCTTCTATGTGATTTCTCTCTTTTGCTATTTTGGCTTGGAATCTCATCAAATTTCAATTTTGGCATGATTAACTCTTTTTACCACTAAGATGAAAATACCAAATAATGTTGTTGGTATGTTCCAATTTTTTAAGTATAATGGAAATATTGTATGTTCCAATTCTTTAAGTATAATGGAAAAATTATGTTATTAGCAATGGAATCTGAATTGTGTTTGTAGTAATTTTTTTATATTACATGTGATGCTTAGAAAATATCATTTGTTGCTTGTATATTAACATCTATTCTTCTGTGAAAATCTTCTACCTATTCTATCATCTTTGTTCTCTACTAATTCTTAGCCTTCTCCGTTAAGAGTTTAATTAGCAAATGTATTATTGGTCCATGTCATCTGGCAAACTAAAGTGTCAAACTATTTTGGGAAAAATTATAACTACTCATTATCTATACCATCCTAAGCTCATATTTGATGTTGTATTTATTTATTTATTTATTTATTTATTTCTTGTGTTTAAGAAACCAATGGTGCAATGGAAGATAGATGTAGAGGTTGTTTAGACCCTCAGGGACTTTCTTGAAAAGTTGTAGATCCATACTCCTTTTGGTTTATTGCTAATAATCCATAAAATTTAGTCTTTTCTTTATATTGTCAACGAGTTCTTATGCTTTGATAGAACTGCAAATTTGTTTTATGTCTACAAGTGAGATATGCATAGTTTTACTGTAAGGGATTTTGAAAGAAATATTGTTCTTTTTGTCTGCAACATATTGTTCCCACCACCAAATTTCTAGGGAATTGTAGGATAAGTGGTTTTCTATTGAGATTTATTTTTTGCTTTTCTGTTTTTTTTAACTCATTTCTGCCATTCGATTTATACCCATACTATAAGTTGTGCTTATGATTTTCTTTCCTTCATTCCTAAACAATGTGGAACTAGCACCATTTCACCAAATGTAGTCTAAAGTGGCATTTGTCATCTATCTTACTTAGTAGGTCTTGTCTATTTGCTTTTTTTATCTAGTGACTTTGAGTTGAAATACATTGAAGAGAACTTTATTTATTGTAACACTATTTAAGTAGTTAATTCTTTGGGAATAAATGTAAGCACTTTGGTTAAATATTACAAGCTTCTCGTTCTCATACTTTTCTTCAATGTTTTTTATAATCTTTCAGTTATAAAATGAACAAATGGAGAACTTCTTTATTGTACAAGACAGAAATATTTCACTCTTTAAAGGATTTAGTTTTATCTAGATTAGGATTTTGCAATTGGTTTCTTATGCTTTGCTCTGTGAGGTTTTCTTAAAAAATATCTGAAAATTGAGGTTAATCTCGTTTTATGGAAATTACATGCTTTTATATTGTTTGTGATATAATGTTTGTTATTGCGAGAATCAATAGTTACTTTTATTATGAAACAGAAAAGGATATTTCCATCAAGCTAGATGAATATCTGATTCTATACTTCTCTGCGCGCAAAATGTAGAAATTTCTTTTATTCTAGCAGATCCTCTTTTTGTTTAAATTGTTGCAATGTCACTTGTGTCAAATTTTTGTTGCTCTCATGTTAAAATTTTTTAAGTGCAATTTGTGGCTTGATGATGTCTGAACATGGGTTTTAATTTGTTCAATAATGGATCACTTTCGCTTTAATAGAACTCAATATCAAATCCTTAACATATGTAATAATTAACAAAGTATATAAAATGGTTTAGTAAAAAAAGAAATAAATAACAACAACGACAAACGAAGAAGCAAAGTGTATAAAATGGTTGTTAGTGGTTTTATGTTATTAGTTGCGTTGCTGGTTCATTTGCTTTCAACCTTTTATTTTCAAGGCACATATTTGACTGCAAAGAAGCATTGTTGGCCATCAGGATTTGGTGCATTTTTAAATTTTATTTTGCCTTTTTTTTTTGTGATTCATATATCCATTAGTTGCATAATTAAGGCAACATGCTCACCTTGCCTGCTCTCTTTTTTTCTTTTTTTTTTTTCCTTTTTGTTACTTTTTTTGAACTGGCCCATAAACTTTTCGTTTTATGGTATTCTATCATCTTCCTTAATACCTTATTGTATAATTCTTGCTATCATCTGACTTAAGGTATATTGTTAATTGTAACAGTCAAGCAATATAGATTCCATTGTTGCTCTATGTTAAACACAAATTTTACGAATTTCATTGATTTTACTACTACTATTATATATAAATTTGTTTTGCAATGCTCCACAGCCTGCATCTTTCTCTCAAGAAAATGATTTTGTTGTTAACAATGTAATTTATGCAGTATAGTCCTTGATGGATTTGTGATTGTTCTTATGCTTTTAGTTATGGAGAACTTCGTAATTGTTTAAATTCAGAAAGAAAGGGCTGAAATAAAATGGTTAGGGTGTCCCATGTTTTATGCTTAAGCAAAATTTATTGTTGCATACTTTTTCTCTACTTGATAAAATAGGTTCTTCTAACCTTTTTTTCATCCTTTAGAATATTCAGTCATTTTGTTGTGATTCTCAAGACAAGCTCTTGAGAAAGGAGCTATAGCGCGTGCAGTTAATATTAAAAAGTTGAGCACCCAAGCATAGTCATGATTTTTGTTTCGTCTTCATTCATTAAGTAAATTTTTAAATTCTTGTTTTGGGTACTTCAGGTGCAAAGAGTTTATGTTAAATTACGCAAATTGTGCACCTTCTGCACTTAGTTCTTTCTGATAATTAATTGAAAAGTTGAAATATAAAAGTTGAATTCCGTTTAGATGGGTTAGTGATCCCCAAAATAACTAAATCAACCAAATTTTCCAGATGTAGAGGCAATCAAGAAAGCTGCGTAAGTAAATATATAACCTAGGTGCTTTGATCCCATTTTTCCCTTGGGGCCGAAGAGATTCCCAAGTGAATGATTAGATGAAATTCAACCAATTCTTTGTCTCGCGAATGCTTGAATGCCTCAACTAGAACTCATTGCACTGCTAATCTACACTCCTATGGGGGAATGGATTCCTGACATATATGAAGGAGTGCGGTTCATTCGACAAATTACTATCTTTATATCTATCTCTGAGATGTTTGGAGCTAATAGAAATCATTAGCTCGTATCTATGTTAACCTTTGTTTGAGTTAGTGTAATCATTTAATGGGAAGCCCATTTCTTTTGATGGTATGGTTTGACCATCCCATCAAGGGAATTTCTATTATCTCCAAAATTAGGGGTATAGGGTGTACGAGGGAATAATGGAGAGTAATGACTATCTAATTTCTCTCTTTGTATTTAATTAATATTTAAAATTAATATAATTAATTAATATGTTTAATTATAATAATTAAAAAATTATATTTAAATTATTTATAATTGGGAATTTTTTTTGTTAATTATATGTTATTAAAAATTTATTATTTTAAATAATTAATTATAATAAATTAAATAATAATAACCATGGTTTTCAGACCAGGACCGGACCGGGTTGACCCGGACCCGGACCCGGCCATTAAGCCGGTCCGGTCCATTACATAAACCCGGATTTGAATAAACCCGGGACTGAACCGGTGACCCGGCCGGTCAAACCGGTGACCCGGTGACCCGGTCGGGTCACCAACCCGGGTTTGCATAATTTTTTTTAATTTTTTCTATTTTATAATATACAATTTATTGGGGTTAAAATGTAAAATTGTAAACTTTAGGAATAAACTTTATTCACTATTCAATTATGGATTATTTAGTTGTTTATTTCATGTTTCTATTTTAATTTATGGAGATTTGAACAAGTTTATGTTTATAGTATTTGATGTATTTGAATTTTTGAAAATTGAATATATTTACACATTTTTTTTATGGATTTCTTAATTGTTTATTTCTTAGTTGAATATTTTTTTATGTTTTTCAATTGATTTTGTACTAGTTTATTTTTATGTTATTTAGTGTATTTTACATTTTGAATGTGGTGTATTTCAATATTTATTTATGTAGAATACTTATTTAAAGTTTTAAAAGTCATATTTTTATATTTTTATTCTTCAATATTTGATTTTTTTAATCACATATAACTAAAATTTAAATTATTTTTAATAAAAATTATTGACTACGGTTCAACCCGGTTCAACCCCTCGACCCCTGACCCCTACCCTTCTCCGGGTCGATACTCAGGCCGGGTCTGAAAACCTTGATAATAACATGGTTACATCTTGATTAAAATAATAAAATTAATTATTATTCATTTTTAATTGTTATAATTAAATATATAAATTAAATATGTGAATTAATTATATGAAGTTATTAACTATAATCCATTATTTTATACAAAATTATTTTATTTTCATAGAAGGGCATAAATGTAATTTTTATTATATTCTTCTTTTATTTTTTTTTATTTTTTTTTTCTATTCTCATTCCTTATCTTTCCAACCAAATAATGTTTTGTCATTCCCCATATTCTTATTTCTATTCCACAATCCAAATGAGCCCTAAAAAGTTAAAAGACAACAAAAGGCACACAAGATGACGGGACCAAATAAGAATGATTACGGGGTTTAAATTAATGTGCATTTTTTTACCAAAGAAAATAAATGGATATTTCTGTTGTCTACCAAATATTGCATATTTTAGAAATTATCTCATGCTTACGGTTATAATCTCCTTGATCATAATAAATGCCTGTTTCTATAGTACGATATATTCTTACCTTTTATGAGTATTGGCTTCACCTGACAGAAATAAATATTATTTCACAAAGAACACTTCCAGCGAAATACTTCTTCGACGAACTTCAGGGAATGTGGGAATGCATGCTTAAAAGAAGCTGAAACACAAAAAGGACAGGAAAAGATCCAAAAACCTAAGTTCTACATATGGCGTTCCGCATAGATCCAATTGCCTGCAGTCTTCATAAAAAGAAACAGAACTTCCAAAAAATTCCTACTAAATTTTTTCCTGTTGCAGCTGGAGTTCCTTGTAGATTCAATAGCCTATGGTCTTCATAAATAGAGACAACACTTACATAAAATTCCTGCTAAAATTTGGGCACTCTGCTGATATGTTTTCTAAGTTCTCATTAGAAGTTCATATATAGTGGGTAAAACAACAATTTCACAGTTGCAATCTGAAGTGGGTATGCACACCCTATCAAGGCAATGGGTACAAAAATTGTTTGTGAGCAAATTCCTAACAAACAGATAAATTCTAAAAAAGTTTTGAAGTGTGCAACCACAAAAGATAAGGTGGTGGGCACTATAATGCCTGTGCATCATGACAATCTTCTTAGAGGCAGAAAACCATTTCTCTGGGCCATTTCATATAAAGTAACAGCGGCGAGGGCCTTTGCATCTGCAGTCATACACCAAAGTTTATCATAAGGAACTACATGTACCTTGATCAACTCGCCATGATCACGAAGACCCATCTCCTTTCCCTGCAATGAGTTGATAATTTCTTCCTCTACACACCCTCTATAAAGGAACAGACTCAGTTCTTCATCACATCCACCCTGCAAACCACAAGAATTATATCTCAGCCCGGTCCACAAGGAATACCAGTTACACAATAAAACATAGATCTCAGTTCTGGATTCAGTAGAATTGGACCAGGCTAAATTTTTGCTTGATAGCAGTCAACATGGGCAGTGAAACATATGGAGTGCTTTGGAAAAATATATACATCTTCAATCTGCTCAAGTCCACATGTTATCAATTATTTCAAGCAGGACAGCAAAATCCCAAGTGCATGAAATTCTATCATAGTTTGGGACAATAAAACAGGGACTAGTGTGGCAAGGACCAAGGAGAGATGTTGAACGGGATCAAGTTAGTAAACTACCGGAGAAGGAAAGATCTTGCAACCAGTTTTTGGGTCAAGAAATGATGTCAGATTAACCATAGCCTCAATTTTCAAGCATATGCCAGTCTCCTCTTCAACCTGCCATGGTGCATGGGAAAAATATTGCAATCACATATTTTTGTATCACACATAGGGCTCAATTACCAACTAAAGAAAAGTAAATATTCAACCTTTCCAAATAAAAATAAAATAAAGTTGCATTTTACTTAAGAAGTTAGTCATGAGAAGTGGGCCAGAAATGGGCACATTCCTTTGTGCAAATACTGTAAAGGTGACTTGCTTTATGTCAACCATGTGAAATCTATTATCTATGGCATAAATCCTATGGGTTCATCCATCTCATTAAACTAGTAAGACAGGTCCTCTATTCATTCTGCGTTCTAAAAATTATAGAGGATTGTAAAGCTATATAGGATTATGCTAGTTGATTTATAATTTCATGTTGATATCCAAAATGCTAATCTAGTTTTTTACAAGACAAGAGAAAAAACCATTTTCTTGCATCAACTGAAATGGGGCTTGCATGTTCTATTAATGACTTAAGAGTTGTGCATATATGTACATTTATGTGTGAGTGAGAGATAAAGAGAACCTCACGAACAGCTGCACCAACAACATCATCTCCATCATCATCCAGCATCCCAGCTGGTAATTCCAGAGTAAATCTTCCTACAGGAACTCTAACCTTGCATATTGAAAGGGGACTCGTAAGAAATTAAATATAAAAGAAAAAGAAAAAAACATCAGTCAGTATTTACAACTTCATAAGAAAACATGGATGATAAAATAAATTAAAAACAAAGTTTGTAATACAAAAAATAAAACCTGTTCAGTAAGAACTACATAATCCTTCCCTCCTGACTCCAAAATAACCAGAACTGCAACAGATTGGCCACGTGCAAACACAATACCTGGAATCTAAACACAGTTTAAGACCTTAAATACAAGCTGGATATCTTACCATCTCGAATGTATTACTAAATAAGAAAAAGAGACGGAGTAGAAGAGCCAGTCCCCAAAAGAAAAAAAAGAAACAGGCGAAAAGCTAAGAACATAAACAATATTCTATCACGAAGTTACAATAAGTAACTTATCACCTATTGTCATAAATATCAAAAGAAATGGATGCTACAAAAACACAAATTTCAATGTCGAGGTGCATGATAAAACCTAATTCGCCACAATAATATGAAGTCTGTAGCTCCATACAAGAACCAATGCATAAGAATGTGGATGTCCATCAGCAATCAAAAGGAGCATAAGGGTTGCAAAGCATAAAATTGTAAAAGTAAAAAAATAAAATTAAAAGACAGATTAAGCCATGCAATGAGACCCTATGCTCCACTAGACATGTGCAAAAATATTTTCCCCTTCAAGGTGTACACCTGTCAATAAAAATTATCCTCATTGTTCTCCAACCAATTTTGATTTTCAAACCCCCGAATGGCACTTGCTGCTGTTCTGGTTCCACGCCATAAAGTAGATTTGGTTTCACCTATATCAATAAACTAAACATTGATTTGCCAAGCTTTAACCCTCTAAATATATAGGGCACAACAAAGAAGTCACAAGGCGAAGGTGTCACAATGTATATACTCAACTCAAAATAAAGTGATAAAGCGCAAGCATTTCATAAGAAAATATAATGAATAACATGATGAATATATGACAAAAGGAAAAGAAAAACCAGCGAAACGCCTAGAAAGCATTTAGCTCCATAGAGAATAACTGTCACAGAGCAAAAAATCATTCCTTGCTGAAACTTCAACAGGCACTTAAATTTAAAATAGAAAAGCAATAGCTAATCATTCATAATCGTCAATACCTTCGTTCCTGTCTCCTTGTCGAGGACATCTGCTTTAAATTTTAAAAATCCAGCACCTCTTCCAAACATATCCACACCCTGGTGAAGTTAAAGTTAAGTTAAAGTTCAGAATCAGAAGAACCGAAAATGCAGAAATTGGCATATAAAGCCTTGATCAAACAAGAAAAGTGATTTTGCATTCTTTCAGGCAATACAACAGTGTTGATATTTATGTCCAAGCTATCAAAGTTAGAACATGCAAGAAAGCAGGCCTGCTTATTGTTCTAAATATCTTAGGATCCTTTAAATATGGCATTCGATATGCATTTATGCATACTAATTTTGTAGTGTCATGGCTTTAGTATTAGCCAATTCTACTAATGCCATCAACAACAACAACAAAGAAGTAATTCCAGCATCAAAGACACCATAAAGGACTATTTGACATGAGATTCAGTGAACAGATCATAAACAGCTTAATCTCAAACAGAAGTTGCTAAACTGTGTTCAATGCTATCAAGAGGCCACTCCATCTACCTGGATGAGCACTTGTCTCAAACTTATCTCTCCACCAGCTAAAATTCCTGTTTCACTTTGCATATTCTTCAACCAGTTTTTGAACAAAGCCGAATCAACAGCATTCCTGTATTTGGAAATAACAGCAGCAGCAGCACTTCCAATCACGCTTAACGAGGAGAATCAATGCTTTAATACAATCAACGCAATCCAGAAAGAGTAACAACCCAAAAAAAAATCAAAATAAAAAATTTCAAAATTATAATCCGCTAATCCACTTCTAAGGTGAGATCTAAACTTGCTTTATTGTATTTCCCACTTTATTGCATGATCCTACCTTCGCTAACATCGAAGAATTTCTGATCAAAATGGGAAAAGTCTTGTGAGGAGAGAGGAATGGACCTGAGATCGGACTCGGAGAGCCCAGGGGATGCAACGATCTGGACGTGGTGTCCACCGGCGAGGGTGATGGTGTGGGTCGGTGGGACGGAAGGGGCTCCACAGCGAGATGACGACATTAAAACAGGGGATCTAGTGGAGCTATTGCTGTTGTTCATTGGAGGGATGAGGCCATGAGCGAAACGGAACCCAGCGCCGCGCAGGTACGCACGCGTTAGCATCGTCCTCGGTGCGGGCGTGTCTGGTTGTGGAGACCAAAGTGATTGAAACAGTGAGTTCCACACCACATTGTGCTTGGCTTGGAGATCAAAGTGGTGATTTGACAACTTATAAAACCAGCTACTTCCCCAATTGACTTTGGGATAAAAAATCCTAAAGTCAAATTTGAGGGATTTGAGTTCCCTCGCATGTTGTCATGTGCTTAGCTTGGGATCACCTCTAACTTTCCCCATTTTGCAGACCACTTCAGACTTTTTGTTCTAGGGTTTTCATTCCTCCCTTCGCCTCTTGCCTCCTAATCTTTTTGTGTTCGTCTTCGCCGGAGCATGCCGGTCACTCTGTTGCTGTCTACTTGACTCGATTATCCCTCTCTCGCTAATTCCTTTTTTTTTGTTTGCCATCCATTCAGATCTGACTCGGTAGACATCTCTCCTCTGAAAAATGGGTGTGAATGACGACATTTGGGATTTTTTTTTTTTACTTTTTTTCCTTTCGTTTTCCTCGTAATTGCTTGTAGCTTGTCCGTTGTTTTCCATTTTTCATTTTATTGTTTCCTTAAGTTTTTCAGAGGATATGACCGTGTCTATTATTTTTCAGGGTTGTCTTCTCCCAATCTTGTTTTTTCTTGCAGATCTGCAAGAATATCTTTCTTTTTTTTTTTTTGTTGATTTTGGTTTATTTATCATGCAAGTTTCTTATCATCGATTTTTCTCAATATGGTATTTTTCTTCAGTGCAGAGCTTCATTTAATTTAGGTTTTTTATTTTGATTTATTTCTCTATGGATCTTCATATGCCGTAAATTTTTTCAATAGATTTTTTCTTAGGGCAAACAACTTAAATCGTCCCTTAAATTTTCGTGTGTTTTCATTTCGGTCACCCAACTTTAAAAAGTTACAATTTAGTCACTTACCTTTAGTTTTTGTTACGATTTGGTCACCAGAGCATACGTCGTTAATGGCGATTTGGTCACTCAGAGGAATTCAAAGAATACATCAAACAAAGAGAATTAATAGTTTTCTAAATTATTCATATAGTCAATCCCAATAGAACTGCCAGGTACAAATAGCATTATTTTTCCCACTATTCGCATCTCTTCGCACTGCTACAGTGATACACTCTTTTAACAAAGATATCTTGTCTTTTTTCCCCCTTTGTTTCAGTTGCTCGAGGATGCTGGTTTTCATGAGGTTGTTGCCGAAGACTGAACAGATCAGGTTCTAATCTATATGTATTCGAAGGCATTGTATTCTCTGTGACTTCAGCACAGTAAAGCTTATATATTCATAATTTCTGTTATAGTTTATTGAAGTTCTTCAGAGGGAGTTGGATGCTGTTGAGAAGGAAAATGATGAATTTATTCGTGATTTCTCAAAGGTGGGAATCCCACTTTGCAAAATCCTGCAATTCTCTCCTCCCCTTCCTTTACACTATAAATAATGTTTCTTGCTCTAATACAGGAAGATTATGATGATATTGTTGATGGATGGCGAGCAAAGTTGAAGAGAAGCTCAAACGGTGAACAGAGTGGGGATTGTTTATTGCTAAATAAATGAGCTTTAAGAAGAAATGGACATATTTAATAATGATATTGTCTAATAAAATTGTATTTTCTTAGCTATGTTTATGGTACTATTAATTTGCAATTCACTGTAGCTCAGAAATGTTGTTAAACTATATTCATTGTGATGTATTTGCTTAGCAATGGCTTTTTATTAGAATGATGTATATTCACTGTGAAGTACTTTACAAATTCTAATATGTTTCTTCTTAACAGTAAATTTATATTTGCATATTGGGCGGTGAGTGTTGATCTTGTTTATAATATAAATTTTTGTGGATGTTTAATTGTATACAATTATATTACAAAATAGGTGATAAAAAAGTTTGTTTTTCACATAAAATTCTTGGTTTTTCAATTATATTAAAAAAATATAATAGAAAAAACATAAAAAAAAGTAAGGAAAACCGAAAACAGAGATCCACTCAAGATTTATTAATATACAACAAAAACCATTTCCAGGACCAAATTGCTAAAAAAAAAAAAAAAAAAAAAAAAAAAAACCCCTAAGTCCTAAGTAGAAACCTTATACCTGCCTTAGTTTTGGGGTTAAGGAAAAGAAAACAAAATTAACTCAATTAAAACTTGCAAAATTAAAATTAACCCAATTTATGTAATGTTTGTTATATTGATAAACCATTTAAAACTTAATTTAAATTTTAAGGGGTGATTTTTAATTTTCATTTATCATTATAAAAATATAATGTTTCGTAAATAATTAATTAACATAAATATATGTTAGTAAACAACATTAGATTTTAAAAGCATTTATAACCTCTCTAACAAATATGGAGTAACCTCACCCCCTACCCGAAGGGGTGATCATAACCCCAATTTTGTGTTACCAAACACAAGGAATTATTGAAGTCACATTTTCCAGATTTTCACTTCCACCATCCAAACACCTGAAGTGGTGATTGATGTGACAATTTTTCTCTCAATCAAACACATGGAAGTAGAAACCTCCAACTAATGGGCGTGTTTGTTTCGGCGAAGTGGAGTCCGAAGTGGCTGAATCGGTTACTTCCGAACGAGTTCGTGATGTTTGGTTCGCCGAAGTGGACCCCGAAGTGCTGATTTGACAAGTTCTAAAACCTGTGACTTCACCCCTTTCACTTCGGGTTAAACTCCACACTTTCACCGAAGTGGTGTTTTCAGACTTCCATCACTTTGGTCATTCACTTCCGAACCAAACAAGCTATGGTTAAATCCAATAGGTTCATTACTCATATACTGTTATCTTTTAGTCTCTCTATTATTTTAACTTACAATTTAAAATAAAAAACTAAAAAGATAAATTTAAAAAATAGAGAATGTTTCGAGAATTATATTTTTTTCTTAAAAAAAAACATTCTTCTTATAATTTTTTTTTTAATATTGCTTATTAGCCCCTAATTTTCTTATTTAATGAGGTCAATTTGATAATTTTCCCACTATATATACACGCCATATAATGTAAATATTTTTAAAATTTTGTGGGACCATTTGACCCCGCAATTGTTTACTTAGCTCTGCCCCGACCATTACACTAATCAGTTATCAAATATGTGCAAAATATTACATTTTATGTAGGATTTGAACCCTCAAAACTTTTATCAAAGTGAATGAAATACCCTATTGCAAGGGCAGTCAAACATGTTTTATTATAATAGTTTTCCAAAATGAGTTGTGTTTTTAAGAATTTTTTGTTTTCAATGAAAAATAAAAACTAAATAGAAAATTTACTTTTTTCAATAAAATATTCAACTTGGGCTGTTTGGTTACCCGTAAGTAGGTGTGATGTAATTTGAGTTACAGGTAAAATGCTATGTTGGGTTGTTCGGTTACTTGTAAAAACACATATGCAGTAAAAACAAATGCAGAAAAAGGTGAGTTTTGCTGCATTTGTTTTTTTTTTTAATATTTTATTTGTTAAAGTTACCGTGTTTCTCTTGCCCATTAGCTTCTCTCTTTCCTCCTTCAAGGAAAGTGTTCTTCGTTGCCGCCTCCCAAGCCTCCCCCTTGTCTTCCTTCACAAACAGCATCCAAAGTTCTTCGTCGCCGCCTCTCAAGCCTTCGCCACCGCTTCGTAGCATCGCCACCTCCAAGGAAGAACGCCTTCTTCACCGTCGATCAGTGATTCGTGGTTCAAAGATCCTTCTCCAATCAACGCCATGGTTCAAAGATCCAACCTCAACTCTCTGCCTTTCTCCAACATTCGTCGCAGCCCTTGGCGCCACCGCCTCCGGCGAAATCTCCGGTGATAGGTGTGCTCCTTTCTTTCAGACAAATAGAATTTGTTTCCTAATAAAACTAAGATCAATAGCCGTTTTCCCCTCAATTCAATATAAAATGACCTAATTTTCTTTGTTTGTTTGTTAATTTTCTTTTATTTTGGTGCTTTTAAGAAATCTTTTTCTCTCTCGTTGTATTTTCCACTCTAGAGGCTGAGAGGGTTGTGGTCTTGGTGGAGAAACCATTCAGGAGCTGTGAATTCTATCAGAAGGGTAATTTTTCTTCCCTAAATTTGATGTTTTTAGATTTGTGGATTTGTCAAATTTTGATCTTTTGTTGTGGTTTTATTTGTTCTTCATGCTACTGTTGTGTTGTTGGCATTAGTGTTTGATTTTTGTTATTGTGGTTTGAGATTTCTGTTCCAATGTCTTTATGGTCGTGTAATTTATGAAAGGTATGGCTGGTTTTGTTCCTCGTCTTTTTTCTTTCATAGATTACAATGATCAAATGTTAGATTAGGTTTTCATTGTTTGTTCTTTGCTTTTCTTTTCTTATGTGGATAATGTTTTGATGAAAAGTTATTTTAATTCTTGTTTTGGTGTTTTGCTTTCTATATGTCCTTGGATTGTTAGGGATTGATTTGGTTATTGGGTTTGGATATGGAAGGTGGTTGAATTTTTCTCAATCAAGTATCTATTATGTATGAATTTGTATGTTTGTTGAATGTTAATATATTGATTATCGATCACATCACTGATCAATAACCCTATGATAAATCTATTATTGAGTCATGAGATTTGGGGATTAAGTCCTTATTTGTTGCTGAATTTGGTTGGGTTGCCCTGATTGTGTCATCATGCTATTGCTCTGATTCTAGTTGATCGGTTTGAGAAACTTCGTTATCTACAATCCTATAGCTAGTTTTTTGTTCATTGTTTTCACTTTGGAACAAGTTTTTAAGGTTGTTGATAATGAAACACTATGTTTCATCTTTCTCTATATCTGATCATTTGGTAGCACCAATAGCTAGTTTTTTGCCAGTATCCTTTTGGTTATATATATATATATATATATATATATATATATATATATATGGTCATCTTATCTTATTATTAAACAAAACAAGTGGGACAACATGCTTCATTTTATATATATAGACGTAAGTATTTCATGTCATGTTCTTTTATTTGTATTATTGTGCAGCAGTTTCTTTTTTATTTGGGAAGCTTAAAAGTATATATATTCACTCAATATCCAATTATTCTCAAATAATGGTATACTAATTTGTATAACACCACCTAATTATTGTTGATTAAGAGCTCATTTGTGACTTTCTTGAGATGAAACTTAGTAAACATAGAACCTATCATTTAATTATGAAGACAAGTAGATGAAGTTGGCTGACAAGGATATCACAATTAAACATTGCGTTCTTCTGCTCTCTTTGCTTGGCTGGGTTGGACCTTGCCTTGAAATAAATAGAAATTAAATGACTAGTGCTCTTCAGATGATAACATAGGAATGCACCATAGCCATACATACTCACCAACAAATCATTGTATGTCCATGCATCATCAGATATTAATGGCATGTCCTTGACTACAGTTTGTATTTTTTTAATTCATTTTTTTTCCCACAAAGTAAATTGGTCATTGGTTTATAGTGATTTTCTTTTTTATCTAAACTCATATTATAAATGGACAATTAATTTGATGACGAGAGTGTTGTACTTGCTGTCGCTACTATTGTTGCAATTATAGCACTAAAATGGTACAGTACAAGAAGAGGATTTAATTTACCACGAGAGCCGTATTACAATAGAGATCAACAACGTACAAACTATATTTCAAGAGTAATACATGGATCCGAGGAGGCTAGTATAGCAATGCTAAGGATGAAAAGGGTTGTATTTTTTGGATTATGTGATTTATTGAAGTCAAAAAGATTGTTGTGCAACACCCTTCATGTAAGCGTTGAAGAGCAAGTATCAATGTTTCTTCATATTCTTGGTCACAATGTGAGGAATAGGGTGATTGGAGTAAATTTTTTACGATCCGGTGAAACTATTAGCCATTATTTTAAACATGTATTACATGCCGTAGGAGAGATTCGAGGTGAGTTTATCCAACCGCCCCGCACAACTGCTAGTTCAGTCATTACACGTGATCCAAGGTTTATGCCATATTTTAAGGTAAAGAAAATTTGAATTACTCTACTTTGTGGGAACAAACTTATCTACAATATGTGATATTTTTTGTCCATTAATAAATAGGATTGCATAGGAGCGCTTGATGGTACACATATCCACACATCCGTTCGAAAGGAAATTATAACTCGTTTCCATGGGAGAAAACCATATCCCACTCAAAATGTGTTGGCCGCAGTTGACTTCGAATTAAGGTTTACATATGTTCTAGCTGGGTTGAAGGGCTTAGCACATGATGCACTTGTCCTTCGTGATGCTTTAGAAAGAGAGGATGGGCTTATAGTGCCCGAAGGTATATTATTGTCACTCAAAAATTAAAATTATTATATTGCCACAATAACTAATACAAGTATCCATATAGGCAAGTATTACCTTGTAGATGCAGGATATTCCACAAGAGCGGGTTTTATATTACCATTTCGTGGTGTTCGCTATCATCTTAAGGAATTTAGTGCTCGCACACCATCAAATAACAAGGAACTATTTAATTATAGACATTTTTCATTGCGCACTACAGTTGAACGAGAGTTTGGAGCTTTGAAGAATCGATTCAAAATTCTCACATCTAGACCATTCTTTCCATATCGAACACAAGTTGATATTGTGGTCGCTTGTTGCATTTTACACAATTATATTTTACAAGGAGGTAATGATATTTATGTACCCGAGGTTGAAGAATGGGAACCTAATGTGCAAGAAGTTAGAACTCAATCCCAAGCACGTGAGGAAGCAAGAGAATGGTTAGCAAAAGGTGATACAATCATGGAGGTCATGTGGAACAATAGATAGTGTTTGTGTTGTTGCATTTTGTATTGTGGTACTATATATTGTGGAATTATATTTAATGTGGTTGTTTTGTGTTGTTGCATTTTGTATTCCATCTTTTGATAACAAGGTGTAATGTGACACTTTAACTTCATTGTGGTTTTCTAGTGAAATTCTATTTAATGTGGTTTTTTTATGTTGTTGCATTTTGCATTCTTTCCTTTGGTAAGTATGTTTAATTTTTTTCCTTTCTTTCTAATTTATTTCATCTTCATTTATGAATATAATTTATTTCATCTTCATTTTCTTATTTCGTGTGTTTTTAAGTTTATGGACATTTTTTATTTTGTATGTTGTTTTTGTTTGGAGTTGTTGAACTATGTTATGTTTTATGAACATGTTGACAATTTAACGGTGTTGGTTGTTGAATTTTGGTTGTTGACTCTCGAACTTGTTTGATGAACATGTTGAATTATTGAATATGATTTGTTGAGTTTATATCTTGTTTTATGAACATAAAGACTTATTGAAGTTGAGTTTGTTGAATTTATAGATGACTTTATGTTGAATTTTAGGTTCAATTGATGGTCTTATTAGTATGCTCAATTGATAAGCACCAATTGATGGGCTTATTAGTAAGTTAAATTCATGTATATTGAATAACTAATTTAAAAAATAAAATAAAATAAATTTGAAATAAATAAAATTCATTAAAACTTAAATCTATTTTGATAAATAAAATACATTAACTTAAATAAATAAAATAGATTTTAAATGAAATATTAAAGAAAATTAGAAATTATAAAAATTTTTGAAAATAGGGGTAATCTCACCACTTACTTTACATGGTGATTCTAACACACAACTTACATCAAACCAAACACTTGAAAAGAAAATGCAACATTTTCATTTATAGGCAACCAAACAGTAAGTGAAAATACAGTAATTTCAATTACATGTAATTTGACTTACACTGTAATTTGAAATGCAGGTAACCAAACAACCCCTACAAATTTTGAAATCATATAACCAAGATAAAACTGTTAGGGACATAAATAAGCCATTAACTCTCAACCTTAGAATTGAAAGAGATTTGAATGCTCAACTACTGATTTATAGATAAATAAAATACCATTTTTAATTGCAAGAGTAGTATTTAATTTAAGTTTTGATTTACTCAAATTTACTAGTGAGCTTTCAAGCAATCAAAGCTGAAATTTTAGCTATAGCAATAAAGTTAAATTTAGTTCAATAATATATATAGATAGTATAAATAATTTCACTTGAAAATTTGCTTTTATCATAATTCATTAATAATTTATACAAAAAAGTAATTTTATTTTAACAAATTTTTAATTTAAAAGTTTTATTTGGACGGTGCCCATAGAGTTATTGAACCGATTAATCGTAAATTTTATTTTAATATAACGAACATTAGTATATATTAATGGCAAAAACAATAATATTTATTAAATTGGTATTATAACTTTATTAGTAAATAATATGATTAAAAATACATTTTCAACAAAAAAAAATCAAATTAAATTAAATTAAAAATCACCGTGGAGGCCAAGCATGACTATTTAATTTTTATGAATTTAACTTATAAATAAATATTTATGTTATATAACTATAAAAGAAATTTTTATTTGCATCTAGAAAGCCCCAACCCTCCATGGCTCCATCCTTATCACGGCCTCCCTCTGGCTTCCCACTCCTTCCCTCCCTGTGCATCTCTCGTCCAATCTCCGTCATCTGTAGTAACAGAGCTCGCCCCGTCGTGGTGGTACATGTTTTTTACACCACTTCGGGAGGTTGTGGCGTGCAAGTATTTAATAAATGAGAAAATCGAGGATTATCTAATAAGACGGAATTATCCTAGGGCTTTTCCGTACTTCACTATCTATTTAGAACATACGGATCCATAAATCGCAGCTGTCCATTGTTATCCTTCTATCCTCGGGAATCAAGAGAGTCGGCGATGGGCGGCAAGGGACAGCGGCAGCGGGAGAAAAACTACCTTGCCGCGCACGGCGGCGCCAGCCGCCTTCCTCCTCCTCCCAACCCTAAGGAGCTCGAGGCCATTCCCTCCAAGCTCCGTAAGCTTATGCTGTTCAAGAACCCTCCTCCCTCCGGCGCCGGTGAGCTCCCTCTTATTTTTTCCTTGTCATTTCAGTTATCGATCCATCTGCTTACTCTCTCGTCCCCCTCTCCGCTTCAGGTTCAAGTCCTGGGGATGCGCCGCCGGAGAAGTGGAAGGCAATTGCTGCTGCTGAAATGGTGAGGGCTCTCTCAGGTTTCATTATTCCTCAAGAAGCACTGTTAACTTGGCTTCTGTTTTTTTTTTTTTTTGGTCACGGTGTTATCCGGAAATGAAAATGTGGTTGATTGAGGTTGCACTGATGTGAATTCAGTTTGGATCTGCTCTTTGGTTTAATCTGTATTGTTGATTGAGCTATCTTGCTTTAAGTTAATACGATTATGTCAGCCAATCATAAATTTGTGGGTTCAACATCAATGGGAATTGCTTAAAAAACTATAAATGGGAGTTTGTGATGTTGGCATGCAATACATATTCTTGATTTTTGAGAATAACCTAAGATCGTAGAAAAAAAAAAAACCCCATATTGGTGAAATCTTGCTTTGTTTATTTTGTTTAAAATAACACTTCAAATCTCTGGAGTAAATACTAGTTTCCATCCAACTTGGTTGTTTGATTTTGTGTTCTTTTCCATTATTCATGTAATTAAGGCTTGAGCATTTTTGTCTTATGTAAACGAAGAATATGTTCAAATTCTAGACTTTAAGCAATAACGTGGCAAGTGGCAACTATAAGAAATACTTGTTAGTTAGGCATTGGGGATTGCTTGTAATTCTACCATATCATAAAGATATGGTGTTTAATTTTTGTGGCATCATCTTGCAACATGTTTAGTTTGTGGATTATCATACTGAAAAATAGATACCTCTAATTTATTTGCAGAAATGGAAGAAAAAGGACTCGAAAACTATGGATGTTGAGGAACAAGCATCAAACCTACAGATGAGTGACAAAGGTACAACTACAGATGCAAGCTTGAATGAGAAATCAAAAAGGAAACGAAAGAGGAAGGCAGTGAGTGATCTTCGGTTTCTGAATGAAGTTGCCACTCCTTCCAAGAAAAAAGACCGGAAGAAAGAGTATGTATTCATTTGTTTACTCATTATATATTGGGATTTATTTGCAATCAGGTATATTTATGATAATATAAATGCACACACAAAAAAAACCTTATTTAAAATGCAAATTTTTGCCTGAAGAGCTATTTGATTAGGATCTTCCATGGATATTGTCATTATTATTCAAAAGCTAAGAAAACAGTTCCATGGATCAATAAGTTAATTACATCCATGACTACCATGATTTCTACTGTCTTATCTATAGATTAAAAACTGGAACTTTGCTTTTTTTTTTTTATTACTATTACTACTCATACTATTGTCATTATTTATTTGTTTATTTTTTTAGACTCCCTTAGTTAACTTTTAACAACTTGATTCTTCATTTTCTTAGGACATGCTCAATTCTATTGAAAGATATAGTTTGAGAAGGCCATGCTATTTTGTCGTTCAATCAATAAAGCCATGTTCACTTGCCTCTTATGGGCCATTTTTCTTCATAATTTTCCTTTTTTTTTTTTGAAAAACTAAAAGGAAAGGATAAAAATGTGGATCACCTAAAGTAAATTATTCACTGTCCTCTCTCTTTACAAAGGAGTTTTTTTTTTCCTGTTTTTGTTAAAAGAGCTGAAAAGCTATTGCATTAACAAGAGAATAATAATTACATGACCCAAAAAAACTCGGAATACAAATGGCAACCACGCAAGGAACAAACAAACACAAAAGAAGAGACTTAAAAACTTAAACTTAAACTATAGACTATTTTCATAAGCCATCTAGGCAAGTCTAGACCCTTATGGAACAGTGAAATGATGGGGGATAACCTTCCATGTCTAGCCAGTCTATCATCAAGTAGAGTCCAATCCCTGGGAATGATATTAATCTTATTACAGCCGACATTGAATTTAAGCTAGTGTTTAAGCTAGTGCAGTGAATGAATAAGCCTCTGGTTCCTCCACATTGTTCCGTCACACAGTGTTGGTCAAACACCTATGGCATCACCACTGAATCTGTGAAAACTATGTTGACCTTAAGATTCCAATCTTTGGCACATCTGAATCCAAGCTGCAGTCTGAGAAAATCTGCCTCTAGACAAGATTGTGCCTCCAATTTGCCGCGACCTGCAAGGAAAATATGCGAATTAGTGTCCACAATTGCAAAACCACCACCTCCTATACTGTCCTCTAGTCTCCATGACACGTCAATGAACAAACAGATAATTCGGGTCCCAGTTCTGAAATGGTTTACAAAGAATTTTTGCAAAGGTCAATCCGCCTGAGCACATTCCAAGACATGCTCCATGGCACTGGAGGCAATTCTCCAATAATTTGGATGAGTTCCTATAAATAACAGGTTGCATGTGGCCTTGCACACATACCAGATGGTAAGTGCTACAATTGAAGAAGTAAATTTGGCTCTTATGGAGTGGAGACCCTCTAACCAGACTCCACTATCCAGATTCCCCACTTCATGTAGTTGAATGCCTGTGAGTCTCTGAACATTAAACCAAACCCAATTTGTTTTAGAACACTGACACAGTATGTTTAATAGCTTCCCTGTGAGGCCCACAAAACACACATGCAATGTCAGATCCTAGGCCCAGGGAATATAAATAGTCGGTAGTTCTGACCCTGTTACAGCATGACCAGCCAAGTCTAAAATTTAGCTCTCGAAGCCACCCTTAGATTCTAAATGTTCCTCCAACCTTCCCAACAAAGATTAGACTTACCATTTTGGTTATAAAAGGAGTAGATTGAAGGAGCAATATGGTTTATGCTTGAGCTTGGAGACCAGACCCAATGGTTCTCTGCATGTGAGTCTACAGTTTCCATTCTCAGAATAGGAGAATCCAAAAGCCCTCTAAAAATCTCTTTCAAAGCATCAAAATCCCAATGATAATCTTTAATCACATTTGAAAGTCGAAAGGCATTAAAATCCAACTCCATATTAAGAAAACAAGGTTTGTGAGAAATTGGAATCTCAAAACACTAGGGATCATCAAGGAAACCAGCAATGGAAAAATCAACTGAGTCCAACAAAAGCCGTGGTTTGATAAACTCCTAGTATTTACACAAAGATCTGAAGAGATGGGGCCATTTAGGAGGAATTTTGAGATGCCGTGGGTCAGATTCACCATATTTAAGCAGTATAATATAAACTCATATAGGCTCAGCATTATTCAACTATTTGAAAGCATTCTTGGTCATTAGGGCAATTTTAGCTAAGATCCGTAATGCCGAGTCCCCTCTCAATTTTGCTAAGTGTAGCTCTAGCCCAACCAATTAACGGAAGGCCACTACCATTGTCACTTTTGGACTAGAGGAAACCCCTAACTAGTTTGGAAATTTTATCTAGAATAAACTTGGGAATTGAATAGGCAGAAAGGTAATCTCAAGGCAAAGACATGATAACAAAATTGATAAGAATGACCATCCTAGCATGGGAGATATGATACTGGTTTGAAGCATGAAAGTTAGACACTTTATTAAGCCACAGTCTGGACACTTCCCATCAACAGTGTTGGACAGTTGGTCAATCAGTTTTTGAAAGTTAGAGGCATGAAGTTTTTTAGGAAAGATAGAGATGGCAAGATATTTGAAGAGGAAATTGCCAGTTTTGAAACCTAGGGCAGCAAAATGCCTTCTCACAACTTTTTTGTTCAGCTAGCTTGGAAAATAAACTTCAGATTTACTAGGGTTAGGAATTTGACCCATTAAGTTCTGCATAAATTTTTAGACATGTCTTAACATTCTTGGCTACCCTATTAAGAGCTTGATAGACAATAAGGAGGTCGCATACATGAAATGAATAAATTTGGAAAATAACCTGCTGGTAAAGCCCGGGACCATATCAAAATTTATAGTATGGTGTAAAATAGCAGATAGGTTTTGGGAGACTAGAATGAAGGGGACAAGGGTCCCTCTGTTTAATGCCCCTTGAAGCAGTGAAAGTTTTAGTAGGCCACCCATTGGTAAAGAGGGAGAAAGAACTAGACAAATTTTGATCCGAACTAACCAAACTGTGGGAAATCCATTATACCAAGGGTGACAAGAATAACCTTCCAATTAATGGTATCATAGGCTCTCTCTAACATCTATTTTAAGCAACATCCTAAGGGGGGGAAAGACTTATCCTCATTCATAGTATGCACAATCTCTTGGACAACCAGAATATTGTCCAGAGGATTCCAGCCTTGAACAAAGCCACATTCCTCCCTGTTGATAAGATTAGGCAACACCCTCTTCAGCCTATTAGCAAGGATCTTATAAACAATTTTATAGCTGACATTACAAAGGGAGATAGGACGATAATCAATCACTCTTTTAGGATTGTCAATTTTAGGGATTAGAGTTATGTGGTATGGTTCCAAGATTTGGGCACATTTGGCAAGTATCAAAGAAGTACTTGATAGCATTGAAGAGACTATTTCCAATCTCATGCCAAAAAAATTTGTAAAAGTTTGTGTTAAAGTCATATGGCCTAGGACTCTTACCCAAAGGAAGGGATATTAAGGTAATATAAACTTCAGATTTGGTCATCTCCCTAATAAGGTATCCCTGTCACTCGGAGATATGGTTAGGAGATCATTAGGCAAGGCTTGCTTAAGATCAGTGAAGGAAAAAGATTTGTCTACCCATAGACTACCATAGAAGTTGAGGAAAGTGTTCTCTATACCCTACCTATCATGATAGAAAACTCCCTCAGCATCCATGACGTGGAAGAGACTATTCTTATATCTATGATTTCTAGTGGAATTATGGAAGAATTTCAAGTTGAAGTCCCTATTATGAATCCACATCATTCGAGATCTCTGAGCCCATTTCAAGGTGTTCTAAGTAAAGCATTATATCTATTTTGAAGGGCTCTAAAATCAAAAGAAAAATCAATTCTGTTATGATCAGTGTTTTCCTTGCATTCCAAAAGCATGGATCCTAGGCTCTATGCATCTAAGATCTTGCTTAAGAAGGCTCAAACCTATTGATCTCCAAAAGATATGGTCCTAGCGATAGCTAAGCAGTGAGCAAACCCATGCATTGGAGAAGCCCTAATTTTGGAGTTAAAGGCATCCTTAACAATCCTGTGACACTCTAAATAATCAAGCCTGTAATTGTCAAAATGAAAGATCCTGCTCTTAGTGTGAGAGTGTTGCCTTATTTCTAACAACATAGGAGTGTAGTCTGAAGAAATTCTAGCCAAATGAGAAACCATATAAGTAGTATAAAGTTCTGACCAGAGAGTATTCACAAAAAGGTCCAAGTGAGCCCGTCGTCTAGCTGTGGTAGCTTGGCCATTACACCAATTGTAATTAGAGCCAATATAAACAATTTCAAGGAGCTCATTGGACTGAATAAAATCATGAAACATGCAAGATCTATGAGCATAGTGATTAAAAGACCATCCTTTATGCTTATTCCAGTAATGAACAACATTGAAGTTCCGGTAATGAGCCAAGGGAGTTCCAGAATAGCAAGGCAAAACAATTCTTTCCAAAGTTTACTCTGGGTTGTAGATTTCTTACTGACATACACCATGGTTAGAATCCAAGCCATAGAGGATTTAGAAGATATTACCAAATAAATTGCGTGTTTGGAGACCACCACATGATTGACAATCCCCACAATTTTGCTTACAATAATTGATATTACCAAATAAATCGCGTATCTGGAGACCACCACATGAGTGACAATCCCCACAATTCTGCGCACAATAATTCCTCCTGACATCCCGTCTATTGGCCCATTCCCATCCTCGCTTGAACATGGTACAAAATGAAGTACTTTATCTCTATCTGCTCTTGTTTCGACTATGCAGAGCATTATCTACTTGTGTTCTAAGATGAGCTCCTTCACCCTGTTTAGAGTATCTCCATTAGAAATACATCTGCAATTCCACGAAATATAATTAGTCTTTATCAAGAAATATAACTTGAGAAAACAACCAAATCAATCTTTAAAAGATTTGAAAAAGAGAGGACCATCTACCATCATACCTCCTGCGTTTTGAAAAGGATGGGGCGGATCATGCAGCCTCTCAAAAAAATCCTCTGGGTCAAACTCCTCCATTTAGGAGCTAGAGGTCAGTTGGGCCATACGAGTATACCCACCCTTTCTCCCTTTTGATGAACATCCGCCACGTGTTGCACCAAGTGAATGTTGCATGTCCTTTGTCGGGTAAATATCTTCAGTGGACACCATACTATGGTCATCGAACTTCAATTTATATCATTTTAGTCATTCAACTTAAATTTGTGTTTACTGGGAGGGTACCAAGAGGGATCCCGAAGAAAATTTGATGCCATAGTTGCCACGTTAACACCAACTTGCCCCTCCATCTGCATACACAGATATGACACGTCATTAAAGAGGGCAGGTGGCCACTCTTAGTGATAAGGCACATACCACGTCGTCCCGCCAAACTAGTTAATAACAATGGTAATGTAGCTTTCTTTGATGATGTAGATATCCACATGTGCAGATGAAACACGAACTGATGGTGAAATGACAAATCTGGCATATATGCTCCGGAATCCTTTTGATACTCTCTCGGTGAACATAAATTAAAGTTGAGTGACCAAAATGAAACAAATTGAAGTTACATGCTCATAATGAAAAATGACTATAGTATAGTATCCACTCAAAAAATTTACCCGTCCTTTGTCTTAATAGGAAATGCTACCTGTCCTTGCCCTGGGGCTAGCTTTGCCCTCGAGATAGGATCTGAGGATGCATGTGCACCATGTGGCACTGCCCTTGGAGCACCACTGTGTCCCACGTCCCTTCTCCAGCGAGATACCAGCATCCATTGCCTGAACTCATCCTCCTGAGCTCGTCTTGTCTCCGTCACAGGGTTGAACCACTGTTGACAGCCGCCTCAGCCTGGTGAGCATCCTGGCCAATGCCCATTTCTAACGCCATTTGCTCCTCAACCTCCGAGCGGCAAGGCATCAAAGCAACATTTGGGCAGGCGCTTGTGGCCGGCTAGAGGTCATTGCCTCGTGTCCCACCACCCCTTAAGAGAAGTAAAAAGTTGATAGATGTCTGTAGAACCACAAACACTTGATGGCTGTCATTGCCTACCCAGAATCCCTACTTCAGGGGTTGTGATAAGTCCAGTTCGACACAAACGCACTATTCTTCTCTGTTCATGGGGTTTATAAATCATCCACCTTCAATATGCAGCCAAGATGTACAGTGACACTCTCCAGCATTTCACCATCCCAGATTTCTACCATCATGTGTGGAGTTAAAGCCATACCACATCAATCGAGAGCTTTGCATGGACTGATTAGAAAATGGGTCGCCATTGAGTTAGCTAGAGTAGTGGGTCATTTACTGACCATGGCCCTCTAAACAAGATATTCTGCATTGCATTTTCATTCAGGCATCGGATCAAAATGTGTCCATTAGGAAGATCAACAGTGTGAAAATCACGCGAGATCCACCATTTTTCCTCACGCGAGAACCACCATTTTTCCAAAAGGGAGACCCTCACGTGGTTAAGTGGTGGAGCCTTGCCCAAAAATTTGCCTATAGGGCATTAGCAAACCTTTCCTCAACTCTCAGGCAAACTTCCCCTTTGATTTTTATGTAGTCTTGAACCGAACTTTTCAGTTTCTCCAGAGCTTCTCCTTGGAGCATTGGAGATGCCTCTGGTTGCTGCCGATTACCTTTAGCCACAGCAGCCAACTAGCGGGCCGCTGGTCTTGGCATTGCTAAGGATAAGGGATCCCCTCTTGCCATGGCAAGCAGGGCTTGGAAATAGGACCTCTATTCAGGCAACCTCTCAGCATTCAGCGTTTGCATTCAGAGCACTTTCCGCCCCTTTACAAAAGACTTTTCAACTTGGAAATTATCAAAGTGATTCTTGGAGACCAACATCTCGGTGAAAATTTCTCCTTGCTTGTCAGATAACTGGTGAAATATGATGCAGACATTTTTTTTAGCCACATTTTAGTGGTTATGGATTATGGTATGACCTTTGCTTGGTGAGATGATGGGAAGATGCAATTATTTCATCTGAAGTACTCTAATTTTTATTGATCAATAGTTGTCAGTGCCATTTCTATTTTTCATGAATGTTTATTCTATGCAATATTCATTTTTCCATGTCATACTCATATTTGTGGACAACATGTGAAGGTTTCTCCAAGCAAGAAAAAAGAAACATAAGAAAGCAAACACAAATGATGAAACAGATTTTCCTGCGAGAGAAGAAATAAAATTTGGTGATGTTGTTCAGGCTCCACCAAAATTATCATATACAAAGGTATTTCCCTAAGCTCTCCATGTCTCCCAGTAATCATGATCAAAGTCTTAATCATTATTAACCTGAGTTCCCTGAGTTGTGTTAACAATGGTTATTTATCCTACACTTTGATTTTGGTAGTTACCAAAGGCTTCCATGGATGCATCACGGGAACGATTTCGATTAGAGGCAATTGAAGCTTATAGGGACCAGAGAAAATGGGTATCAAGGCCTGGAACGAAACTTCCTTCACTAGCTGAAGTCCCATAATTATAACCGGAGTTTTGTCGATTTTTACTTGTCATGTGAAATGCAAGATTCATTCAGCAGAAGACTACTGTTCACACCAAATTTTGTTATAAATTTCTCTTCAATCTCAATTTCCTTGAGTGGTTGGTTGTGATCTGCATTCCTTGATTTTTTTCTTCTTTTGGTAATATATCACAATTAGCTTCTTTGGATTGCAATGCTCAAAAACAGCATTTTGAGCTTGATTAATATGTGCGCATGATGCTTGTTCGGTTGCTCTATTTGATGAAAGGCAATTGTCACTCTTGAATTTATTGTAGTATTTGGATCTTAAGGATCATATACAACACTGAAACAGATTTTCTTACTGGCTCATCTATGAAAAGCATTAATATGAAGACCTTGATCAATATGAAGAGTTATCATGGTTCTATATTTGACCACCTTGTCCTCATCACTGAGCTTGAAGCTGAAGAAATAGAGAAGAACAGCAGCAAATATCTTCATTTGCCTATAAGCAAAGTCTTTTCCCAGGCAAATTCTTGGACCAGCCTGAAAAGTCAGTATTTCACTAATGAAGAATTTGTACATTTTTATCTGGTTTACTGAATTTTTCTTACCTGAAAGGCTGTAAACTTGAAAGGGCTCTCAGGCTTGAAAATCCCATTATCATCAAGCCATCTTTCGGGTCTGAAAATATCTGCATCATCTCCCCAGATATACTTCATTCTTCCCATTGGGTAAGGTTGATAGAAAATGATGTCTCCCTTCTCCACTGTGAAGCCATCCGGTAGTGTATCATCGGAAAAGCAAACCTTGGCGTCCTATGGCAAAATTTGTTTAATTAGGCTATGTGATCATGTGAGACTGTTTATCTGTAATCAATGCAACTGAGACTTAAAAATTTCAACTCACCAGGGGAACTGAAGGGTATAGTCTCAAAGTCTCAGTTAAGGCTGCATGAAGGTAATGCATCTTGTCAAGAGCTTTATCAGTTAAATTCCTGGCAAATTCATCAATCTCGGTGTTTTTGCAGGCTTTTGTTGCTTCCTTAACTTGTTGAGCAACCTTGTCTTGTACCCATGGGTGTTTGCATAGCATGTAGATGAACCAAGACAAGGTTCCTGCTGTGGTATCCTTCCCGGCTATGAGAAAGTTCAGTATTATGTCTCTCAAGTATTTGTCTGTCATGTTCTCTGGATCTTTCTCCCTTTCAACCAGAAACCTTGATAAAATATCGTCCTTCTTCATCTGCATTATGAATTAGCATCCTTGTATTAAAGAAGTTCTCAATTTTACTAGTAAGCCAGCCATATGATTTGTATGAACTTAACTGAATCACTGTCTTGGGTGGACTTGTGTTCCATCCTTGTACGAATGATTTTGTAGACAAAGTCATCAATCAGTTTGATCCCTTCCTTGAGCTTTGCCTCAGGTCCAATGTTCATAAACCTCATGATCTTCCAGAATGGATTGAAATATCGACGTATGATATATTCACTAGAATTATCAAATGCCTTTGTGAATGTATTCCCTGCATCTGGTCCTCCTAAACTGTCCAGCTCCACACCGAAACCCACATTGAAAATTGAGTCCATTGTTGATCTCATGAACAAGTCCTGCACATCAGCGTTCTCCACATATGTTAATATATTAAAGGCATCAATTATCTTCCTAATTCCTTTCAGTAAGTTTTCAGGTTGGATTGAGCTTAGATAACTCGTGTGTTTGGTTTGATCTGGGTAAATAGCCAATAGAAACCTGAATTTCTAGTGTTTGATTAGAGCTAGCTCCTCCGTGAACTATTTGCGCCAGTTTGGCTGCATTGCTTTTAAAAACCACATCGCTGAAGTCCCTCAAGACCTTTGTAGTGAATTCATAGCTCGCTAGTTTTCTCTGATGGCGCCACTTATCACCATCAACCGCAAAAATTCCATCACCAAACAGCTCTTTACAATTTTGGTAATTGTACTCTCCCTAAGATATATATATATGCTTTTGTTAGACATGCTGATTAATTAATAAATTTGTGTGTCTGTGTATATATATATGTAGGATTATGGATTACCTTGCCGTAGTTCTTGAAGTTGGTTCTCAGGATGTATTCAATGTTCTCCGGGTCAACTGTGTAGGTCTGGTTGCCAAAAGGGGTAAACAATCTGAAGGTTTTGTACTTGCGTGAAATCCTGGTGTTGTAATCATGTACTGTGCTGAAGTTGAGTAGCTGATGGAAGATGGTGCCAGCCATTGGTGGGAAGAGCTTCTTGTCATCACCTTTGGACCAAATTCTCCTCAAGATTTTGATTACAAAGATGGTCACCAGCAGAACAATGATTGCTGTTATGAGACGGTAGAGCCCTGACATGAACTCCATGGTAGGCTTTTCTGATGTTCTAAGAGAACCTGCTTCTAATTTATAGTGGAAGGAGGCATAAACTGGAACCTTCAATATGATTTCTGTTAGATGTATTGTTGTATTGTATATATATATGTATGTATAGATATATATGGATACTTATCATGTTCTGTATGTAGACCCAAAGGGTCACTCATGTACTCTGTTCAAGGTTCAAAGACTTGTTCCACTATTTTTCTCTCTCTACTCATAACAATTTCCATTATTTTAGTTCTGGCACCGAGACTGCCAAAGATATCAAATCAAGCTGTGTTTCCAAGATCTGGCCTTATAATTAAGCCTTTTCGGCTCTCTTCGTATCTTCTTTTTTGTTTTCTTTAGCTGAAGCTCCTCTTTAATTTGCAACCAAATATATATATGTATATATATACACATCAGATCATTTGTCTGTATACGAAATATTTCACATATTTCATCGAAGAAGAGTCAATGAAGATGAAAATTAATGAGGTTTGCTTTTTAAATTTTTAGCAATGTTCATCATTTGCCGTCTGAATTTCTTGTATTTTAAACTCTCAATCTCAATCTCAATCTCAATGTCAATCTCATCCAATTAAGTTAGTCTTTCTTGTTGTTAAGCAGAACAAATCGTCAAGTTAGCTTACTCGATACATGTACATTCATAGATTAATTCTTAGGTTATCCCATGTGAACATCTCCAATTGTTTTATAGGGGTTAATTAATAACAAAGAACATATATCCTAATGAAAGATAATCATATGCAGATTCGATCAACAGTAACTTGCGTTAAAAAATGAAAAAAAAAAAATACAGTGGATATATCAAAGAACAGTTCGAAGATATAATTCACTGAATGAGGAAAAGTAGTGCAGAGAAACTGAATGAGTAAACGTAGTGCAGAGAAGAGGATCCTATAAGGACGTGTTTGGATTGAGGGAAAACAGTGGGTAGGCGCTCCACATTATGGTATTTTAATGAATTAGAAGGCATTGGTTACTTGCAGATTAACATTAAGGTTGCAGATTCTTCATATATCCACAAAAGTAGCTTTGGAATTAGATAACGAGGAATACATTGTTTATATCCATTAATGTGGTTTTCCCTTTCAATGCCATGTTTGCCCACAATGCTAGTTCTTATTGTAGATTATTATTAATTTTACTTCATCTTGTCATTTTCTGTTTGGGCATCTGGAAACGTAGTGCAGAGAAACTGAATGAGTAAACGAAGTGCAGAGAAGAGGATCTATAAGGACGTGTTTGGATTGAGGGAAAACGGTGGGTAAGTGCTCCACATTATGGTATTTTAATAAATTAGAAGACATTGCAGATGAACATTAAGGTTGTAGATTCTTCATATATCCACCCAAGTAGCTTTGGAATTAGCTAACGAGGAATACATTGTTTATATCAAGTAATGTGGTTTTCCCTTTCAATGCCATGTTTGCCCACAATGCTAGTTCTAATTGTAGCTTATTATTATTAATTTTACATCATCTTGTCATCTTCTGTTTGGGCATCTGGAAATCAAGTCCTTGCATTGATTCTAAGATGCGATAATTAATACATTACTTTGCAGCAAAGTTTCACACAGAAAAGTTTCAAAGTTGGAGACTGGCATGACAAGTTTATCAATCTTCATTTCTACTGATCATGCACACTCATTTCCTTAGGATTGCATGGATATGGAGACCATGATCAATCTGAAGAGTGAGCATGGTTCTGTATTTAACAGGCTTCTCCTCATCGCCCAGCTTGAATTTAAAGAACCTCACAAGCACTGCAGCAAATATTTTCATCTGACGGTAAGCGAACTCTTTCCCTAAGCATATCCGTGGACCAGCCTGCAACCCCGGGCAGAAAAACATCAGTCCTTTGTTCTACATCTTTATTCCAAGTTTTCAATGAAAACCATCACTATTTTTTTCTAGAAATTTACTTGTTGGAAATGTAGTTCCACATCGGTTGTACGATAGAAGTATAATGGGTTTATATATACAGGTATAGAGATTGAGCTATTAAGTTTTGAGACTTTTTGGTGTCTTTTTGTGTAAGACCCCTAAACTTATTTATAAGCTATATATGTTCCACTAGTACAAAATATAAAATCTAACAATACTCATATAAAAGATAACCTGAAATGCTGGGAACTTAAAGGGGCTTTCAGGAGTGAAAACGCCATTATCACCAAGCCACCTTTCTGGCCAGAAAACTTCCGCATCTTTACCCCATATGAACTTCATTCTGGCCATGGCATAGGGCATGTAAGCAACCATATCACCTTTCCTCACGTTGAAACCGTCTGGTAAAGTATCATCACTGAAACATATCTTTGGGTCCTGTTAGGCAAAAAATCATCATCATGTGATCATGCGTTATTAATACAAACATGGCTTTTATAAGCTCACCAAGGGAATGCCGGGATAAAGTCTCAAAGTCTCTGTTAAGCTGGCGTGAAGATAGTGCATGCTATTGATGATTTCATCTGTCATCTTTTCTGAAAATTCTCTAATGGATGCATTTTCACCAAATTCTTTAGTGGCTGTCATCACTTCTTCGGCTATTTTCTCTTCAATGTGGGGATTCTTACAGAGCATGTAAATAAACCATGAGAGTGTGATTGCTGTCGTATCTTTGCCGGCTATCATGAAACTCAATATGATGTCTCTCGAATACCGAGGCGTAATATTTACTGGATCCTTCTCACTCTCTAAGAGAAATCTTGACAGCATATCTTGTCTCTTTAATTCCTGTTTCAATGCACAACAGTTGAATTTGGAAAACAAGTGAAGTACTAATGAATAATAAGATCATGTACTTACTGAATCATGCTGCAGTTTGGATATCTGTTCAATCTTGCTACAGATCATTTTGTAGATGAATTTGTCCACTATTCTAATTTTTTTCTTCAACACAGCTTCACATCCAATGTTCAAGAGCTTCTTGATTTTCCATGAGATGTCAACATAACGCCATGTGATCAGGTTACTTGCATCATCAAAAGCCTCAGCAAATTCCCGCCCTTCTCTATTAGATGCAGTGATGCAATTGAGCTCCACTCCAAATGCAACTTGGAAAATTGAATCCATAGTTGATTTCATGAGCAAGTCCTGTGAGATAAGATATGATCAATGTTACTCTTCGCAATGCATGAAACTACATCAGCAAGTGATGAAGTTACTTGGATATCAATTCTAGTGTTTGTGATTGCAGCTTCCGAAATCAGAACAGCAAGCTTCTCCACATTGTCTTTGAAGGTTTTGGTGCTATAATCTCTTAAAATCCTTCTTGAAAAATCAATACTAGCTACTTTTCTTTGGTGCTGCCATTTCGCACCATCTACCGCAAAAATTCCATCACCAAGGAGATCCTTCATGTTGCAATAGTTGTATTCTCCCTGCAGAATGGATTTCAACCACAGTACAACCACAATGAAAGGCTTGAAGCTAATTATAGAAATAGAGATTCAAATATATGCATTCGTGTTCATATTTAAGTTAATCAAATGTGATAATGTTAGAACTGGTATTTTATCAAATACACACAACTGCTGATATAAGATGATTTTCATCTATCTAAAAACTTAAGGCTGATGGGAACAGATGCCAAACATATAAAAAATATAAATGTCAACATTTATTATGCCTGCTAGTAATCTTGTACAAGATATAAACAAGCAGTGTTTTTTCTCCCCCAAACAACAGAGCGGAGAGATGAAATGGATCCTTAAAAATACCATGTTATTCCAAGGAAAAAAAATCATAAATTGAAAATAGCTTGTCTTCTCTTTAATAAATTTAATGGTTTATCCACTTTCCTAAAATTATAAAACAAAGAAAAGAAAAGTTTGTCTCCAAAGTTGTAAATTTCTAGGGTTTTCACCACTCAAATGTTCAACAAGCAGAACAAACGCAATGCCTTCTTTAAACCAAATTGACCGAGTACCATAAATTTGAAGTATAAAGAGAAAAACAAAAGGGTTACGTACATACATGCATACATATGTTTTTTTTGTCTGAATCATAGCCATAGTCTCTATGATTCCCCTTTAGTCTAATTCCTCTGAACCCAAAAACACACCATGAAATTAAGGAATAGAAAGGAGGATAATGAAAGATTAAGCAAGGTAAGGAAAGAGGCGCACCTTGCCATAGTTAGAGAAGTTAGTCTTGAGGATGTACTCGACAATGGCAGGGTCAGTAGTATAAACCTCACTGCGCAGAGGTGAGAGCAGCCTGAAGGTTTTGTGCTTGTGAGCTTGGTCAGTGGAGAAGTCATGAAGCCTTCTAAAGTTCACAAGATGATGGAAGATGGTTCCCGCCACTGGATGGTATTTATTATTCTTCTTCCTCTTTATGGCCAACTTGGTTAAATTCCAGATTAGGAGGAAGTTCAAGATCAAGAAGGACAGAAGCAGCACTAGGGATGAAAAGAGAGACTGTGAATGAGAGATGGAAGAGGTGTTGGATTGTGGTTCCACTTCCATTGCAACTGAATATAATTGAAGATGCAGAAAAGATCAGGGGAGGGCAATCATGGGGTCACAAGCTGACGGGATACTTCTCGGAGATGAATGGTGGGGAGCATCAATCTTCTGATAAACAACTTTTTTATATATATAAATATTTTTTTTGGACCGACTAGTGCAGGCAAACTTTTTTTTTATTTTTTTGAAAAATTAATTACTATTTTAAGTAAAAATTGTGTTAACGGCGGATGCTGACAGTTCTACCAAAGTATCACAGGGCGGATGCTGACAATTCCACTAAAGAAAGAGCAAAGAGTCTCTGATTCAAGCTATTAGGCTGTTCAGAAACTCTTTGCTCTTTCGGTGGAAGGAGTCAAAGGACTTGAGCATTGGTTTTTTTTTTTTTTTTTCCAATTAGAATGGATCCTCACTTACTTCTGGGAGTTTCAAATCCGTTAGATTCGCAAGATTTAAAGAGACAGAACAATAGGGCGGGAAACTACCTAATCCTATAATATTTTATAATTAGCCTAATAAACAGAGTTTTACAGTAATCTATTTTTACAAATCAAAAAATAATAAAAATTTAATATTATTTTGGAAACAAACTAGATATATTATATCGGGTTGATTGAATTTTAAAACTTAAGCTACTATGATATATATTCATATTAGACAGTTAATTAGTCTTATGCGTAAGTGTGTAAGTAAGCACGTATTGGGTTTAACAGTAAAAGAACAGGAGGAGAGAGGATATCAGCACCATTGAGGCTCATCAGACAAATCTTCACGAGTTCTCACCACTTAAATTTGCGTTTGATTATTAATCGAAGAAAACATTGTTTAAATCTCCTGTGGGTTACTGGATTTTGAGCTCTTCATGCATCAAGTCCAAAATAAGCACCAGCTCGTCAAGTACATCATCATCACATGGTGCTAGTTTTACTGAAAACTCACGCACCTCCCCATCAATTTCAACCGAACTACAACCAGGAGCTGCCTTCTTGATCCCGTGCTCTTGCATCAATTTCCTTACTTTCTTCACATCCTCAAATCTGTCAGCCTTTGCATAAATGTCGGAAAGAATTATATAGAAAGCATGATTGAGATGGTCCATTCCAATCAAAAGGCCTGCAACTCTTTCACCAAGCTCTACATTTCCATGCATCCTGCAGGCACC
Source organism: Dioscorea alata (assembly GCA_020875875.1). Taxonomy (NCBI): domain Eukaryota; kingdom Viridiplantae; phylum Streptophyta; class Magnoliopsida; order Dioscoreales; family Dioscoreaceae; genus Dioscorea; species Dioscorea alata. The sequence continues at coordinate 57,562 of CM037021.1, forward strand.
AAGAAGTGCTCCCCAAACAAAAGTGTCTGCCTCCATTGGCATGCTTCCAATGAGCATCAATGCCTCAGCAAACAAGCCCGCTCGTCCAAGTAAATCCACCATGCAGGCGTAGTGTTGCTGCTGTGGTTCAATCATGTATACTCTCTTCATTGCCTCGAAACACCAACGGCCCCTTTCCACCATGCCTGAGTGAGCACAAGCACATAGCAGCGCGCCAAACGTCACTTGGTTCGGCTTTGTTCCGTGCCTTTCCATCTTCTCTAGAAGAGCAAAAGCCTCCTCTCCAAACCCATGGATAGCGAAAGCTGAGATCATGGCAGTCCAAGCCAGCACATCTTTGTCAGGCATTTCATCAAACACCTCCAAAGCTCGAGCCAAGCACCCACATTTGCCGTACATATCTATAAGCGCGGTACCAATTACAACATCCAACTCTATGCCACACATTTTCAAGTAGCCATGCACCCATCGTCCCTGATCAAAAGCACCAAGAGAAGCGCAAGCAGAGATCACACTGGCCACCGTAATCTTGTCAGGTTTAACAACAAAGCCCTCCGCCTGCATTTCATGGAATAAACTTAGAGCCGCCTTCTCCCGGCCACACTGAACAAACCCCGTAATGATCGAATTCCAACTAATCACGTTCCTATCCCCCATTCTACGGAAAACATCCATCGCCTCGTCTGCCTCCCCGCACCTCAAGTACCCGATCAGAAGAGAATTCCACGAGACTAAGTCTTTCTGGGGCATTTCATCGAACAATCTCCTCGCGTGTCGGATAAACCCGCAAGTCGCATAGAAGAAAACCATGGCGTTCTGGATGAAGACGTCGAGATGGAAGCCGAGCTTGAAGACGTGTGAATGGAGGCACTGGCCGGAGGTGGCGAGGAGACGGAGAGAGCAGTGCTTGAAAAGGAAGGGGAAAGTGAGATGGTTAGGAAGGAGGCCCGAGGAGAGGAGCTGGGAGTAGAGGGAGATGGGGTGGAGAGGGGGAAGGGAGGAAGGAGGGGCAGCGGCGAGGGAGCGGAGGACGGTGTTGAAGGAGGAGAGGGTCGGGGAGGGAATATAGACGAATAGGCCGCATATGGCGAGGAGAAAGGAGGTGGAGGACGGGAGGGAGGAGTAGAGGAGGAGAAGACGGGAGAGGAGAGAACTGGTTGTGCGCATGCTGAGGCCGGGATTGCAGAGTATTTGGGCGTGCACTTGCTCGAGCTGTCGCCTAGTCTTGCATAGGCGCATGGCGCGCGCCAAGATGCGCGACAACATGTCACCCCTCCACTTTTGGTCATCAACTCGTGCTGTTGCTCTTGGTTACCCATTTCTTTTCAACAGGATGGTAATTCAGTCAGGGCCCCTTTATGATTTATAGACAGCCCAGTATCATCATTTAATTAAACACCGGGCTAAGCGTCCAAGGTCAAGCGTCCTTTTACGAAGGCCACAAGGGATACGGTGGTGCAAAAAATATAAAATAAAAAAATAACCCAGAAACAAGTGCAAAGGAAAGGGGCAAAATAAAAACACAGGGATATATAAATCTACTGTAAACAATAATAATTTTGGAATGATTAATTTTAGTCCTGGTGAATGATCACAGTTAAATCGATATTTGAAAATTCCCGATGCACTACGCAGCACCAAACCATGCAAAAGTTCCACCTCCACCAGGCTTGTCCACTTCCCTGCTCCGACTCCGCCTGCGGTCCTCCACCCTCCGGAAAAGCCCATTGAGCGCCACATCAACGGCGTCCTCCATATAGCCCCTCCCGGCCGAGTACACCAACTTGGGAATCAACTCTACCACCTTTTCCCTCATCCTCCTCACCTTCTCTTCCTCAATCCCTTCCAAGACCTCCTTCACTCTCACCACACCTCTTCTCACCTTCCTCCTATCCACAAACACCGACCACTCTTTCTCCTTCTCCTCTCCCATGGGCAAGTACCACTCATATTGCTCATATGCACTTCTTCTCCAGAACATCACGGGAATAGCCCCGGCCACTATGCAATCAAACATAGATCTCCTAGTAAAGCTATCTCCTCTGGGCTGCAAACAGAACGCCGAGTTCAAGAACAAGCTCAAAGCTGATCCACCACCACCAATGCATTGCCCATCGGCCATACAAGAAACAGATCGGCATTGTTCTTCGGCCTGCTCACATTCCTTCATCAGCAATCCCCGGAAGTCATCAGTGAACCTAGCACGGGCTGATCCTGCGAAGCTGAACAACGTCGACCGGTTCTGGCTTAGCACGAAGCTCTGCCAGTCACGGACTTCTCCCGGTGTTGTCGGGTGGAAGCCGGTCGGATAAGGTATTCCCACGTCACGCTTGTCCCACGGGCTTCGCTCAAGGAGAAGACGAGTCACATGGCGCATTGCCGGCATGAATAGAAAGCTAGAGCCCCAGTCACTGTCCTTGGCTCGACGGAAGTCCCATGTTATCCTACCAAGGACGATAAAGTGGTCCTGCCCATTGGATTGATTCCAAGATTCTTGCTTTGCTAACCAGTTAAGCAATAAAGAACAGTCACGGTCCCGATCTTGTGCGGTGGAGTTGGGTGACCAGAGGTGTTTTCCTACGGCAAGGCCAGCGTAGAAGGGAATGTAGAAGGCGGTGGCATGAGAGGGGTTGGTAGTGCGGCAAGGGTGAGAGAGAATGCGATAGTGGTAGATGAGCTCCGCTGCGAACTGGTCAGTGGTGTGCCAAGATGACAGGAGGTGGTCAGGGATTGTTCCTGCGAGGTCAGTGGTTTTTGGGCCAAAGCCAGAATTGGAAAGCTGGTCACAGAGAGAGCGCCAGGGGGTGAGGGTGTCGCAATCATCAATGAGGTCTTTGTTGAAGTATGGAGGGAGGTCGTAGACGTAGACGAGGCCGGAGTTGCAGTCTTGTGGAAGGGGCTTCGATGTGCTCCGACGTGAAGAGTGAAGAAGGAGGAGGAGGAGTTGGATGGAGATGGTGGCGAGGGTGAGCAAGGTTAGGCAATGGGAGCTGGAGGAAGATGAGGAGTACTTTTGCTTCTTTAAGGATGAATGAGTCTGATCCAGTGGTGAGGTTTCCGATCGCCGGAGCATTGCAGCTGAGTGTTAATTTGTGATCGGAATTTCTTGTAGTCGACGAATGGAAGGGTGAGGGTTGGATGGATTTATTGACCAGCTGGGAAAGTGGTTAATGGTCCCGGTTAGTGTTAGTTAGTGTTGTTAATGGAGGAATGCTCCGCCGGGCATTGAAGGAGCTTGCATGATGAGACCCAACATGCATCATCATGCATTTTCTTCTTCTTCTTCTTCTTTAATTTCTTCTCCTTATTGTTGTTATTATATTTTTTATGATCCACCTTTCATTTTTTTAATATATTGAGAATTATGATTGGGATTGGAAATTTAATCACAAAACCATCATATAGGATTTATTTTTCGTGAAAAAAAAAATATATATATATATATATATATATAAGATTAGGTATCATCTTCGTCATAAAAAATAGTAACTTTGATTTGAGAGATCACCTTTTTGTTACAACATTATCCTTAGTTTGTTTTTTTTTTAATAATATGGATAAACCATGAATTTAGTGAATTAAAAATTCAAAAAAATAGGGCAGATACAAACAGAAAAACAACCATACAAAAAAGAGAATAAATATTATCTTTAGTTGAGGTGAGTGGTTATATATAACACAAAATTTTTAATTTATATAATTTAATAGATTTTTATTTTTCAAATTTTTATGTTGACATGTATTCTGTTAATGTTTATAAATCATATAAATAACTGCATAATATAAACGGATTTGGTTCCCTTGTAACTTGTATGGTGTATATATATATATATATATATATATATATATATATATATATATATATATATATTAATTTTTAAAATCATTTTAATACTTGACATAATGATATTTTAATTCTTTAATTTCCAAAACAATGAAAAAAAACAAATTTTGAGTCACTAATTTTCATGGCAAATGTATTTTATGTTTTTTATTTCTATTCGTTTTAGAACCTTTCCGAAAGACATGTATTACAAAGATAAAAAATAAAAATAGAAAACATTTTGCTATGTTAGGATGTTCCGAAAGCAACCACAATAAATTAATTGGGTTGGTCGTCATCTTCTTTTTTTTTGGCCCCAGTTTATGTTCCTTAAACTTTCACCAAAGTTAGGTGATGTAGAAAACGGAACCTCATTTGTAACTATTAAAGGTTGCTTTACCATGAAGCTTGCATTATGAGAGTCTAGAGACTTGCATCATATCATACACCACACTTGCATTATCATTCCTCACATTATACTGTATGTCACTCAGCTGCCGCCTTGGAATAATTATGCTCTCCACTTACTATATGTATGTAAGATCTGAATAAGCCAGTTAATATTCATATATGGTCCTCTCCATGTCTCTATCCTCATTGCTTAGTAAAGGCTTTTGATTCTTTAGAACCCTATTCAAGCTGTCAACCCAAGGTTTCATGATATATATACCTGGAACACTTGGAATTAAAATACCATTAGATCTGAACATTGGTGACCTAGAAGGAACAAATATATATATATATATATATATATGGATTTCCCAGAACATCGAATTTGTTATAATGGTAAAACTCTATTCTATGAGTCTTTAGTGGTAAGGTGAAATACTATTCTGTTGTCTTTACAACTTACACGTGACTTGCAGCAGGGCGCGATTGTAAAACTACGGCATCTTCAATTATTATATCCCATATGGATGTGAAATTCAACAAATATTTCACATATTGAAATATAGTTCACTGTCAAAATACAATAAATCAAACAATCACCTCTTAGTGCGGTAGATTGTCACAACTCATATGACAGTGGATGGACACGCATAAGGTCAAAACTTTATATTTACAATACTGTAATTGTTTAAATGAGTCTCAAATAGATCTCACGAGAGAAGTTATATCTCTCCTCTTAAAATCGTATGATAGGAAAGATTTATGAGTTCAATATATGTGACTCTTGCAAGTCTTCTAGATGTACATGTGACAGACTTTGATTACTTTAGGCAGTTAACCAAGCTAAATAGCTATTCAATCCATGCATATTTATCCCTTGACAAGACTTTAAGTGGAGATGATTGTCGTCAAATAAATAGATAAATCAATCAAAACATATAAAATGACTTATATGCGTAAAGAATTTGAATTCACATGAGATATTGCATGATATTCTAATAATAGCCAAATTTGTTTTGCATTTTAAATAAATCAGATATTTTTTTTTCTAAAATATATTAAAATTGTGTTGCCAAATAATCTACCAAGCAACAAAATTGGTTGAGAGAATTAATAAATATAAACTACCATTTTGTGAAGTTCAAAGGTTTAACTCTTACTAAATGTGTGTGATTTTGGGGTAAATATTACTGTTGATCACCTAATTATAGTCAATTATCAATTTGGATACCACATTTTAATTTGTATCAAAATGGTCCCCCCATCTTCATTTCGTTTCGAAAAGATGCTACCCAAAGATTCCGGTGAGTTTAGTCTGATGTGGACGCCGGCAATCCAACGTGGTTGCCGGTTTTCCACATCAGCTGTCCAGCATCATGCGCCAAGTGGAACATAATGCCACATGTGCCGCCACGTCAGCCCCCTTTCTTCTTCTCTCTTCTTCTTTCTCTTTTTCATCTCTCAATCCGTGAAGCCGAGCCCTAACAATCCAAATCCTTCTTCTTCTCCTTTTCATCTCACACGTTCGAGAAGCATGACAATACAGAGCAAATCCGTGGAAACATGGAGGAGAGGAGAGTACTGAACTGTGAGTGATCGTTCTGTCAAGAGTGGGTGTGTGCTGGAAGGAAGGAAATCACATTCGACTGTCGGAGAAGATAGATAGGAAGGAAGAAAGCCTTATGTATGGCTCCAGATTGGGAGGTCAGGATCCCTGAGAAGAAAGGCCCAACATATAGTAAGTATTGTTTAACTTATGCTCAAAGTTAGGGTTTTATTTGTATATTTGGCCGGGTTTATAAAAGAAGCTTGTGTTATTTTGCTTTGATTTAAGTTTCTTATTTGTATATTTGGGTTTATAAAACAAGGTTGCAATATATTGATTTGATTTAGGGTTTGAAGAAGAAGAGGGGTTATGTTCACCTAGGTCTCCTTTTCTTTTACCTTTTGTTCTTCATGTATTGTTGTGTGTTTATGTCTAGATTTTTTTATCACATTGGTTATTAATTTATTAATTAGCTTTGATTGTTTGCACAGAATATTATCGATTAGCTTTGATTGTTTGCACAGAATATACATGATTATCTTTAATTGTTTGCACAAAATATTATTGATTATCTTTGATTGTTTGCACAGAATATTTATTTATCACATTGGTTATTAATTTATTGATTACAGTTGATTCCTATCTAATTGAAATAAAAACTTGATTGTTTGCTACTTGCTACTTGCATGCATAATTTGGACTGTTAATTTGAAGTGGTGCTTGTATGTATTAATTTATTAAGTTGTGTTTGTTCAAGTTTCAGCATAAACTTTTTTTTCCTATAAACCTCAGACTATTGGTAGCTTTTTAAAGAGAAAATAACTACATTAAGAAAGTGCTAATTTATCATTAATGTTAAATTTTGCTCTAGAGAATACCATCTCAAATAGGAAGAGGTTTCCTTGGAATTGAAAGCTTTTCTTAGCATAGTTTTTACATTTGTGTGACAGGCAAAAACTCTGAATTTTTTACAATTCGAGTGCACCATATGCTTGGTAATGATCACTCCACATCAGTAGGGTTTGTAGACTTTTGTTGCAAAGACAAGATTTCATTTGTAGAAATCCTAAACATGGCCAAACAATTAAGAATGGATGTGGAAGGATGCACATTAAGGTGGTTAGATCTCAAGAGCATCAATGGCCTTGTTGAAATTAAAACTGATTCAGATGTTTTATCGATGGCTTCAGCTATAGACTCATCTATATATATTTTAATGGGAGTAAGTCAGAAGTAAATGTTGATTTTGAAGCTGTAAAAGATGATGTACAAGAAGATATAGATGAGGATATGGAAGAAAATGATGAGGTAGAAGATGACTTTGAAAGTATTTTGAATGGAAATCAAAGTGAGAAAAAAATAGATGATGAGTTACATGATTCAGATTACACCTGTGATAGTGATGCAGAGGATATACAGGTGGATAATCTCCCAATGAATATGCCTGATAATGCATTAGGAGGGGAAATCAAAGATATGGGATGTGAGAAAGATGAAGAATCTTCTTATGCTGCATCAGAAGAGTTACATTCTTGTTCTTCCACAGATGAAGAAGATCTGGCTCCATTAAGGCCTAATTATGCAGAATTTAATGAAGAATGTGATATGAGGAATCCCCAATTTAAAATTGGGATGAAGTTTAGGAGCTTTTCCCAGTTCAAGGAAGCAATTAGAAATTATGCCATTAATAACCGTTGTGTGATTAACTTCAAACCTAACAACAAGAAGAAGTGCAAAGCATTTTGCAAGAAGAAATGTCCTTTTTACTTGTGGGCTGCACCTATGGTGAAGGATTAGGATACAATACAAATTAAATTAGGCAATTTGAAGCATGAATGCAGTAGAGACCATCACATTAGGCATGTTAATTCAAAGTGGATAGCAAAGAAGTACATGGACCAATTCAGATCAGACCCCTCATGGAAGATCAATGGAATCATTCAGGCTGTGAAGACTAACCAGGAGGCTCACATCAGCAGATTAACAGCTTGGAGGGCTAAGTCCATTGCACTAAGGTAGGTTTTCTTCCTGGTTTGTTTTATTCTAATTGTAAGTTAATGTAGTATTGCTGACTTTTCCATGTTCTTATGTCTCTTTGTAAATAGGATGCTGGATGGTGATGAAAAAACTCAAATTACAAGACTTTATGACTATAGATTGGAACTGATTAGAACTCACCCTGGATCAACTGTGATGTTCAAACGCAATGAAGGTGTCTTCAATGGCATGTGTGTATGCTTAGCACCCCTCAAAGCTGGTTTCCTAGCAGGCTGCAGACGCATCATATCAGTGGATGGATGCTTTCTCAAGGGACTCTATGGAGGGCAACTATTAACGGCAGTTGGAATAGATGCTAATGATGACATCTACCCTGTGGCATGGGCTATGGTGAGTAAGGAAAATCATGAGAATTGGTTATGGTTTTTGGAATTGCTCACAGGGGACTTGGAGATAACAGACAGTTATAAGTGGGCTTTCATGAGTGACCGACAAAAGGTACATGCTTAAACCCTTACTATAATTAGTTTACAGCTTTATTATAATTGCTCACTGATGCCACTTTCTTTTATTTACTTGTTATTTTATGTCTTCTTCTTGATTGCTGGTTGCTGGTATATGAATAAATTAAAACATAGGGACTTATACCTGCCATTGAACAATTATTCCCTCAAAGTGAACACAGATTTTGTGTAAGACATATTCTCACCAATTATAAAAAAAATCATATATAAGGGAAAAGCTCTTAAAGACCAGCTTTGGGCTTGTGCTAGGGCCAGCTATATTCCAGCATTTAATCAAGCAATGGAAGATCTGAAAAGGATGTCTGTAGATGCATATAAGTTCTTAAAAAATATAGATCCTCATCACTGGAGTAGAGCATATTTCCAAGTTCAATTGTGACATGTTATTAAATAACCATTGTGAATGTTTTAATAGTAACATCTTAGAGGCAAGAACAAGGGGTGTTATAACCATGAATGAGATGATTAGGACACAACTCATGAAGAGAATCCAAAAGAAAAGAGATGCCATAAAAAAATGTGTCACAGAACATTGTCCAAAGGCTATAAAAAAATTAGAAAAGCTGAAGCAAACAAGCTTGTTTTACAGTACAACATGGTCTGGGGAGATAAATACCAAGTTTTGGGTAATGATGGTCAATTTGTAGTTGATGTCAAGGAGAGAAGTTGTACTTGTAGGCGGTGGCAACTAACAGGACTGCCATGTGCTCATGCAATCTCATCCATATTTTATAACAAAGAGAAACCCGAGGATTATGTAGACAATTGTTATAAGGTCACCACATTCTTGCAAACATACAATCACCTCCTAAATCCAACCCAAGATAGTGTTTGTTGGCCTAAAAGTACTGAAAACCCAATGACTCCACCTGAGCCAGCAAACAAGAAGAGAGGTAGGAAGCCCATGCTAAGGAGGAAAGAAGTAGGTGAGGAAGATGTTGGATTCTGCAATGGAAAAGTAAGCAGAAAGGGTGCACAAAAAAATGCAGCATTTGTGGTGTCCAGGGCCACAACAAGAGATATCATGGGTTGCAAGTATGCCCACATTGGTTCCTTTGTTTTTGTTATATTTAGTGAATGTTTTGTATATTGACAATTTGTATTTCTATTAATTGTCAGGGAAACAATAGAAGGAAAACTACACAAGAGACTGAACAAATAGTTGGAGAAGCAAATGTAAATGATGTAAGTTTTATCCATTGATTAAATATGTGATCATTTTAGAGTAATTACTAATGTGAACAAAACTTTGTTGGTTTTCCTATGTGTGTTAGGATGACACAAATAACCCAATGGAAGCTATTGACCCTCAGGTTCTTGGTGAACATTTCGCATATGTATGATTACTGTCTTGTTTGTTTGTTTGTTTTTTTTTTTAATTACAGCCTCTTCTACATATTAAATGAGAATGGTTATTATTGTTGCTTGTGCTATTTATATGTAAAATTATGTTGGAAGTTGATCTTCTAAGCAAGAATATTGGAAATGAGGAACCTGTAGCTGAGAGTAATGTTTCAGAACCAGTGTCACAGGTATGCATAGTATAAGAAAAAGAACAATGCACTCTCAATGCTTGAACTGAACCATGCATTTTTTAACTACTACAGATGGTTAATATCTCTGTGCAAGCTTTTCCTGGTATAGCACTTGAAATTCAGACTAAGGTAAAGAGGCCAAAATTAGCCACTAGAGGAGGAAAAAAGGATAAACTCAATGATGGCAGGAGCAGGGAAGAAACCGGTGCAAAGAAGAAAAAGTATGGTTTCCACCTGGTTCTACTGCATATGGAAAGTAACAATGAAAATTGTTGTATTTTCTTTTTTTTAGAGACATGAAAACTAGCTTATGTGCTTGTTGTTTTGTATAGCCATGTTTTGGTCTAATTATGGCTAACATTGTACAAATTGTTTTGGTCTGATTAAGGACAAACTTATTGTAAATCTTTGTAAATTCTTATCTAAACAATGAATTCACAGCATTCTGGGGGAAGGAAATATTTTCTGCAGGTTTTTATGTATACAGTTAGTGTTATTATGTATATTTGTATAGAATTTTTCTGCAGGTTTTTATTTTGTATTCTTCAATTTCAGTAATTACTAAGGTTTATATAAAGACATTAATCTAAAAGGATATCAACTTCACTGTAAATTTTAATGTCTCTGTAACAACTTCACAACACTCTCATTGAAAGAGAAATGTCACACAAATAATTAGGATATTATTAGATCATTAATTGTGCTAAAAGGAAATCAACTACATTGAAGTAATTTTACAGAATAAATAGAATGAACAAAAGTAAATGCAAAGACAATATGAATGATGTTGAGACATCTTCATAACTTTGATTGGTGATTATTTGTTCGTAACTCCCACTAAAGCGAAGCAAGCTTTGAATACACAAATCTAAAACCTAATGAAAAACCAAGCTTTGAATACAAACTTATAAGATCACACCCTCATAGAGCACTCACAGTTCAACATGCTCTGGATTATTAAGATTCTTGAATGCGAGAAAGAGGAAGAAGGAGAAAGAAGAAGGAGAAGAAGGAGAAAGAAGAAAAGGAGAAGAAAGGAGGAGAAGAAGGATTTGGATTGTTAGGGCTCGGCTTCACGGATTGAGAGATGAAAAGGAGAAAGAAGAAGAGAGAAGAAGAAAAGAGGCTGACGTGGCGGCACATGTGGCATTATGTTCCACGTGGCGCATGATGCTGGACAGCTGATGTGGAAAACCGGCAACCACGTTGGATTGCCGGCGTCCACGTCAGACTAAACTCACCGGAATCCTTTGGTAGCATCTTTTCGAAACGAAATGAAGATGGGGGGACCATTTTGATACAAATTAAAATGTGGTACCCAAACTGATAATTGACTATAATTAGGTGATCAACAGTAATATTTACCCGTGATTTTGTCCACATTGTAAAATTAAACAAATAAATAACAAATGTATTTGAATTTTGTATTTAACTAAAGCACATTAGAGATGATAATTATCATAGATATTGTTTATATATATATATATATATATATATATATATATATATATATAAAGTAGATAAACCATAACTTTATTGAAAAAAAAAACATAATAAAGCATGGCAAACACATAGAAGAGAAACAACCATACAAAGAAAACAAACAAACTAATATCTTCACCACTAGTGAGGAATGCAGAGTTCATAAAATAGAGAAAACAATATAGATAAGATGAAAAGAGAAGTTGGATCGCCGAAGACTACCATCTAGAAGCACAGGTTTGCCTAAGCTGTTAAATGAGAAGACTATTCTCGATCTAAAATGTGCGCTGCATCACCAGAGTGATCTGCAAGCCTTGCGCTCATGAAGCTAAGGGAGCGTTTGATTCTCTGGGAGGCTTCAAGGTTAGCTTGTTGATGAGACTTTGAAGATGCAGAAAGTCAAGAAAAAAACATGTTAGTAGTCTTAAAGAATACATAATGAAGAGGTAAATAGTTTAAATTAAGTATACAACTATTCCGTTTTAGCTAGATATTCCAGATAATTGCTCGGGAGTTGAAATCCCAAATGTTCCGTTGATTAGAATTTAGAGATGGGATTCAGGAGGTCTAGATATTGGAAACTAAGGAAGAGTCTGGAGTAAAAATTTGTCTAAAAAAGAACCATACTCGCTCTAAGAATTTACATCCGATAAAAAGATGTTCTATTGTTTCAGAATTTTTGTGACAGAGAACGTAATTACAACCTTTGTAAATGAGGGCTGGGATATCTCCTACTCTACATATTAGTTATATATATATATAGATTATTATTGTAAACTTATGGGTTGATTATTAAGCCGATGCAATGTACAATGTCACATATCCGAATCGTTTTCAAAATTTGAAAAATTCCAAAGTTATAATCTGTAATTGTAAATGATTCGAATATCTACAGTGAATTTAGAACACGTGTCATGAAAACAACAAATGGGGCCCAATATTAGCGACCTCAAACTCAAGGGTCACAGCAGTGGACCCACGCGTGGGAGCGTCCGACCCTAACGGATTACCTACCGAGCTGAGCCTCCTCAAACTCGACGAAACCCTCGCCCTTTCCCAAATTCCCACCTTTCTTTCTATCAATCTCGATCTCGATCTCGATCTGTTTAGGTGTTTGGAGTTCTCGATTGGCGGTGATGGCGATCGATGCGCGAGCTGGGCTATTGATGGGCCTTTCGATTGTGTGCGCTGTCATGAACCCTTGGGAATCCGCGGATGCTAGACCCGACAAGGCGACGAGGGAGAAGTTCTACGGTGCTCTAGTAATGGGATCGGCTCCTCAGAAAGCCGGGGATGGAACCATTGCTGATATGTTTGATAAAGTGCTCGAGAAGGAGTTTTCTGAGAACGAGGCGCCCGAAGGTAAGGGTTTGATTTTCTGGTTTAGGATGTTGTGTTTGAGGTCTCTGGTATTTGGTTGGAAAGAAAAGACTACCTGGGGTTGTGTTACCTTTACTTAAAGTGTTTCTTGGAGCGTTTAAGATCAAACTTGAGCTGCTTGCTCATTGTTGCCTTATCAATCTTTGAACATTGTCCTATGTTGAACTTTGACCTAATATTGTTATGCTTTATCACTTGCCAAATCTTCATGATCCCATTTGGAATTTATACTTTGCTCTTGTTCATCTATTAATAGGTGATGTTTTCCATTGGTTTTGTGCAAATGACAATTTTTTCCAATTTCCAGGGCCCGACACAAGTAGCTTCAACAACAGCGTAGCTGATCATCAAGTAGGTGTGACTTTTCACTTCATCCTTCCCTTGTATATTATATGCTATGTTCTGCATTGGTATTTTCTTTGTGAACAGTTGTTTCTGGTTCCATAGTCTGTGAAATACCACAAAATAGAAACTAGATATCCCACACTTAGTCTCATGAAGTCTTAACATTTATATTGAGGAGGACGTGTTGAAACATAAGCGTTTACCATCTTCACCACAAACCATAACTACTGCACATTTCTTATGTGAAAAAGTTGAGTGGGCTTTTTTTATGAAGAAAAAAAGAGAAAAGGTTTAAATTACATTAGAAAGATTGATCTTTTTCTGCTTTGCCATGACGACAGCAAAACTTGGTATATCTATTGGGTTGATTTTTGGTGGAGAAGCCACCTCTTTGCATATATTTGATTTACCAATTTCTGAACTGTCGGGAGGCTTGTGCACTGGATTGCTCTTTTTTCTATTTGGATAATGTGGTTTTGTTTTGAGACCAGTAAAATGCAGATTAATTGTCTTTATTGCACAACTCATATGAATGATGTTTAAGCAATTTAGAGAAGAAATAAGCATTTGTTTTATTGTCAAGAATAAATTATTTTGGACTATAATAGCTGAAGAGTCTTAACAGGCTCTCTACCCTTTAATATGTTTGTGTGTCTGTTAAGATGGTTTGATGTGTTGCATCATTAAGATGCAGGCAAGACTGCCATACCTAGAGGCATTGAACAGGTGCAACCATCAAGTTTCACTTTACATGTTGCAGCTCTTCAAAACTTGTTTTCGACATGTAAAAAAATATATTTTCTAATTATTTTATAGATAATAAAATTTTATGCAAGAGACTCCCATACTTCTCTTTTTCTGATCAGTTAAATTAATTTTTTTCTCTTGATTTGACATAATTTGCTCTAAGGCAACAGACTTGAATGCATATGTTGCATGTATCAATTAGTTACAAGACTCACGTAAGATGTTCTTGATAGTGATTTGCTAGAGTTTTGCTAATGAATTGGATTGTGTTTCCAATTTCCTGCTTCTGAAAAGGGTGCTATGAATTCAAATTGATGTTCATAATGCTTTGTAGGCTGTTTTGGAGACTGTGGCTATAATTTCTCATGACAAGTCAAAGAAGAATGATTCTACAGAAACAAAGTATGAAACATCCAAGTTGGACGCTGCGATTGATGACTGTAAGGATCTTTATTTTTGGTCCACTGACTTTGAATATCTTGCAGCTCAACTAGATCATTCCAAATTAAAGATGTTTTCAGTCTGGAAAATGAGGGTGCTGATGACATGACAACCTTGATTGACAGAAAGGTTTGATGAGTAGTTCTTGTTAATTTGGACTATAATTTGCATTTGATTGATGTTGCTACTTGCAAGATTTCTCTTTCAAGTAACCAGTTCCATTTTGACATTTTCATGCTTCACACTGGCCTCTCAATTTGCAGGACAACGTGTTTGTCATGTCAAATCGCAAATCAAAGTATCCTATGCTACAAGTGGATTTAAGGTTGATTTTCTATCAATAGATGCATATGGTATTTGTTGTTAGAAGAACTATATCTTGTAATTTAAGCTTTATTTATTGGAATTCACCATTGCAGATTAATTTCAGATTTAGTTGTTGTGATAGTCTCGGCGACAATTGGTGGTATTACCTTTTCATGCTTGGGGCAGCCAGTTAGTTCTCTCTCCCTCTCTCACACACACACACTCACACACACACTTTTCATGCCTTAAATTTTGAAACAATATCGATTATTGCTCAATTTTGAGCAGTTCTGATATTAAAACAATTGAGTTTTATATGCAAGGTCATTGTTGGTTATCTTCTTGCGGGTTCTCTAATTGGTCCTGGAGGTCTGAACTTCATCAATGAAATGGTGCAGGTATTCAGCAATCACTCTAATCCTGAGCGCCTTTTCATTTTTGCTAATATTTCTTTTGTGCCAATACTTACATTACATTGGCCCACATGTAATAATGCCCTTCCTCTCCCCATGAGCAATACCATGGTCAGTTTTTTATGCTTGTGTTGTTTGCATTTCTCAAAAAAGTAATTTGGATGATGTTTTGATCCTTTAGCCGGGGTAAAATGCTCTATTAAAATATATGACCTTTGTTAGTTTGGAGATAAACTGTACGTGACAATCCACTTTGGTGGCCTATAGTTTTATAGTGCAGAACTTTCTGAAATTCATGTGGTTTTGCTTTAAGATCACATATTTATAACATCTCTGTTGGTGGATTATATTTACACATAGTGGATTGCTGCTTATTTTGTTTGACAATGATTCTTGGAGCTGTTCAGTAATTTAAATTTCACAATTTAGAGCCGAGAAACCTTTTATCTGTAGTTGAAGATAACATTACATACCTTTAACCATAGTTCTTAGGGCATAAGGACCATGTTGCTCTTATTTTATTGTAATTGTTTTCTCATATTTTGTATTTTTTTATCGTTTGGAATTTTATCACTTCTTAAGGACCAAAATGAAGCTGTGTGTAAGTATGTATGACAAATTTTGAATAGATTGGCTGAAAAGAAATCCTGTCCCTTTTCTCCATTGAGTCATTCTTTTAAATCTGAATTTCTGTACAATCTATTTTTGGTAATAATCTATATACAGCTAATTATCTTAATTCACAGCTAATATACTGATTACATATATTCTATTCTAGGTAAGAATATATAAAGATCTATGACATGATTTATGCCATAATCTTTGCCATTAATATCCCCCCTCAAATTGATGCTAGGTGATCAACGAGCATCAATTTGTCCACAAGAAAGTGATGCCTGTTTTTGGAAAGAGCTTTAGTAAACACATCAGCTATTTGTAGATTAGTTGTGATATGCGGAAGAGAGATGATTTGAGCATCATATGCTTCACGAATAGAGTGACAATTCACTTCAATATGCTTAGTACGCTCATGAAACACGATACTCAAACAATTTGAGGAAAACCAAGCTCACCCAACAATCCATAAAGCCAAACAATTTCCGAGCATGCAGAGGACATAGCACGATACTCAGACTCAGTAGAGGATTTAGACACCCGATCTTGCTTTTTGCTTTTCCAATAAATAAGAGAGTTACCAATAAACATGCACCAACCTGTAACTGAACGTCTAGTATCAGAACAACCAGCCTAATCGGCATCACTATATACAGCCAGACTAATAGGAGAATCTGTTGGAAAGAAAAGTCCCCGGGAAGAAGTGTTTTTCAAATAGCAAACAATCCAACGAACAGCTGCTAGATGAAGGTGTCTAGGTGCTCGCATAAATTGACTAACTTGTTGAACAACAAAGGAAATATCAGGCCGTGTAATAGTTAGATAGTTTAAGCTGCCCACAAGTTGTCAGTATAAAGAGGGATCAGATAGAAAATCACCTTCGTCATGACGATATTTAACATTCACTTCCAAAGGAGTATCAACTGATCGACTATCTTAAAGACCATCCAAAACAATTAACTCCTTAATGTATCTATGTTGGTGCAAGAAAATACCAGCCGAGGAAGATTGTACCTCAAGACCAAGAAAATACTGTAAATGACCCAAATCTTTCATATGAAAACAATGCTGAAGATGGTCCTGAAGTTTGGAAATCAATTCAGAATCAGTCCCGGTAATCACAATATTGTCAACATATACTAGAAGCAAGACAATTCCTTTGGGTGTTTTGCAAAGAAACAAAGAGGAATCATACTGACTTTGAATAAATGAGAAACTAAGAAGTGTAGAACGAAATTTATCAAACCAAGCATATAGTGAACGTTTCAACTGACAAACATCAGATGAAGGTGTAGGAAATAACCCTGATGGTGGAGTCATATAAATTGCTTCTTTAAGATCCCCATGTAAAAATGCATTCTTAACATCCATCTGTCGCAATAGCCAACGGTTAGAAGCAGCAATAGCTAGAACAAGTCGCACTGTTGTCATCTTTGCTACAGGTGCAAATGTTTCCTCATAATTTATGCCATATTCTTGTCTATTTCCAAGTGCTACTAACCTCGCTTTATATCTATCAAGTGAGCCATCAGATCGTAGCTTAATGGAATAGACCCATTTACAACCAACGGGTTTAACGCCACTAGGACAAGGAACAATGTATGATTCTCTTGGAGAGCTTGAAGTTCTTCCTGCATAGCTTTTACCCAACATGCATGTTTACTTGCTTGAGAATAAGTAGGAATTGCATTATCAACTAAAGTCGCTGAGAATCCATACTTATCAAGAGGTTTCCTTATACGAGAAGATCTTCGAAGACCCACTAGATTGGTTGAAGTGGTAGTATCTACTAAAGATGCATGCTCTAGATCTGGAGCTGGATCAGGATCAGGACATATTTGTGATGATGGAGGCCTTCGTCGTTGGTAGACAATGTCAGGTTTAAATCGTTCAATTTGTGATAATGGCTCCATGGTTATTGCATCAATATCATCAAAGCCAGGTAGGAGAACACTGCTGGAAGGAAAAACATGCTGCTGAAAATAGTATTCATGCTCAAAGAAAATGACATTTCTAGAGATATGCAAACGATTAGCAATGCTATTATAACATAAAAATCCCTTCTAAGTGGTGCTAAAACCCATAAAAGCACATCGGACTGACTGTGCGGTAAGCTTGTGACGTTCATGAGGTGGCAAGTGCACGAAACAAACACAACCAAATGTGTGTAGCATGTGATAATCAGGATGCTCACCAAAAAGACAAGAATAAGGAGAATCAAAACCTAATTGTTGAGAAGGCAAGTGATTAATCAGATACACTGCAGTTGACAAAGCTTCAGCCCAAAATTTAGACGGCATTGAAGACTGTATTAGTAATGTTCGAACCATATCTAACAAGTGACGGTTTTTACGTTCAGCCATCCCATTTTGTTGTGGGGTATAAGGGCAAGATCGTTGAGATAGGATACCTTTATGTTGCAAGAAGGCTTGAAACTCATGTGACACATATTCGCCACCATTATCAGACCGTAAAATCTTTATACAAGTGGAAAATTGTGTCTCAATGTAAGCCACAAAGGTTTGAAAAACAGTAAACACCTCAGCTTTCGTGCACAAAAAATATATCCATGTGAACCAACTATAGTCGTCAATGAACGTCACAAAATATTTATATTGTGCATGTGAAATAACAGGAGTAATGCCCCAAACATCACTATGTATAATCTCAAAACATGCATTAGCACGACCACCATAAGTAGGAAATGGTAACATTTTACTTTTTCCTAATTTACAAGTAGAACATTCAAGAGATAATGCATGAGTAGAACATTGAGGTTTGTTACCAAGAAAACCACGCTTCATTAAATTAGATAAAATCACATCATTTGGATGACCTAATCGTTTATGCCAAACTTCAGCCTTATTTTCAACAATCATAGAAGCTAAAGATAAAGTTCTAGGAATAGTAAATTCCAATGGAAATAATCTTCCCATCTTAGGCCCCCGAGCGATCACTTTCCCCGACGTCTGATCTTTCACAAGACAACCACCATGAGAGAAATGTACATCACAATTGTTCTCCACTAATTGACCAACAGAAATTAAGTTGGTAGACAATTTAGGAGCAACAAAAACATGACGAAATGAATGCCCAATATCACCTATGGCTGTAATTGGAATGTTACTACCATTAGCAATCTGAATATTTTGTCTACCATTATACTGCCGCAAATTTTGTAAGAAATCAGATGAACTAGTCATATGATTGGATGCTCCTGAATCAACAAACCATATAGAAGAGGCTGTCATACCTTGGCCCTGAAGTCCAAGTGCAGAGAATGCTGTTAGAATCATCTGTTGGACCATTTCTGGAGTCATCACAACTTGATTAGTGTTTGCTGTTGTAGAATTTGAAACAGTAGCGTGAAAAGCTTGGGCTCGCTTATTTTCTGGACGTGTAGGACATTCCTTGATAATATGCCCATTCTGCTTACAGTAATTGCAAAATTTCTTAGCACAATTGCGAGCAATATGTTCAAACTCCTTGCAGCTATAGCACTGTATTTGTCCTTTGCCTCTTGTCCTACCTTGTGCAGCATAAGCAACATTGATATTTTCTGCAGATGCACTTATAACAGATTGCATTGCCAATCTTTGCTCTTCCCGTAATAATTCACCAAGACATGTGTCTAAAGAAGGAACTGGATTTCGATTAAGCAATCCACCATGGGCAACTTCGAATTCTGGTCTCAGTTTCATCAAAAACTGATCACGCATGCTAACTTCATGAACTTTTTGAAAGCTTGCCAAAGCCTCCTTAGGTACTTCAGAGTAGATGATACCACAATATTCACTCCATAGATTAACAAATCCAGAATAATACTGCTCAATTAAGAGATTTCCTTGACTGGAATTACTGATCTCAAGTTCAAGTTGAAATCGTCGTGCGGTATTATCTTGATGATATATACGCTTCAAATAATCCACATCTCCTTAGCTGTACCAAATGAACTCAGATTGTTCACCATATTGGCTTCAATAGATGCCAAAATCCAAGAGATAATGCGAGCGTCATTTGCCTCCTATTTACTACGTTCTTTCTCATTTTCAGGAATAGTAGAAGACCCATCAATATGACCCCAAAGCTCTTTCCCTTTCAGAAACATTCTGAACTAAAACTCCCATACTGCATAATTCTTTCCTGTGAATCTGATAGCCAAAGTCTCTGCACTTGATCTCCCAAAAGAGCTCTCAATAGACATTCTCAAACAAATTCAAATGCGAATCTAAAACTGCAGAATGAATCAACCAAGAAATCTCAAAGCCAAAATGTTGATTAGAAATCAACCCAGAAAACTGTAACAGAAAACACCCAATAATTCAAGTATTCATCTATGGATTCAATAGACTGGCTCTGGTACCATAACAAATTTTGAATAGATTGGCTGAAAAGAAATCCTGTCCCTTTTCTCCATTGAGTCATTCTTTTAAATCTGAATTTCTGTACAATCTATTTTTGGTAATAATCTATATACAGCTAATTATCTTAATTCACAACTAATATACTGATTACATATATTCTATTCTAGGTAAGAATATATAAAGATCTATGACATGATTTATGCCATAATCTTTGCCATTGATAATGTAAACAGCTAGAAGTACTGAAACAAAGATTTTGTCCAAGGGATAAGCACTGAATCTATTGACCTTAATAGGGCAGCATGGACCTTTATTGCTGTCTAGCAGCACAGAGTTTTTTAAGTCTGATTTTTGTTTTTTAATGTTTAGCGTTTAGGGTTTAGTAGACTTGGGCTAACTGGTGATGCTTTTGCCTCAACCATGTTTATTAATTATTATATTCTTGGTAAATTTGTTCTGCTTGCTTATAGGTGGAGACATTTGCTCAGTTTGGTGTTGTGTTTCTTCTATTCGCATTGGGACTTGAGTTTTCTTTGACAAAGGTATCTCGTAAAAAGAAACAATTTTTAACTTAATTGTCGAGTGCTAAACAAATGGTATAGATTCAATCCTTTGCATACTATTTATTTATTTATTTATTTTTATTTATTTTTGATAATTTTTTTAAATGATGTTCCAACTTGAGGCTTTGACAGTTAAAAGTTGTTGGACCTGTTGCTGTTCTTGGAGGGCTACTTCAGATCATTATTTTCATGTTACTCTGTGGTCTAACTGCAATGGTATGCCATAAGGACCTGGCTGTTTTGGTACTCATTTAGTTAGTTGTGCTTATCTCTCTTGCCATTGTATTTGTGTGATAAGTATTAGTAGATCTAAAATGTGTGTGCCTTGACACAGCTATGTGGTGCAAATTTATCTGAAGGCATATTTGTCGGCTCTTTCCTATCGATGTCATCAACTGCAGTGGTAATGGTTATGTACATATCACAAATTTTGACATTGTTATCCTGCTTTACAGTTATTTAATTTTCTTGTTTAAGGTCTCAAAATTTTTAGTGGAAAGAAGCAGCACAAACGCTCTTCATGGTCAAGTTACTGTTGGAACTCTTATTCTTCAGGTTGAGCTTCCACTGACTCCTAAACAAATTACTACGCATTTGATTCTACTCTTGCTATAATGATTGTTTTTTTTAATTTTTTCCTGACTTATCTAGGTGAGTGTTTCTGATGGAATACATGAATTTTATTAATTGCAATCATTTACCAAGACTATGAAACTGGAATGTAGTGGCATGATCTGGTCTAAATATCAGTTTAGTTGCCCTGCATTTATTGGCTGAAGATACAGAATCTTGGGAAAGAAAAGTGACCTAGTCATGTGTGTTAGTCCAGACCATTAGAAAAGTGACCTAGTCATAACATATGTACTCACCTGTACCATAGAGAAAAATGCCAACATCCAAGTTGAATCTATTCCATTTAAAATATCTAGATACTAAAAATCACAATTCTGGCAGCATTTTACCTATGTACATGTGTTTTTGGTCACAATCGAGTAACTCTGATGACACAACATAGAAACTATATTATATAGAATGTGGTTGTATTTGGCAACAACAGTAGAACAGCATGAAGAAGACTGCACAGAATAGGACTTGACAGGTTAAAAAAATTTTATTGTTCTCTCATAAAACATGGACATAGCAAAATATAAAATGCCAAATGTCATTAATGCCTTTACAATTGTATACATTTCTCTATTTGTATGTTTGAAAAATATGACATGGAATTAGTTTATTCAATTTTGAATCCTGCATTTCTGTTGTAGATATATAATTGTCTAATTAACAAAAACATAAAATTTTTATTGAATATTATATTTATAATTTTAACATTATAAATTATTTGAAAGTGCTTCACCATGGTAAAATTCTAATAACCAATATATATATTATACTTCTCTTCGCTTGCATATTTGTCACTATAAAATTCGTATGCATCCCTCAAGAAAGCCAAAGCACATTCTGTGTGCACTTGCAAGGGCAAATGTAAATATCATATATTTTTTTTTTTATTACAGTCATTAATAAAAGCTATTTTGGTTATACACTTTTTGCAAAAGTATATGTAAAAAATCATAGTTTGCGGAGTATCCATATAATAAAAACTTCTATTGTCATGTATGAAATTAAATTTGATGAATTGTGTATGCAAAAATAAAAGCTATTTTGGTTGCACACTTTTGCAAAAGTATATGTAAAAAATCATAGTTTGTGGAGTATGCATATAATAAAAACTTCTATTGTCATGTATGAAATAAAATTTGATGAATTGTGTATGCAAAGTAAACTTCTGTAAGGGGATTACAATAAATGCATATATAGTATAGTATAGTATAAGGGTCTGTTCGTGTACAAATTAAAATAATATAGCATAATTTTATTATGTAAGAAGTGCAAGTGATTATTACAGAAATTATGACATTTTTTATTTTTATAGAATGAGTGTTTGGTTTAACAAGATAAAAAAAAAATTATAATTGGCCGATCGGTTACTGAAGACCAACCGGTCGGTGGCCGGACCACCGGTGGACTGGTGATAAAAAAACGAAAGATGGCCTGACCACCGGTGGACCGATGCCCGGTCACCGGAGACCGGTAGGACCACCAGTGGACAACTGGTAGACTACTGACAAGTCACCGGAGGTCGGCCGGATGGTGGTTGGACTACCACACACTTGCAATAAAAAAATATTCTACTCTGAGTGCCATAAAACACATTGTTTTTTTATGCCATAAAACACATATTATGCCATAATTTTATAATCCAAATTAAGTGCCCAAACAACCAATATGGCATAATTCTCTAAATTATGGCATATTGTTCAGATTATGCCATAATTTTTCACTATCCAAACAGGCCTAATATACCTCAGTAGTATGGGAAATTTTTTGGTGGAATCTTTTTGGAGAACTACTATTGAAAGAAGACGAATCGGCTGGAGGGGTTTATTGCACAAAAAGGCCGGGACTCTGGCTTCCGCAAAGGGAAGCCCAACAAATGTCAGATGCAAAGCCCCAAGACCAAAGGGAGTGAATGGAGCTGCGCGAAGTGAGAGCTAGAGCATTAGGAAGGTTAACATCATAGAGCCGGTAGGAATGACACGTGTTGTACGAAATAGATGTGTGGCTGAGGGTCGGAGAGACAAAATGCATGCATTGAAATTCTTGATGTCGGAGGTTCGAGAATCTATGATAGGAAGGACATTTAATTTAAGGCTAAGGAAGAATTCAAGTCCATTACTGATACTGAGAAGTGGTGATCTCATCTCGTCTTGCTTGTTGGGGGAGAGGAAGCTTCTGGACCCACTTCACAAAAAAAAAAAGGCTTGCAAGAAGATTAGCGCTATGCTGGCCATATGGTCAGTCATTAAGTCGGACACGAAAATAAATAGTACCGCAAGTCGGGTGCAACACGATAGGAAGTGTTGTCCTCCGCTTCTGGAGCAGGCAATCATGTCTTTCCTCTTTGCCTCAAAGCAACGGATGCTTATGTTGAAAGTCAACTTTTCCATTTTCTTTCTTGTTCATCAATCTCCAATCAAGGCAAAGTGGGCACTACAACTCTACGGTGCAAGTGCAGTGCAGTGCGGATTGATCTTGAAACCACATTATTGATCTTGATTCTTGACAAATACTAGTATAAATTGAGACCACATTATTGATCTTGATTCTTGACCTATTTGTATAAATATATGTGGATATTGAAGTTTATGTGCATATTGGACACATCCATAAATACTTTCTGACATCAAAATGCTAACCGTTGCTTAATTTGATTGACACACACGTCCCAACTTTCGAAATATTATTGACTTCAATGCTGAATTTTGCATGGATGTATAGCATTTTTGCCTATTAAACCACATCCTCTCTATAGCACAATTGATAGTAATAAAGTTGTTATTTTCTTTAAAATTAGATTTAAGAGTGTGTGGACATATGTAAAGCTTGATTTTGCATGCATGAGCACGTCATCCTTCTTATTTTTCATTTCAGGATTGTGCGGTGGGCTTACTGTTTGCTCTACTGCCTATTTTAGGTGGTAGTAGTGGCCTTTTCCGGGGACTAATGTCAATGACAAAACTGTAAGTGCCTATCTTTCAAGTATGTTTAACTTCTGCAATGATATAGTGTGCTTTTCTAATTCTTCTGTGATATGTTTAGGTAATGCCAAATGGCTGGATTTTCATATTTGATCTTCCTCAAATGTTTAAGATATATATTTAATTTTTAACTCTCTAATTAATTTAATATCCAGTAATAATTTAAATAACAAATGCATGTATATGAAACTTATTAGTTTGCTTTTCTATAGTGAGCTTCTTTCTAAGTTAGACGAGTTTTGAGACTTGGATATTTATAATGAGATCTGACATCTTCAGGCTGCTAGTTTTGTCCATCTTCATGTTTGTTGCATCTACGTTGTCTTGGTCTTTTGTTCCACGCTTCCTGAAGCTCATGATACGATTGTCATCTCAAGTGAGTTACTATTTCTCAGTTACTGTTATTTGTTATCTGCTATAATATGTGTTTTATTAATTAATTGGTTTATATCCTGTTATTCAACTTCTCTCTGCAATTACATGATGCAAGCCCCGTTAACACATATGAATTAACTTACAGAGGACTCTTTATATCACCATGGGACCCTGCCCTTTTACAAGTTTAATATAAGATGAGGTCAGATCATGTCTCAGACTTAAATAATCAACAATCTCATGTATCCATTGTTGTTTAAAATTGATCAGCACAAATTAAAGATTCTAGCTCTAAGGCAGTAATTGGCAACAAAGACTGAATAGGTTGGCTAGGACTTGACAAAGAAATAAATTGCTGTTCTTCTACATGTTTGGTAAAGCATGGGCAAAACAAAGCAATGAAACGCAAAATTCCAAACGTAAAATAACAACCCTATTATGTTATAAATTTCTCTAATTTTTTTTATTTTTGAAAAGTATGGTGTGAATTTAGTTTATTCCACTTTAAACCTTATGTGCTTGTTATCAAGAGATAGAATTATCTAATAAACTAGATAAATTTGGTTAAAAGTTTTTGCTATTATTAAAAAATAAATTATAAAATTTTTGAAAGTGTTTTGGGATCTATGTATATAATATAGTTTTGCAAATATGTCACTGAAAAAATTTATAGAATTTTAACATTCCTCAAAAAAATTAAAATTATAGTATGCATGCCTTCACAAAGGTATTTATATATGCATATAAATATTAATAATAGCTTTGCTCTGTATATACACGCTTACATCAGTTTGGAGGGATACATAAACAATTACAAATTTAGCAATGGTATATATCAAAGGTGTGTATATGTAACATACTCTCTATGTACAATTGTATATGCAAATATTAATAAAAAAAATGTTCTGTATGTATACCTTTGCAAGAGTGTGTACAAAAATCACAGTTAAAGGGGGTATTATGTAATTAAAATTCCTACAAGGGGTGTGTGTGTGTCTAGCATAATTTAAGAAATTATACATGCAAAATAAAATTTTTTGAGGGGATGCATGATAAAGACTGTATTGTAATGAGAAAAAAGATTTAGGGAAAAAAAGGGTAAGACTAGGAAAATTGCTTGTCCGACACAGGACAACTTTATCCCACTGAATTTTTGGCTAATTAGATGGGACAAAATCAATTATTTTGTTTTGTCTTCGTCCAAACAAAAAAGCAAAAACAGTTGCTTTGTTTTGCCCACTATTATCCCAAACGCCAAATACCCCATTTATATGCATGGTTTATCTATTTTAATTCCCGTACGCATCTTCACTCTCCACAAAACGAATTGAAGGGAGAGGTTCAAATTGTTTAATGAAAGGTCATCCATTCCTATGTTATATCTGAATTGTATTTATTTGTTTGTTGTAAATATTTACATATCTTTTGCCGACAATTTCTTAGGTATGAACGTCTTGCACTTTTGATTTAGTTGTAAGCATGACATTGAATTTCTAACTAATTTTTACCAGAACCATGTAGACTGGTCTTATTCCTTTACAACACAAGTATCTATACTTAATAAGGTCTTTTAGTTATCCTTTAATGTGTCTCATTTATTAACATACATGTTGGTTTGTGTTGCAGACAAATGAATTATATCAGTTGGCAGCTGTTGCTTTCTGCTTGTTATTAGCATGGGTAAGGAAGCACAAGCCTCTCTTGTATTCTCTATATCAAAAATTAGCATTCTTCCTTCAATATCATTTTATATTGTTGCAATTTTAATATCTTGCTGCAGGATACTTGAGTTTAAAACTGATGTTAGTTTAAATTAGTTAAACTCGAAGAATATTTGAATGTAATAACTGATATTGTATTCAACTTTAAAATCTTTTTAATATAGAAGGCCCATTACTTATATGTGCTCAAAAAGGGGGACTAGAGGAGTGAACATGTTGAGGAAATGGATGCACTAAAAGCAAAATTGGAAATGTTTGGTATCAAGGATTAAGAAATGCAGTCTAATCAAGAATAATTGAAGTAACTGTGAAGAGCACAAAGTGTTGTTGACTTTTTCCTCATAACTTCGAAATTTTTTTATTGCACCCTAGGTGAAGACATGCTTTGGCTTAGTAGATATTATTCCAATAGCAGTGCTGCTCATTTATATTCAGAATTATTTCTGCTAATTTTTATGTTCCAGAGCAAACATGAAAGCCCTGTGCGATGCTCATCAGCTGCTTGTGTCATGCTGTTAAGGTTTTGGATTTCCTTGTACCTTTTATGAAAATTTTGGTTTCCCTATTTCCAAGAATTGTCAGCTGTTGGTTTTTGATTATGCTCATCCATTGTGTGTCCTCCTTACTTTGTGTACGGCTCTACAATTCTACTAATGAGAGATCAGAGTTTTTGTGAATCTAGGTTCTTTTTGAGTTTCTCGTCTAATATTGTTTTGCTGAATATTAGTCTATTCATGCACTATTTTTTAGTTTTTCTGACATGAATAGCTAATTACTGCTGGTCCAACAAGTTTTTAACCTGTGTAGTGCATAAAAGGCTGTTCTAAATGGTTTTCTTATCATAATCAAAGAAATGTTTGCCAATATGTGATAGCATAGCACTGATACATTGATCAGTC
This sequence comes from Dioscorea alata, assembly GCA_020875875.1. NCBI lineage: Eukaryota > Viridiplantae > Streptophyta > Magnoliopsida > Dioscoreales > Dioscoreaceae > Dioscorea > Dioscorea alata. Next base: position 84,631 of record CM037021.1, read on the forward strand.
TGCTATCTATATTATTCTTGATAATTATATGATTACTTTATCTTGCTAATGTGGCTTTCTACCCTGTTTGCTTTCAGTGCAGTGATAAACTAGGCCTTAGTCTTGAGTTGGGAGCATTTGTTGCTGGAGTTATGATATCAACTACTGACTTTGCACAGCATACCTTGGAACAGGTAATTTCTATAATATCTGCAATTTGTATCAAACTACTAATATAATTTGCCAGAAGTAGATGTCTTTTATCTCCAGGTGTGTCTGTTTTGTTGAAGTAAATTTCTTATGCTTCTACTTGAGCCCATGTCGTTAGGACGGAGGACAAAGATTGTTTCATAATGTCTTATGCTGTTTACACAAAACCACTTCATTGTTTTTCATAGATTCATTTTATTAAGAAAGTTGAATTTGATCGCAATATATTTCCATTGCTTAACTATAATAATCTACTAAAAACAGGATTATCAAAAGGCGGACTTTAACTTGTGTCAAAAGTTTAAGATAAAAAATTTGAATCTCAAGTATAAAATATTGGTGCCTATCTCTATGTTTAAATACTATTGAATTCCTTGTTAGTGTAAATCTTCATTTTAGCTGAATTTTGTTGTTATATTAATTTCGTTTTGTTGCTATTTTATGTTCTAGGTGGAAGCCATTCGGAACCTATTTGCAGCGCTATTCCTGGCAAGCATTGGAATGCTCATACATGTGCAGTTCTTGTGGAACCATGTTGATATATTGCTTGCCTCTGTGATTTTAGTAGTGGTTGTTAAGACTGTGGTTATCACAGTAGTGGTCAAAGCATTTGGTTATGGAATCAGAACATCAATTCTTGTGAGTACTTGTTTAAAGTTTGTAGTTGACTTTGATTATTTGCTTAGTATCCATTTGTTCCTCTCATGTTCTTGTCCTTTCTAGGTGGGTCTATCACTTGCTCAAATTGGAGAATTTGCTTTTGTTCTGTTGAGCCGTGCCTCAAACCTTCACCTTGTTGAGGTATGGTCTCTCAAAATAATGGGGAGTTGGTGCAATAGCCATTTTTTTTCTTTATTTAGCTATGACTACAAATGCAACTCAGCATCACGTTTCACCACGGTTGCTTGGCTATGCTATATCCATTTAGAGGAATGCTGATTCTGCAGCTGACACCCTGAGCATTTAGGAAAGGACTAATAATAGCTAAATGATGGATTATCAATTACTCAAAATTATTTATGCAATGAAATAGTCCCTGAATATGTGCTTATGATAGGAACCACTTATTTGTTTAGTACTATACATACATTCTGTTTGATTTCCCATCTATTGTATAAAGTTTCTATTAATGGCCATTACCTCTCTCTTCCTTTTTCATTCTCTGGTATTTCACTAAGATTCTTGTATATTATAGGGGAAGATGTATCTTCTACTTCTGGGAACAACAGCTCTCAGCCTGGTACATGTTTAGTTTTTGAACTGCATGTAGGCAAGAATTATGTAGTTTTTGTTTTCCATTTTCATTTTGACACATTATTTTCTCTTTATGTAGGTTACAACTCCTCTCATGTTCAAAATAATTCCTGTTGTGATGCACCTAGGCGCTCTTATGCATTGGTTTCCAGCTGAAAGCAGCTCACAGAATGAGGTTTGGCAACTTGTGTTCAAGAACTTTGAAACAAGGAAATATGAACTTGAAGTATGAAGACAGACATAGTGCTAGTGCTAAAATTTTTCTTTATTGGGTTTTCTAAATAATGCATCAATAGGAAATTGAATTGTCCTTTGAAGATAAATGCATACAACCTGGTTACAGTATTCAGTTTTTTATTTATTTATTAATTATTCTTATTAATATTATTGTTATTATTTTTGGCCATCTTATCCAGCATCTTTAATCGCTTTTTCTTTGTCATTTGGTTTCAGGAGAGAACTTCAGTTCATGAGCTACACAATAGGGCATTATAATGGTGACTACTAGTGTTCATACATTTTGATCTGTTGAGCTTAAGAAGCACTACATTGAATTGAGCTCGGAACATGCGGAATTCCAGCTTCATATGGATACATTGGATTCTTGATAGCAAAGAAGATACAAAATCTCCAGCGCAGCCAGCATCTTGGAGATCTTTTAACCAATAGATATTTTCTTACTTTCCCAGTACACAGTACACAGTACACAGTATTTGTAAAAGCCACTCTTTCTTCCCTTTTGCATAGTAAGCATTGATTGTCTTAGCTGTAGTTGTTAAGGACTAGCCATTCAATGTCTTTGTATAGAGGTATTAGCATGAATTCTGCAATCGCTGATCGTGTTTTGCATTTAGGTGTTATTTGTATAGCAGTAGTTCAGAACCATGCTTCCATCGCCAACGATCAAACTCCGGTAGGATTTCCAGGTTGCTTTAGTTAATCCAATGAAGCCTCCATGTTGGTCATGTACTTCAATTTAGTTTTTATAAGCATCGTATTCTAAAATCTGCAAACAAATTTTATCAATAAAATTAAATAAAATCTATACAGCTTAATTTTCAAGGTCTGTTTGATACTCCCTCTATATTAAATTAGGTGTTGTTTAAAAAAAAATTGCAAAATAATTATCACTCTAGAGTTTTAAGATACGATTTCTTTCAACATTATTTTTATTAATTTAATAAGTTATATAAATAAAAAAAGTAATATTTATAATTTGAAGAAAACTTATGGCTCCAATAGAGATTAATTTTTATGTTAAATTTTAAAAATTTTAATGCTATTTTTAATTTTTATATAATATTTTAAAACGACATGAATAAAGTAGGAAATATCCAAATTCATAAAATGTGGAATTTATTTCCTTATTTATTTATGAAAGATTCTGGAAACGGTTTCAAAATTAAACAATCCACGGTACGGTTCCTTAAATTAATGACATTAATGTAATAAAATAATAGTGATAATAATATCGAAATTATGGTACCCGGGGAAAGAAGAAAATGTTATATATATATATATACTTTTTTTTTTTTGGTTACTTCCATCTGGATCAGACCAGATTGCATTCAATTTCCATCAAACGGTGACAAATCAGCGCCAAATAAACCTGGAGACGGACGGCAGAAGCTTCTGGTTCCCAAATCCCAAACATGGGGGGACTGGAGTGGAGTCTGTATTGAGGCCTTCCCAGTTCCAGTTCCAGTTGCCAACACGCAAAACCGTGTAGTTGGAAAGGAAGCTCGAGACTTTGAAGTTAAACCCCTTCTTCTTCTTCTTCTTCTTCTTCTATGGTTCTCTCTCTCTCTCTCTCTCTCTCTCTCTCATCTTCTCCTTTTTTTCTTTCCCAATCACAAACCCTAATCTCCTTCATCGACTTTTTAACTTGCAGTCGGTCACCCTGCACACCAATCTCGGCGACATCAAGTGCGAGATTGCCTGCGATGAAGTCCCCAAGGCCTCTGAGGTTTTTCAATTCTGGAAACCCATTATCTTTCTCTGCTGATTTTATTCTTCCACGTTCACTACATTATCTTTTTCCGTTTATTTTATTGTGCTATATTCACTTGCTAAACAACTGCGCTTCAGGAACTGATCCAATTCATTTGTGAGATTTACTTGCGTTTCGAAACTGTGAATTTGTTTACTGCAAGAAAAATGGTCTATAGACCTCGAAATGTATGTTTGTGTGTGTGTGTGGCAAAACTGCATATTCATACAGCGACTCATTAGTGAGATTTACGAATGTGATTTATCGCCTGGTGTTTGTGCTGAAATTTAGTTCACTTTATTTTTTCTATAAATGTTTTATTTGTTACAGGAAAAGCCACTTCTAAAATTTTAAGATACATTTAAGAGGAAAAAAATAAATTTTTAAAGGGTAAACAAATAAGAAATTGTCAATGGAGGATGAAAAGTAGACACATGAAGGGGAAAATGCAAAGTAGAAAATAGGAAAAGCAAATACTTCTTTCTTCTAACTCGGTATTACAGATGCAAGTAGTGATTTGCATTTGAGGGAACACAAGAGGCCCTGTGATTTGCAAATACTTCTTTGAAATCAATTGGATAGTTGATATCACGTGTGCACTTGTATTTGAGGGAACACAAGAGGCCCTGTGAACCTTTCATTGCCTATTCATTCATGCCTTGATAAGCATATATATAACTTGCAACAAGAACTTCATTTATCACTCTAGATTTTTTTATCCGATATTGTATAAAGATGATAACCATGCAAGGCTTTCATAAATTTCATCATCTCACCTGTGAAGTCATTCATTTCTCATTTTCTGAGTCTAAATACTTGAGATGCTACTTGTTGAGAGTGGATACTACCAAAAATAAACCATTTTGCATTGGAGCTTGTGTTAATGCTTCTTCTTTAGTTTTGAGTTGATTACAGACATGGTCTGTCCACTGATTACCAATTGATATGCAATATTATAAATCATTGTGTTTGTACTTGATGTGAATGAACTTAGTTTGATTTCACTGCTATTATCATTTCCTGCATACTACATAAGAAAGACTGGACCAGGACAATCACGGAAACTTAAATACTTGGATGAGAGATGCAAGGACTTTGTTATGGCCCAGAGTTTGAGATCTAGTTATGGGACGATTGATAGTAGAACTCCAATCTAGATTAATTGATGTTTTGGTTTATTGGATCTTCTTCCTTTTGAACCTATGATGGACAAAGGTAACAAAGGCTTGTTAGAGAGAATGCTCCGATCTCAATTTTTTTGGGTAGAAAAACTACTTTTTCCCTTTTCCTTCATTGAAAAAATAACATATCACTAGATAGATGAATCCTAGATTATCTCATCTAGATAGGCTTCATATCTGACAACTGAACAACATCACTGCCTGCATACTTATATTACACATGTTAGGCTATAATTATAATTAAAACAAACATAGACCAATTACATGATAATAACTAAGTCAAACCACTTCTTGATCGATTCCTTGTTGCTTTTTGCACCGATGAGTATAATGTTCACACATTTAAAGTTTGTTGCTGGCGCATAACCCCCCTATCACCCCCTCCAAATTGGAGCTTGTCCTCAAGCGAGAAGGAAGGATAATGATGCTGAATTTGCCAGACATTTTCCCATGAAGCATCTGTTAGTAACAAACCTTCCCAATGAACCAAAACTTGATTAATGACATGCCATGGAAAACTCTGCAATCTAGTATTGCTTGAGGAGTTGGACTGACTTCACCATGATGAACCAATGGAAGGGACTCCTGAGCTGTAGTGCTACGAGCTCCATAGTGTTTCTTCGAGTAGGAAACGTGGAAAGCGGGATGGACATGAGAAGTGGCAGGCAAATCTATTTTATAGGCAACAGCACCAATCTGGGACAGAATCTGAAATGGACCATAGAATTTAGGTGCCAATTTGCGATTTGAACATGAACGCAAGGAAAGTTGGCGATAAGGGTGGAGTTTTGAAAGAACTTTGTCTCCAACAGCAAACTGAATATCCATATGGCAGGCATCATACACAACCATCATGTGATTTTGTGCTTGAAGCAAACGATCCCGTAAATTATGCAAAACATGATCACAATCTTTGAGGACAAAGTCAATAGCTTCCAAACGAGAAGCATTTGGACAATAAGCAAGCAGCTTTGGTGGTGATCTGCCATATACAATCTAAAAATGGGTTGCATGCAATGTTGTGTGAAAACTGGTATTGTAACAAAATACTGCCCAAGATAACCACTCAAGTCATTTGTTCAGACGGCCAGCAGTAAAACAATGCAGATACATCTCAATGGTTCGGTTGACAATTTTAGTCTGCCTGTTGGTTTGTGGATGATGAGAGGAGCTGAAACACATTTTACGCCATTTAACCAAAATAATTCTGTTCAAAAAGAGCTTGTGAAAGTTACATCTCGATCACAAATAATTGATTCTTTAAGTCCATGTAACTTGACAATATTATCAAACAAAACACGAGCAACTGTAACAGTCGTGACTCGTAAGGATGGGATATGAGAATAAAGTGGGCATACTTCGGCAGCCGATCGACCACCATAAATAGAACGGAAATAAAATCCATTGAAATATCATATGAAATTTGAGTAGGAGCTAGGAGGGGCTGCAAAACACCTGCTGGATAAAGATGTTCAGTTTTATGGCGCTGACATATATTGCAAGGTTTGACAAAGTTTTGAACATCTTGCTTCATCCTTTTCCAATGGAAATCTGCAGCCACTGGTTTTATTTTCTTTTGATATACTTCATGGCCTTGATTGTTGATAGAAGAAACGATAGAAGAAGTCAGATGCGAGTCATGTAAAAGATAAACACGATTCTTGAAGAACACTAATCCATATTTGAATGTCCAGGGACCAAGAGCTACACCTTTCCGAATACATGTAACTAGCTGTGCAATTCATTGGAGAATGCCACATGAGACTGGACGTCATTAAACAAAGCAAGTTGTGTCGTTGAATGGGCAATTAGCATTCTAACTTCCTTACTTTGGTGAGATAAGGTGTCAGCAGCTACGTTTTGACGGTCAGCTTTGTACTTAACCTTAAAATCAAAACCCAATAGTTTGCTCAACAAATGTTGTTGAGAGGAAGTTATAGCCCGTTGGTCCAAGAAATATTTTAAACTATAGTGGTCAGTGTGCACAATGAATAATCTTCCCCATCAATGAGGACGCCAATGACAAATAGCTTTGGCTAGACAATTGAGTCGCTTTTCATAAGCAGGTAGTCGTTGATGGTGAGGAGCAAGAGCAGGGCTGTAATATGCAATTGGGTGCCCATGTTGTTGGAAAAAAGTACCTATTCCACTGTTAAAGGCGTCACATCCAACCACAAATGGAATAGTGCAATCAAGTAAAGTGAGAATTGATGTCATTGTCATCGCAACCTTCAATTGATCAAAAGCTGCTAATGCTTTTTCTGTCCAATGGAAAGATTTTGTCCGAAGCATGGATTTAAGGGTGCTGCTATAGTACTGCAAACTTTGACAAATTTGCAGTAATAACCAGTTAAACCTAACAATTCTCGTAATGCTTTAATTGCCGTAGGTTTCGGCCAGTGCAACATAGCACCAAATTTAATTTTGTCAACAAACACCCTGTTAGCAGAAATAACATGACCAAATAAAAAACCTCTGTTTGAGCAATGAAACATTTGGGACGCTTAAAAATAAACTGTGATGCTGCAAGACAAAACATAATACGCAAGTACTGCACATGTCCAACCCATGTTCTACTGTAGATGAGGATATTATTAAAAAAACACGAGAATGAATTTGTGCAAGTATGGCCGAAACACATCGTTCATCAATGCTTGAAAAGCAAAAGGACCATTAGTGTGCCCGAAGGGCATGATGAGTCCGAAAAGTTGTTTTAGCAATATCGGCAGCACATATCTGATTTTGAAAGTAACCAGAGTGTAAATTGAGTTTAGTGAAAAATTGGGCTCCATGAAGTTCCTCTAACAACTCATCAATCACATTCACGGGAATTGGAAACTTGTCTTTCACCATCTTGGCATTCAAAGCGTGGCAATCAACACAAAAATGGCAACAACTATTGTTTGCTTTCTTGACCAATGTTATTAAAAGCGAGAAAAGCGCTCATTTAGGCGCTCAGGCAAGGCAAGGCAAGGCCCCACCGCCTCAACACCCCTTGGGCGAGGCTCCTTCAATGAGGCAAGCCCAGGTGAGCGCTTTTTGCCAAGTGCCAGGCATAAAAAATGGCTTGATTGTCCCTTTTTTTTTTTTTTTTTTTTTTGCTATTAGCTCTATATTCAATGCTTTTAATTAGTGTTAATTGCGATTTTAAAAGGCACACTTACTAATAAAGAAGGAAATAAATTTAGGGGAGAAAAATTAGGTCACTTTAAAGAAAATTGAAGAGCCAAGAAAAGTTACATTCTAAATCTAGTTATGGAGTTGAAGCTAGCTTAGATGATGGGATGATGATGTTGTAGAATTAAATGATTTACGTAGATAGAGTTTGCACGTGTAAATTTTTTGGCAGGGTATCAAACTATGACCTTTTCTCATTTTGGGGTCCAAACTTCAATTTGAATCAAAATGATTACCCAACTTCAATTTTGTTGTACTGAGTGGTTATTTACGATATTATGGTCTTTTTTTATGATGTAAATACCGAAAATTCTCTATCATAACATAGTTGACACATTGTTCACGTAGTTGGCAATTCCATCTCATTTGCTAACAGAGAATTTCCAACATTAGATAATAAAAAATAGACCAAATTCCCTTGGGTGACCACCCATTGAAATAAAATTAAAGTTAGGTAACCATATTGATTCAAATTAAAGTTTGGAGCAAAATGAAAAAAAACCATAGTTTGGTGCCCTATAAAAAAATTTACCCGAGTTTGCACTCTAAAAACTTGAGTAGTTTTAGACATCTAAGTGTTTTACTTATTTTATGTTATGCTTTGTTTGACTTGATGTTTTACTTTGCTTGATTTAGTTATTCCAAAAGTTATATATATATATATATATATATATATATATATATATATATATATCAGTTATTTACTAAACGCTTTACTTCACTTAGACGTGCACCTTTTGTGGCACCTCTCGCCTTAGGTAATAAAAAGTCTTAGCGCCTTAAGGGTGCCTAGCTCTTTTAATTACACTGTTCTTGGCTAATAATGCTAGAGAAGAAAATTGAGATTGGCTTAGGTGAATGATTCTTTTGGATAACACCTTTTTACATTGTTTCTTAGCTTCATCCTTCTACATATGAGGATAACAGTACAGTCGAACAACGATTGGTTCTGTACAATGCTCCAGAATAATTCGATGATCATAATTACGAGATGGTGGTAAGCCTGTGGGCTCTGTAAAGATCACATCAAATTCTGCTAGAATAGGTTGAACTTCCGAACTGCGATCATCATTTAAATGGAGCAGTAGTTTGATGAAGAATAGAAGTCTGATGTGTCTCTAAGCCATGTAATTCAATTGTCTACACTTAGAAAAACGCATGCATAGTGCAGTAAAATCTCAATGGATGGAGCCCAAAGTTCTAAGCTAATTGACACCTTGACATAGTCCCAAAGCAACCCAAAGGAAGCAGAAATAAATCAACATGAAAAACTTGATCACCTAGCTTTAAGGAAACAAGTTTTGCATAAACCTGAACTTTGAAGATGTTCTCCTTTGGCGACAGGATTTCATCCTTTTGTTGGACACAAGTGATTCATCAATGAAGCTGTGTACTCTCAGAATCAATTAGAACTAATAATGGCTGGTTTTTAATGTATTGCATAGTTTGAGAATGTTGAACGCCAGTTATGGCATGAATGGAAACCTTGGGCTCATCTTCCATAACCTCTCTGCATCTTCTTCTGCCTCCTCAATCCTTTCTACCCAGAATATTTGCTTGCACCTATGACCAAGCGAATAATGCTCATCAGTCATCACAGCTATAACATAGGTTTTGGGCACATCGTTCCTCCATCTCAGCGCAAGTTAAGCGCTTGATGTATAGAGGTTTTGAAGAACTGGGTTGGTTAGGCCGCTTAGCATTAGAATTTTCAGACTTGGCAATGGAAATTTCAGATTCACTTGAACCACCTCGCCGCTCATATAATCATGCTAAACTCATGGCACTTGTTAAATCTGCGAGGTGATGCAACTGAACTCCAACAACATTTTATTCTTGTAAGCCAGTAAGGAAAATTTCAACCTTTTTGCTCTGATGTTAATGTACTGGAACAAGCAGATAATTGCTCAAACTTACGTTGATATTGCCCCACTGTTCCTGTTTGGCGAAGTTTGGACAATTCACCAAGTTTTGTGCTTGAATTGGAGGGTTAAACCGAGCATTGCACAAATGTGGGGTAACCATCTCCATCTTTTCCTCTTCAGGGATTTTTTTATGACGGAAGAAATAATTGCAACTACTAAGCCAAGGCAATGGATCTTCACTCCCATCTTATAGGGAAAACTCTAGTTTAGCATACCTGGGTGTAAAATTACCCTTTTTTGTGTGCCTATACAGATTTCCTTCTTCAACTTGATGATCTCGGTTTACACTGCTAGTACCAATTTCACGTCCATCCATTCTTGATGCTGCTAGTTCACGTGCCAGATCATTGAGTTGAGCCAAAAATTCTTGTTTTGCTTCTTGGGCAATGCAATCCCGTTCGATCTATCCCTTGCTCTGTCTTCTTGGTACATGGCCACGAAGGCTTCAAACTGTTGGAAATTGCATGACTCTCCCATAACTCCTATCTCTGATACCAAATTGTTATGGCCTTGAGTTTGAGATCTAGTTATGGGACGATTGATAGTAGAACTCCAATCTAGATCTGACTGATGGTTTGGTTTACTTGACCTTCTCCCTTTGAACCTATGATGGACAAAGAAACAAGGGTTCATTAGAGAGAACCCTCCGATCTCAAGATGTATTTTTTTTTTTTTTTGGAAAAACTTCCTTTACCTTTTCCTTCATTGAATAAATAACATATCACTAGATAACTGCCTCCTAGATTATCTCATCTAGATAGGCGTCAATAGCTGACAGCTCAACAGCATAACTGCCTGCATACTTATAACACACATGTTAGGCTATAATTATAATAAAACAAACATAAACCTATTACATAATAATAACCAAGTCAAACCACTTCTTGATGGACTCCCTGTTGTTTCTGGTTTCTTGCGCCCATGAGTATAACATTTATATACTTGAGCTTGTTGCTAGCGCATAACAGACTTGCACCCTTTTTTCCCCAGAATTTCCTAGCATTATGTGCTAGTGGTTACTATGATGGAACCATTTTTCATCGGAACATCAAGGGGTTCATGATCCAGGGAGGAGATCCTACAGGCACTGGCAAAGGAGGGACCAGCATATGGGGCAAGAAGTTCAATGATGAAATTCGAGAATCTCTTAAGGTATTACATTCTCAGCCTCTTCATCTTGTATCCAAATGCCAAGGCTGTTTTCTAGTTGATTATCATGTGCAAGTTACTGAGTAAATTTCAATTCTTATGTAGAAATGGATTTTTCAAGTGATGATGTTTGAATAAGAGTATTTTGAGTGTGTGTGTGTGTCTGTCTGTATATGTATATATATTTTAAATAGCTTCCTTTGTAGCCTTTAGACAGATTAAAGCATTGAGTTGATCTGAAAACTGTTGATGTCTTTTAGTAAACATAAATGTTATTGTGAGTTGGTCCTACTAACTTTTTGTTCGTCTTGCCAACCAAATGTTTATAATGAATTATATTTTAAGTAGTGTAAATGGCATTCTCTCACCTTGCTATGAAATTCTTCTTGTTCTGATTTAGATTAATGCTAATGAAGTATATTCTTGTGAATAAACAGCACAATGCAAGGGGAATTCTTTCAATGGCAAATAGTGGACCAAACACAAATGGAAGCCAGTTCTTCATCACTTATGCAAAACAACCTCACCTTAATGGACTGTACACAGTCTTTGGACGCGTAATCCATGGATTTGAAGTTCTTGACCTAATGGAGAAAGTACATAATTTTCAACCTTCATTATCCGTCAATTTCAGTTAAATCATGTTGTCTCTGTTACAAATTTTAGTGAGAATAATTTCTTTTTTAACACAGCAGACACTAATTTAAACTTGGTTGCATGACACAGACGCAGACAGGGCCAGGGGATCGACCACTTGCTGAGATCAGGCTGAATCGTGTAACAATGCATGCAAATCCTCTTGCTGGGTAGTCTTCCATTGCAATAAGACCTGCAAAGTGAGAACTATTTTCTAGAATCTGAAATGTAACCAAGTTATTTTTTTATTTTTTTTTTATAAGAGGGAAATATCTCCTCTCCATGAATTAACAAAACCATATGGAGCGGTGAACCACTTTTGAGTTCAGGATGCTGTGTTTGGATAGAATGAAACAAGAGTGTCAGTTTTCTTGTGTTTGATGGACAAGGAAATTTTCAATTCAATTCATCTGTTTGCTTTGGCGTTTTCTTTTCTTTTCATATATATATATATATATATAAATGAGCAATCGTGAGCCTACTACGTATGCCATTTTGATCTCCTGATGTTCCCTATATTCCATTGGTACAGGCTCAACCTGTATATCAAACGACTCAATCGTCAATCATTTTAGTAATTATAGTATCACGGTACACTAGCTGCTCATTTTGGACCAGAAGTTCTTGCTTTTCAATTTCTGCTGGTCAAACAACCCTTGAAGCATCAACACATATTGTGATATAAATGGAAATGTTAAAGCTTAATTAGTTATTAAAGCCGCCAAGAATATAAGGAGATATTATTGTTCTGCATCATAAAATATCTTGTTTAGTTATCAAGGTGGCCAAGGATATAAGTAAATGTTACTGTGGCATAAGATATATGGTGATGGGGATGATGATGTATGGAGTGTTTGAATCCAATGGGAATGGAGGAGGCCACGTGTCATGGAATGGAAGAGCTGACAAAAATGGCGGGTGAGAGGATGGTGATGAGTGGCAGAAAAGGCGGCAACCATCATGAAGATTTGGGTCTGTGGAGAGCAAAATGTTGGATTGGTCGGGGATGTAAGAGTTCCTTCTGAGTCAGGAGAAGGTGAAGCTGTGGTTTTGGCTTCTGAAGGGCTAGGTTGTCAGCAGTTTGCTGGGAACAAACAATGTGTGGTAGGAGAGGAGCAAGTTATATAGACTAGAATCAAACTCCATAGCAGAAGCCTAGAAGGAAGAAGCACAGACCAAAGGTTGTTAGAGAAGGCAAACCAGCCAGAAGAGAGAGAAAAGCGACACCAGAGTCAGTGACACCAAAGGCGACAGAAAGATGAAATGGCAAAAGCAAATATGTGCTAGAAACTCCATCGGAGGCTCTGGGTGTTAAGTGTTGACTCCGAGAATGCAAATGGGTGAAATCAGCCCGACAGAATTTTAATTTCGTTTCAGAATTAAGGTGTGACAGGAGCAGGATGCACCGCATCAGCTTCCATGTCAATACCAAATTACCAATGTCTTTGGAATTTCAAAACAAGAGAGGAGTGTTAAGTAGAGTGCACAAGGGGGATCGCCAAGCAATGCATGCCGGAATGTGCTCGCAAACAAGAATGCCACTTGATCTTGGTCAATCAACAAGCCAGAATCCAACATTGTTTAAGAACCCCCGAATGTCAACCTTGATTCCTCAATTACTTGGAAGAGGATTAACAACCATAAATCATGTTTCAGGGAGGGTGTTCAATTCGAGGGAAGTATGGGAAGTGGTCTGATTTCTCTCACTTTTGATGTTCATTTGTGTTGAAGTCACTTCCCCACTTCCAACTAAAGTGGATTTTCACTTTAAACAAAATCCACTTCAATAATTATTTTACTAAACTAGAGGGGAAAGTGATTCAATATATAAAAGCTCAATTCTCTTTACTTCCAAAGTCATTTTTCAACCGATAGAATTTCATCCAACATCTAAATTCTTCAATTTTATTCTCATTTTTTAACAAATGAACAATAGAAGTATGAAAATGATATTACTTTCTCCCACTTCCCCACTGTTTTCCGAAAAATCATAACCACTATGCTAGTGGATACGGATAGTTTGCTTTTTAATATGAATTATTTTTAAAAAATGGTAAAACAACAAGATAATGGCATAAACTTCTTGTTTCCAATTGAGGGTGCGTGAATTAAACGATTAATTCTTGGTACGTGCACATGTTTTGATATATATATAACACTTAAAGTAAAACAAAAAAAACAAAAAATCCAACCAACGGTTTTTTGGCGCTAAAAATTTAACATTGTTGCCTAATTGCAGCCGATTTATATATAAGATTGAAATAAATCTTTGCGGTTTAACCACTAATCGCATTGATGGATAAGGTGAATATACGAATAATTATAAACTACATATGAATTAGAGTTTGTACATATACCCCTCTAAAATCCTAGGATAGCGTAGTTATGTGTTTTAGATTTAATAAACTTTTGTATTTTCCGTGAGTTGCTAATTTTTAATTTTTATATTTATATCGTCTTACTTTTTAAAATATAAATTTATTGTATGAAAGTTTAAAAATTAAAGATGTAAAAAAATGTAGAAAACAAACTTTATTTTCAATATTTAGAAACTTACATAGGAAGGATATAAAAAGCAATAGGTTCTCTTGTTTTTTTTTTTTAATATAATAATATGATAATTCATAGTTAATTATATTCAAAATTGTATACATAAAACCTCATTTGGTCTGAGATATGTGAAAATGATAGATTATGAGGGTATAATTATAATTTCATATTAAGAAAGTGTAACTAGCAAGTGCCAAATGAGGGGTTGAGGTTTGCGGTTTATTTATATTTATCAAAAAATAATATTATTATTAAAAAGAGTTTATACATAAATATATTTTACTGGGATTTTTTGCATCAAAAAATAAAATTGAGAAGAACATAGTAAATGTTATTTATTTATTTTTAAATAATTCCTTTTGACTATTTTTTTATACAAGAGGTAAATATAAATAAGCATATTAATTAATGAAATTATAACATCATGTAGTTTTATTATAAAATAAGTAAATCAAGTGCATGAAATAATACGCAATAAGGGATCTATTAAAAAAATTAAAAATTTAAAGAAAAAAAAATATTAAAAAGTATTTAATTACAAAATAGTAAATATGACAGACTTTTCTGCAACTCATTTAAAAAATCAAAATCAAAATCGAAATCATTCACAGATTTTTACTCATTTTCTTATTAAAAAGTTTGTGCACAATGTTATAATTTCATTAACTAAAATATTTTATTTGTATCTTAAATTATATTATATCCAATATTCCCTTACAATCATTATTTAAAAAAAAAAAACTTAACATGAAATAGGAGAATTTTCCTAGTATCAAAGTTAAGTCATTGATTACGCTAAGCACAATATGTGAAACTAAAGCTTTTAAAACCGAGAAATGATCCCACGGAACCGGTTCCGTGATAGTTACTATAGAACCGAGATGTGGCTAAATCTTATCCGTTGGATTATCTCAATTTAATAACTTTTAAAGTAAAGGGTATGTATCTTTTAAGATAATCACCAATCTATCCCTAGATTATATAATAAAAAACAATAAAATTTATAAACCCATGGCTAAACATGAGCCACGTCTCGGTTCCGTGATAGTTACCACGGAACCGAGTCTACTGGATCAAAATTCTTTAAAACCAGATAGGACTGGCCGGTCTAACAATTTGAACCGCTCTACAGTCCGATCCAGGTTTATAACAATTGTTGACCAATAACTAAACTGGTCAAATCTACCAAGAACCGATGGACTGCTTGTTTGACCGAAACCGGGGTAAAACCTGGTTTTAAAAACCGTGAAAAAATTTGTGATTCACATGTTTTTTTTTTTTTTTTAGAATCTATAAATTGAACCTTATCTTAGTTTGCTTCAAGTGAATCATTGTTAGGAATTAAGGCAAACCAGTTGTTGTTGTTATGTTTATGTTGAGATAGAAAATAAAAGTTGAAACAATACTATTGTTCATGTATGTTATTAAACATCATCCAGTCCGACCAAAATGGGTCATTCGGTCCCACTAACTGACCCATGACCCAAGTATGAGACCGGTTAAATCCTCCATCCGGTTTTAAAAACATACTTAGAGGCTCAAATCATTTTCCCTTCCTGCTATTCTAAGATGCAGCCCAGTAGAACCTCTCTTGTTCTCCTTCGTCTCCGCGACCCTCTACCGGCGATTATGGCAAGAAATATGAAGATGTTTGGATCTCAAATGACCTCTACCATGAAAAAGCTGCTTTGCGCTAACATGGCAAAGCTTTTCAAGGAAAAGCAGCCAGTTCTCTTGATCCCCCGGCCACCACTGAAAAGTTCCTATCAGTTGATAGGTCTCCGTTGTCTTTCGCCGGCGAGGGTCTCCTCGGGCTAGGCGAGGAGCATCTCCTGCCAATCTTTATTGCGAGGATTGTAAAGCTTATTCGGATATACATGAAACTTAAGGAAAAGCAAGAGGGCACTTGAGGCTCACTGGGAGCTATTTCTAGGGGATGGCAAGAGGAAAACAATCGACTCAGAGAAGGTTTACATCATTGGCAATACGATCAGTTTGCCTACTAGTGGATAAAGCTATTGTGAGAGACTGCCTTTTTCAGAGCGACAAATTAGACAGATGGACCCACTAGCCCTCTCAACACGGTCTAGATATTGTATAGTATTTGCGGCATTCACCCTCGAAAGGGATCGAACCTACGAGCGCCACTCACTAAGACTCGCAGGATTGATCCCTTGCGAGGGCGAATCCCACGGATATTATACAATACCTGGACTCTGTTGATAGGGCCAGTGGGTCTATCTGTTTGATCTGTCACTCTGAGAAGGGTAGTCTCGAGGTGCAAGACGAGGTGAAACAGTGAAAAGACATGTTGGTTTTTTTTTTTTTTTTGTACATTTTTCTTTTGTAAGGTATTTGATTTACTTTAATTTTCATCGTAATTAATACTAATATGTGTGTGTGATTTTGGAATTTTATAAAATATGAATTGAGAATCGAAATCGGGGATCGTGGGGAAAGAGACTTCAATTATATGTACTCCATGTATATATGTGTATTGAAGTATGGTCAAATATTTATTTTGTGTATTTAATAGATTAATTATTTTAATATTCAATTGAGAAGGCAAAAAAAAACATGGCTACTATAGCTATTTACTTCATAATTTAGACTAAAAATAAATGTTACTATATCATTAAAAATAAAAGCAAAATAATACTTTTCCATGGTCAGAAAACGAAAATTAACATTTATATCAGTCTAGGAGCAATAAAAAAAAAAAAAAAAAAAATTGGATGAACCACTGATGCGAAATAAAAGGCAACAAACAACCAAACAAAAGGAAAAAAAGTAAAGACATCCAGCGAGGCTTATGCATCATGCTCAATAAATTATTTCCAGGTCTATAAACTAAAAAGAAAAAAAGAAAAGAAAAAAAAATCGAAGCGAAACAATGCTGGCGATAGCGCGTGCCAGCCCACCACCCAACGACGACCCCTTCGTCTTCCCCAAATGCACCACTCGCCGGCACGCCGACGAGCTCCACGCCCACCTTCTCACCTCCGGCGTCCTCCTCCACCCTTCCACCACCTCCCGCCTCATCTTCCACCTCTGCTCCTCCCCCTCCCCCCCACTCCACCTCCTCGCAAACCGCCTCCTCCCTCTCCACCCCAACGTCGATCCCTTCCTCTATAACGCCCTAATCAAGGC
Organism: Dioscorea alata; assembly: GCA_020875875.1. Classification (NCBI taxonomy): domain Eukaryota; kingdom Viridiplantae; phylum Streptophyta; class Magnoliopsida; order Dioscoreales; family Dioscoreaceae; genus Dioscorea; species Dioscorea alata. Next base: position 101,832 of record CM037021.1, read on the forward strand.
CTCCTCCAATGGCTCGAACCCTCTCAACGCCCTCCTCGCCTTCTCCCTCCTGCTCTCCTCCGGCGTCTCCCCTGACCCTTTCTCCTTCTCCCTTTCCCTCACCGCCGCCGCCCGCGCCTCCTCCCTCTCCGCCGGTTCTCAGCTCCACGCTCTCATCCTCAAAACTGGGCTTTCTCTCAATCTCTATCTCCAAAACGTTCTCATTAGTTTCTACTCAAAGTGTGGACTCTACATGGCTGCCCGGCAATTGTTTGATAGAATGCCTGTAAGAGACTCTGTTTCTTGGAACTCAATGTTGGATGCTTATGTCAGATCAGGGAAGTTGAGTTCAGCTCTGGAGCTGTTCTATGCCATGGATGATGATGAAAAGAACTTGATTTCATGGAACTCAATGATCGGTGGCTGCGCACGGTCTTTTAACGGAATCGGTATTGCTCGGCAGCTGTTCGACCAAATGCCGGCTCATGATTCCGTTTCTTGGAATTTGATGATCGATGGATATATCAAACAAGGGATGATTGATGAAGCATTGGAGTTGTTTGATAAAATGCCGAAAAGGGATGTTATAGCTTGGGCTAGTGTGATCAATGGATATATGGATGCCGGGAATGTTGAGCTCGGCCGGCGTTTGTTTGATGAAATGCCGGAGAGGGATGTGATTGCCTGGAATATCATGATCACTGGGTATGCAAAGAATGGTATGCTCAATGAAGCATTGCTTATCTTCATTAAAATGCAGGTCGAAGGTAGGATAGTCCCCGATGACACTACTCTGGTCACTGCTCTTTCCGCCATTTCAGAGCTTGGTCGTATCAGTCTCGGAACGCGCATACATAAATATATAAGAATGAAGCGCCTATCAATGTCTGGGAAGCTTGGCGTCGCACTCATTGACATGTACTCAAAGTGCGGTTGTCTGGAGGAGGCATTGCAGGTGTTTGAAACATCCGGTATGCAAACGGTAGATCACTGGAATGCAATGATAGGGGGTCTGGCCATGCATGGATTCGGTGAATTATCACTCGAACTATTTGCGGAGATGAAAAGACGGTCATTGAAGCCAGATGACATCACATTCATCGGCGTTCTCAATGCATGCAGCCACAGCGGATTAGTCGAAGTAGGCCTAGCATGCTTCAAGAGTATGATCAAAGACTACAAATTGGAGCCGAAAGTGCAGCATTATGGATGTATGGTTGACATTCTCGGTCGTGCGGGATTGCTGGAAGAGGCAGTGAGATTGATCGAGGGAATGCGAGTACAACCAAATGATGTGGTTTGGAGATCACTGCTCAGTGCTTGCAGAAATCATGGTAACATTGAGATTGGGCAGAAGGTGGTTACCAGTATGACAGAATGTGATAAGTGTAGGTCTAGTTCATATGTTCTCCTATCAAATCTATATGCTGGATGTGGAATGTGGGGAGATGCAACCAGGATTAGAATGATGATGAAAGATGAGGATTTTAGGAAAATTCCTGGTTGTAGTTGGATTGAGCTTGATGGGATTGTTCATGAGTTTGTTGTGGGTGATAACTCACACCCTCAAGCTCAACAGATTTATTCCATTCTTTTGAATTTATGTACAGTTGAGGTTAATATTTCATAACAATACTTGTGGCAAATCATTGTTTTAGACCATGCAAAATTTCGTTTCTACCAGGGCACTGAAGCATCACCCTCATTATTATTAGGCGTGTTTGATATTACATGAATAGTGAATAACAAATTAAGAAGTGAAATTGGGCAACTAACTAGAATAACTAGTAAATAAAATCTTCTTATCCTCAACTCACAGGTAGAAAAGACGAAAATTTTCAAAGATAGATTAACACCGGTTAAAACGTGGATCAGCTATTTTGAACAATAAAATCTCTTATTCTAGATGGATAGCTTATTTTATTCTATCTTATTCCCACGCTGTTTGGTTATAATTCCCATAAATAATGGTTTATTTTTGCCTTGTTAGAACATTAGATATAAATGAATGATTAAAATGTATTTCATTGCTATGAGATTCTTCCGGTGAAGCTAATTGTCTTATTTGATATCCAACTCTTCTCATATCAACATGCACGCTTGCTGGTCATGGGGAGATTCGATACTATTCCTAGGTCTGCCATGATGCTGTGGATATATAATATTGGAAGAAAATGATATATAATATATGGCGGATTCATTTTCTGTATAACATCATGCATCCTTTCCAATGTGTGTGTGTGTGTGTGTGTGTGTCTTAAGACTTGACACCTACATAAGCACACACATTAACACATATTGCACCCATTAGAACATAGATGTAATTCAACCAATCAAATAGTTTGAGCTTATAAAAATAGAAAACTAAAAGTAGTATATATATTGAAAGCCAAGCCTTGCAAGTCAATAGGTGGTGATGGGTTGGAGGAAACAAAGTGGGATGATGTTAAAAGGGGTTGTGATCCTTTTTACAAGGAGGACAAGCAAAGAGTTGCACGTGATTGGGCGTCCTTCCTGAGACTGAGAGTAAGGTTGTGTGTATGTGTGTGTTCATGGACATTGCCCTTTCTTTTTTCATTTCATTCATTCATTCATTCATGAATGTTCAGAACTTGCCACTCATGTTAACGAATCACAAGAAACAACAAGCTTTTCACAATTCACATCATCAATTTCCCCCATTATTGTCCTCAACTTTATCATGAGAGACCAAAATTGAAGATTTTTTTTTAATTATTATTTTAACCTGATATATATACCCAAATCTTGATTTAATTGGAAGATATCAAAGGCTTAGATCTATATATAAGGTGGATAATTAATATCCGAATGGTGTTGGTATTGTCAGAGATCATGATCATGAGTAGTAATTAATGATCTGTGGTTGTTGTTGTTGTTGTTGTTTTCATAATGATGATGACGAGGGGATCACTAACACCAAATATATTTCATGGTGCGACTTGAGGTGCAATATATAGTGCTCTCTACCAGACCCTCTTCTCACTGTCAAACACCAATTGGAACAGTGGTTGTATGGGAAAATAGGACTCCCACCAGTTGCGCCCTGCCTCCCAAGTCCCTAAACAAATCATTGTTCTCTTATTTATTTGCTTATTATAACTGTTTCAAATGCTCTCCATCGCTAAGCACACTGCCTTCATTACTAATTAATTCATAGAAACCCAGCAGAAGTATTAGACTATATCTTTCATTTTAATAAGTGTGATTTATTTATTTTAGTAAATGATAAAAACCACCAAAAATAAAATAAAATAATATAAAATATTGCAAATATTAAATGTACTGCTTCTCATTGAAATGATGCCTATCATGATATTAATCATCCTAAAACGTATGGTTATTAATTATTTCAATATGTTTTTGGTTTCATAGAAAATGAAATTATATGTAATCATTATAGCACTTTTATTCTCACAATTATTAATTACTACCCTTTAACAATAACAAGCTAGGATTCAAAGTTTTTTATTTTATTTTTTATTTTTTATACTTTCAACAGACAGACAGAGTGAAAAGAATCCAAAATGTTCAGATGACAGAAGACATTCATAGGCAATCATGGTCCCTTGAGCAGCATCAAAGTTGAGCCAATCATCTCAAGAGAAGACTAATTGGACAAATTGGATGTATAGCTTGGCCTGCTAGGAATAATTCCTTCACTTCATCATTTCATCTGCGTTAAGTTGCTGCTTTTACACTGTGCATGCATGATCACATATATCTACCTAATTCAATTGGGCTTATAAATATCATTTTGCTTCCATGCATTTTGCTTCCATGCTTCATCTTCATCTTCATCTTCATCTTTTCTTTCTTAAGAGGAGAAGATTGAGTGTGTTCAAACAGCAGTGAACATATATATATATAGTGATCAATCATTTCCAAAGGTTATCCAAGAAGTCTGAAGCTGTTCTCTCTGGGTGGATGGCGAAGAAGAGAAGGTAATGTTTAATTTTCTTGTTAATTTACGTACATTTATATATACATGTCAATTAAACATGCTTTCTTACTACGTAGTGATCGATCAAGACGTTGATGCGCATTAATTAATTGTTTGCATGCATGCACACATACTGCAGCTGCAGCTGCAGCTGGTTGCGAAAGAGGAAGGCCTGTCGCCTGGGCATCAAAAAGGGAGTAGTACGAGTGGGTGTTGATGAAGAGATGGAGATGGAGAACTTGAAGCTGTATTTGGAAAACAAGTTTATCATGGAGGAGAACAAGAGGCTGAGGGAGAGGGCCCTTGTACTTGGCCGGGAGAATAGCGCATTGCGATGCCACCTTAATTACCCAAAAAAGGCCAGTCCCAGTATAAAGCACATTAATATTGTGTAGTGCTAATTAATTATATAAATAAAAATTGTTCATCCAATTAATTAATATGGCTAGCTATCTGTTCTACGTACCTTCCTATGTATCTTACCTTCAGCTTCTACCAAGTTAATATATTATAAGCATTTGTAGAAAATGGAGAAGAAATCAATCCATTTTGATCGAATGAGCACTAGCACTTGCATTTTCTGAACTCAGTTTAACAAACAGATAATTAATATATTAATTATAAGACGTTTGGGTGATGCCCCGCCCCCAAGTGGCAACTGGTTTGATCTTCCATCCGGACACCATACAAATTAAACAACAAGCAGATATCATTCAGATTATAGTTATAACAAACTTCAAAAGATGTACCAATTACGACCATAAAAAAGTATGCAAATAAGAGGCCAAAAGTAAAAACAAACAAATTAATCCTTAGATGATCAAGATGATATATATACCTGCAGCAGTGCATCGCTAGCTATTTGAACTAAAACTTTATGAAAGCTAATAAAATGGAAGGTACAAGCAAGCATGTGGTGAAGCAGAATCAGATGTCCATGATAATGCGTCCAAAGTTATCCAAAACCAATTAAGTGTGTCATTCTTCCTTTTAATTCCAACCAATGTCTCGTACTAGAATTACCATCAGCCTCAGGGAATAATCATAATAACCTAAATGTAATGCAAAGCTTCATTCATTGTCAGCCGCAGCATGGTATATGCCGGGAAAAAAAGCTAAAATGGTCCCAAAACAATCATTCGATGCCTTTAATAAAAGGAAAAGGATTTCAGAATCTAAATGATCTCTCTTTTGCAAGAGGTACGTAATGATCATAAATGGTCAGTAAATGGCTGCCTAATAATCTCCCTTGAACTAATTGTTTCAACAGTAATAGAAATGACACAGAGAGTTGATCAATTGTTTTTGGCGCAAACTAACTTGCCTTAATTTTGATCTCCTTTGAAATATAATACTTTTAATATGATGGTTCAATATAGACAGACACATGCAATTACCTACCACCATACAACAAGTGAATGAATAAAATTACAGAGTGGAAAATTATAACCTGTAGAATTGTTTACAAATATGTTCTCTCATCGAGTAACAAAATGAATGAAATTTTTTTTTCCAAGCAAAGACAATAGACATTGATCTTATTGATTCAACACTTGCTGTAACTCCACTCCACTCCACTCAAAAGTATTGAACTCATCATCATCTATGACAATTTGAACTTGTTTGTCAACCAAAAAGTGGAGGAAAATGATATATGTATGGGTATTACCTCCCCCAGTTCAAACGATGTGCGTAAGACGCATCATATGTGTTTGTTTAGAGTGACAGAATAGAATTTGGATGAGAGAAAACAACCAGTCAAAAAGTAGCATTACTTTGAAGTGCAATTAATGTATGGCTATTACATTAGTGGATCATGATTGCGTGCTTCAATCCTGGAACAAGGTCTCCATCTGACAACAGGATTAAATTCATATTAGAAGCATATATAATGTGTTCATCCCAACTGATGCAGCAAATTTAGAGACGCAAGCTCTAAAGTCAAACTCCCATCAGACATCAGGCTGACACATGCACATCTGTTCCTGATGGCAGTGATTAATCTGTGACACTTTTCATGCCCACCCTCCCACTCAACATATATGCCTGCTTCTCTAGCTACTCTACTGTAATATATATATATAAACAGGTCAAAGAGAAATTAGTATTATTAATAACATTAATTATGGCAAATTATAATTCTATTCTGAGAAATAGAAGATAAACAGCAGCAAAATTAATTGGGCAATAAAAGTTATTAGCGTTTTGATTCTATTCCAAACTGCCAAAAGATTTTGTTTTTCACAGAATTTACCAATGTGAAGAGAATTATTAAATTTATAAATAAATAAATAAATAACACTTACGTCATAAAGTTATGGCCTTTCTCTTCTCCATCCGGATGCATTTTTGGGCCAAAGCAACACAGCTGTGGAAGAGAAGCAAGAATTGATTTATAGTGAAACTATATTTTAAATTATGATCCAAATAAATTTGTTAAAAATCTATATGCCTTAATTTTAGTAAAATGTATTTTATTCGCTCTTCAAATGTATCATTTTTTAGCTAAGTTAGACATATAATAGTCTTTTTCATGTTTGAATTTTACTTTGTAAAAATAAACCACGTAACTCTTAGAATTATTGGATCATTGATCTTAGTTAGACACATTCTCAACTTATTACATAAATTATAATTCTCTTGGTACTAATGGAAGAAGTAATAACTATAGTTTATTTTCTTGAGTACCCTCCTCACTTGTGAGTAAATAGTCTATTTGAAATTGAGTTTTGTGTAGACCTGATAAATAATTCACATTCATATGGCTAGTTAGTTGGAGTCTAGATTTATTATAATAAAATAAAATCATATAGTATTTCCTCAAAACATGTCAATATATATATATTTATTAAATTCTCACTTTGAATGCGAGAAACCTAGGGTTGTTCGTTAGTCCCACTCTTAGTGCTCCTATAATTCAATTCGGACATCAAGAAGTAAAAAAGCTCTTTTGTTAGGACTGGTTCGGAAATAAAACATCAAGAGTAAGCCCATCCCAAATTACAACACATATATTGTTTCACAAAGATACATAAATATTAAAAAAAAATGGATTTTTCAGATTTCTTTTATATCAGAATACATATATAACAAGTAATCCAATAAGGGGTCAAAACGTCCGTATAAAAACATTATCCACCCTTATTTAACCATTACGAGCTACTAGTTAATCATAAGCATTAATAAATATATTTTTTAAAACAAGGGAGAGAAGGAGAGAGAGAGAGAGAGAGAAGTCATCTCTTGTGAAAAATAAATAGCATCTTAAATACAGTCACTGTCAAAGATTCTTATACAACACATCAAGAAGCAACATTTTAGTTACAAGGCCATGAATTCTTAAATCCAAATGACTTGTGCTTTCTCAAAATTAAACAATATTCTCTTAAAAAAAAGAAAAAAGAATAATGAAACCACCTTTTAAGTATAGAAATCCTCAAATGCATATCCTACTTAAGCTGACACAAAACGTAAATGCAAACTGTCGGTTGATTTAGTGCTTCACCTTGTCATTTGACAGTTCGTTATTTGAGCCAGAGTCGTTCTGTTGTTTTTGAAATAGAGGAGAATGTGCAGGCTGTTGCAGCTGCTCTTGATGCTGTTGTGCCTTCTGCAGTTGCTGCAGATGAAACATATGAGGATTCAGCTGCATTTGCTGGTTCAAGCTGTTGGACAGACGGTGAGGGTCACCAAGCTCTGCAGTAACTAGTTTCAGGCGCTGTACTTCTGTGGTTAGTGCTTCGTTTAGAGCTGCATATACAAAGCTCATGATATCAATAGCAATGAAATCAAGAATTCAAAGGAATACCAAAAGGACAAGCTTCATATCATGGGCTAACTTTGCCAATGTATTGTGAAACACATTGATACAAAAGATATTGCCAACCAGTCAAACTGATTTGACAAATTTTGGGTGTTCTTGATCTATAGATCCTAGAGATATTAACACCACACACCAAAACCAGCGAACTTGACAAGAGCCTTGACAATGATCTAGCATAATAACTAAACATACTAAGAGCCATCTATAACACACACGAAGAAAAAAGTGTCACGGAAAAACATATAATTTCATCTACCAACCTTGAGGCAAAAAACAAAAGAAATCTATGTTCTGCCATACATATGTGTAATAGATAATTTAAGCACCTGAAAGAGAAATTGTTTCTTCGATTCACGAGTTTATTCTCCTCCCTCTAATTCACATCTAAAACTAGAGAAAAAAGCACAGAAAAACCTGTATTAGAACTATTCTCTTCGCCCTAGCTCATAACTAGAACAAGTACATGTTCAGGGAAAATGTGATGTACTGATGTCTCCTGCCCAATAAATTCAAGGCAAGAAGCAAACTCACAAGTAGGTGCTGAAACCTATCCAGCACTTCCCAGGTGGTGTTGATAAGTGTTGATAATTTGCAGGCATCAGAAATAAATATTGCACTTTACAACTTCAGCACCAACACTATCATAACATAGAAAACAAGGATAGAGAAACAAAGGGGAGAGAAATACAAAACATCAAGGGCAAAGTGATCTAAATCATCTGAAGTATGAATCCAAACTTATCAAGCAATCCCTTATATAACAGTATAGCGGCACTATTTTGTATGCAACTCTCAGGAACCATCACTTAAGCTAGATCCAAAACAACAGTTGGCTAAAAAAGCAAGAACAGTGGATAACTTCAGAAAATTTTCTGATAAACTCTTTCATATAAACTCTTCCATATAAACTCTTCTAGACCCTCAGACCAATACCCAAACATCTTGCTTGAAAAACATGAAGTGGAAGAACTATGGAAAAGTTGTCTACATGAGGGCCACCTTATGAATTTGTGGTTCTAGATCGTAAAAGCAACTTCAAACCACAAATCATAAAACTAGAGACTTATGAAAACATCAACCAAAGAATAGGATCCACAAATGCATAGATAGACACAAGGGGTTTATGAAGTTGACATACAGGTGCAGAATATTCTCAGTGCTTATTAATTATAAAAGGTACAACAAAATAATGGGTTATGAGCATCCAAACATCAATTATACCAAAATAAGAAAGTTACCATCTCTTAGTTGAGCTTGCTGTTCCATTGCTTGAAGACGGAATTTTAATTCGTTGTTCTGACTAGTAAGCCCAGCCGAATCCCTCTGCACGCAATGTAAATACTCAGAAAACTTAGCAGAGCCACTAAAAACTAAATGCAAGAAAATAATATATCAAAAGTTAATCAGATATGCATGTGTGCCACAACCATTTCTACAACCATTTCTGCATAACCAACAGCGTTGTAAGTCTCAAACAACAAACCTGTAACATAGTCAGCTGTGCTGACAATGAGGTAGCCTCTGTCTGCAATGTCTGGACTTTATGCTCCAATTCTGCAATATAACGCATCTTCCGTTCCTTTGAACGAGCAGCTGACTGCCGATTAGCCAATATCCTGGTATCAAAATGTCAAACATTCAACAATCAACACCAGATTCAGGAAGTTTTACGTATGCTCAAACCCAAAACTTGGAATCAAGCAGTAGAATCACCTCTTAGCACGTTTAGGATCAGTCATTGCTATCTCCTGAAGCTTCTCATTCGCCATGATCTTCTTCAACTCGGCGCCACTAAACTCCCCATTTCCAAACTCCAAGCTGAATGTATTCGGAGATCCATCCATGGAACCACTGTGCGAGTGCTGCCCCGGCCGAATTCCTGGAGAAGGCGGCAGCTTAGAAGGCTCTTCCCCAAAATGCAGCTTGCTCATGAAACTATCAACCGAGACACTTCTACAATGGCGAGAGGTCATGGTAATGGGAGCAAGATTCCCAGCTGCACTACGCGTAACTCCTTCCCTTTTCTCAGTGGAAGGACGTTGCGTGCTACCGCTGTTGCCACTCTCATTGACACTACTCTCTGATTCATTCTCACTACTATCAGCACCGTTAGTCTTGGTGCCACTAGCTCTGCTATCCTCACGCCGGTCCTCGGTTCCGGACGAGTTCAACGCATCCAAACCATCAAGATTCATGAACGCAGTGAAAAGATCATCACCAGACTCCCCCTCGGACTTCCTCTCCGCGCTACTCTCACCCTCACGGTCCCATTCCGACTCCTGCTTCACCAACTGATTATGCACGCCCGATCGCTCAACGAAAGCCAGAGAACGCTGCGGCAATGGAGGGATCGCATTCATAGGGAGAGGAGACTGCGAGAACGCGAATGGAATATCACTCTGCGACCTTCGATGAGCCTTGCGGGGAGGAAGCCCATCGGCACCACCGACTCGGCTCGAACCAGGGCTAGTCCTCGCTAATGCTACCGGCGGTGGCGCCACAGCAGCCGAATGCAAAGCAGGCTCACGCTCATCCATGGCAACGTCTCCACCACCGCCCGAACTGGAAACCATTGAGGTCGGAGGAGCAAAAGAAGGGAGCGAGTCAAGAGAGAAGAAAGCAGGTTGAGAGAGAGATCGGGAGTGGCAGGGAACTGGGCTGAATCCATAAGCACTCGATGGCGACCGTGTGGCTGCGGGGGAAGGGATCTGAGAGAAAGGGGACAGCGGAGGGATGCCAACCCTCTTAACATTCTCAGGGCTAAAACTAGGCATAAAGCTCCTCGACGACGCCCGATTCACGCTGCCGGCGGAAGCAGCCATCCCCGCCGACACCACCGCATTGATCTGCTGCTGCTTTGCGATCGGCACCGACGAGGAACTAACTGTAGAGGATTTGAGCCGCTGCATGAAATCGTTCCTGGATTCCTCGCTTTCATCCATCGCTTATAATCAATCAAGACCTCAGAGAGAGAGAGAGAGAGGAAAAGGAGACGGAATCAAAGAAAGGTTGCCATTTTGGTTGAAGAAGATGAGCAAGCTCCAAATGTAGATCAATGGCGGAAGGATCGAAGAGAAGTGAGAGAGTGATAGAGAGAGAGAGAGAGAGGTCGGCGTTCTTGTTACTATTTCTTTTTGGGTCTTTTTTTTTTATTATTAAGACAAACAAATAAGTATAAATAAAATAAATAAATAAAAGTCGGGGTTTTAGGAAAGAAGAAAAAGAGAGGGGGTAATGTGGGGAAGACGCGTGAAATAGAAATGCTCCGTGTTTCATGTTCATTTCATTCCGCATTTGGCTTGATTTCAATTTCATTCCGACTCGGATTCGGATTCCTTTCACCGCTGATACAATGAATGCACATGGTTATGTGATATACTTAACTCCCTCCCTGTTTTTTGATTAACCAGTCCCGGTCCCAAGTCCTACTGTTTATGCCAAATCTTTACGTAATAATATCCAAACAAGGCAAGTGTGTTTTATGTCAAGCAACAAAAATAAAAAAACTTAAGTATGACCCAAGTATTTTGATTTCACATATTAAGAATATATATATATATACACACATTTAAATAAGATTTATTTTCATACCTATAAGGCTATAACGCATTGTATTATATTCTATTATAAGAAATATAATCATGGAGAAATTTTAGCCATTGATGATGTGACATTAAATGCGGTGTTGAATAGAAATACACTGATTTAATAAAAACTTTTAAATGCTGGTTATTTATTAATAATAAATAATTTTAATTGATTAATAAGGAACCGATATCCTGCGAGGCAGTGGAACGCAAGGCAGAGTCTCCGGAATTAATTGCGCGACTATAGACAAGGGTATCAATAATTTGTCTAATGACCAACGTGCCCTTCGTATGCAAGAATCTCATCACTATTTATTTTTATTGATTTTTTTATTTAATTAATCCCATTAATCTCGCCAAGACATTAGGACGCTGAAAAAGGAATGAGCTTAATCATAATTAATTTGGGAATCACTCTAATCAGAAATAAAATCGGTGTTAATTTTCGTCACTAAGTAACAGTCATAGTCAAAAAAATAAACTCATTAATTGATTTTCTTTTTAAAATTATATTGAATATTCACAAATTTTAATATTTTTTCTTGAATATATTGACTGAAATGGGTCGTCAAAATCAACATAAACCAAATAAATTAAGTAAGAAAAAAATTCATACTAATAAACGCTCCTACTTAAAGAATTTGATATAAAACAGCAACAATTATAATGACTTACAGATTTCTTTAAAAAATCTCTTTATTCTGCATAATTTTTATTTAATCACCAAGCAAAAACGAGACACCATATAATTAGAGAAAAATTTAAAACTTTAGCACTGAATTAAAGGAAATTCAAATATTATAGATATAAATGAAATTAAATGTTAAGATTAGCCACAACCTAAAGACGAGGTTGGCGCCTCAATTCCCGTGAAGGGCAATCATCTACTCTGATGACTTGAGACTTTTATGCAAAAACAACCTTTTTTTTATTTTATATTTCATTTATTTAATATATTATAAGTGCAAAAATAAAACCTCTTGCCTCGGGAGGTGTGCTATGAAGTACCTAAATGTATAATTCTATTGAACATGAGATAAGATTTGGGTAAAACAACAATTAATCAACAGTAAATGCATGCATAGTTCATAGTTGGTACCCACGCATACATGCATGTATTGACCACCTCCTAAAGTCCTACCCCTCCCTCCCTGTAGAATAAATATAATACAAATTTAGATAATATATACCATTAATTTGTTTGAACATACAAAAATCAGAGATCCCCTAATTCCAAATCACTAGCCTGTAATCTACATTGTTTAACAAAAAATCACACAACATCATCCTGAAAAACAGAAAGTATCTCCAAATCCAGAATTACTTAATTTAAACATAAATAGAATTGCTTCTGATTTGAAACATGATCACAAATCAAAGAATTTCCAAATCCGAACTTTTATGTACATAAATCAAAGAAGATCTCGCCTATCCAAATTTCTTGCTTATTACAAACCTTTCTTTAACCAAGCATCACCTGAAAATTAAACATCTCCAACACAATGTTAAATGAACAAAACCGTTGACAATTTAGAGGAATTCAAACAATAGTAAGATTCAAAGGATAAAACATCAAGTGAGCTAAAAAACAACCACAGTCTCTGCTCTGGAGAGAAGCAAGAATGAATGTTTCTGGAATGAAACTTTTTGCAATAGCTCCATCAGATGCAGATGAAACCAAGTACAGACGGCAGACAATCCGGCAATCAATTGCTAAACTCTACTTCACAAGGAGAATGCAGTATATTCACATCAAAGGGGAAAATGTCATGGAGAAAACTAACCACTAAACAGAACATGACATTGAAGACTACATTAGTATTTTAACTAAGACGACCGGTACTGATTGATTCTATGGCACCTCCAAGCACAATAATGATTCCTTGAATAGAAGACTTGGCGCCACAAACAAAACACCCCCACACCCAAAAAAAAAAAATTCTGCATCACTTGATAGTGACATAGCGATTAGTCCCATGTTTTGCCCAGTGGTCCCGGAGATCTAGAGGCATTGAGAGGTCGTGTCCTTCAGCAGCGAGACGAGTGAGAAGCTTGTTGAAGGCACTGCCGCTCATCTTCCGTCCACCTACACGAGAATGTCGCTTGTTAGGAGCCACAGGAAGAGGGTACTCTGACAGAGTTGTGGTGCAGCATGATGACTGCCACCCACCACTTCCCCACTTGTAGCATTGCCGGGGAATGCCGGTGCACGAGCACACAGGTACTGCCATGGTCGATTCATCAAAAGCAACCAGATTCAAACATAGATCCTGGTCCTTCCATATTTGCTGAGTGTTTAAATCTCCCCCACTTCTGGACAACTCCACCAAAGCCTTCTTGTTCTTCCTAGGTGATTTTAATGTCTTCTTGTGGGAAGAAGCTTGTAACCCTGGTTCTTTTTTCATCCGCTTAACAAGGTGAGCCTTTGTGCCACTGTGTGAAGCGGCAGGTAAAGGCAATGCATCACATATGTGCATCACTCTTGCATGGTCATCTGGCGCAGCAGATGATTGTGATGGTAAAGGGAGAGCTTGAGGAAGGTGGTGGTGGTTGTGGGTGTGCTTCATTGTCCCATGATCCAAAGGACATCCATGCCTGTTGTTATTGTAGAAACCATTCTCACGGGCATTCTCAAGCACAGCAATGGCATTGTCACGCTCCATTATAGCCTTGTTCAGCTCAGCCATTGCAGCATGGAGGTCAAGGATCGCCTTGTCTCTCTCAGCAAAAGCAGCTTTCCTCTCGCAGAATGCAAGTTCACGATCCTGAACTGCACGGTCACGCTCGGCTCCAATGGCCATGAGTTTCAGATTATTTTGGTCCTTTGTTAGATGTTGAGACATCATCCACTGCAGTGTCAACAATAGAAGAAAGATCATAAGAGAGCCTCCAAACCAGTTGTCCATGCTTTGCTCACCAACACACACATCTTGTATTTTCATAGGAAAGACAGGTAAAATTAAAGCACTATGATTCAGATTAGACTTGCCATGGTGTTAGATAACAGCAAATCCTGAAAAAGTGTAAGATACAACACCTACAATTCTAGTTCACAACTTTCACGGAAGTGCTTCTGCTGTTGTAAACTATTCCACTCACCAAAACTTGAGTTTTCATCAACTAGACAAATGTGTAGAAAGGAAGGATTCATATTCGAATGCAAATGCGCATATTGGTATCACATAAGCCTAGCACAACAAAGACATTTTTTAATGCGCCCATTTTGACCGCTCCTGCTTAATTTGGCATGCAAACATATATATTCTCGTCACAAAACAAAAAGGGCTCCCAGAACAAAGGCATCAGGAAATTTGCTTCATCCTTATAGGCAACCAATTGAAGGAATCAGCAATCAATGTTAAGCCAGACACCCACACTGAGCACGAATAGATGATGACTATAAACCTGCCCCAACTAAAGGATAGATATTGTCACTTGTGACTGCATTTATCAATATATTTATAAATAGAAAATCAAGTTAACCTAAAAATGGAATACGACAACATTCCAATGTCTGCTTTTTGTTTTTTTTTGTTTATGTTTGAGCACACAAACATAGGCAGCTCACCTTGATAAGGAACTAGCAACACTAAAGATACAAATTATAAAAGGCAGAGCCAATTGAATACCCTTAACAGCTATGCAACATAAATAACAGCATAAGCCATGACAACCTGAGAACCAAATATTTCTGATGCAAACTACCTGGGTGTGAGCTGACTTGTGCCTCCCGTTTTCTCTATGGCTACTGCCATCCATCTCTACATCTACTTTCCGTACAGATGGAAGCAAAAGCTTCTATAGCCTGTTGAAGACTGAAGTTTTCAAGAACAAGCACATTGAGAGGGAAAGAGGAGAGAGAGCTCAAAATTATAACTGAATTCAAGATAGACTTCTCTTCAAACAAGACACCAATGGCATACAAAACTGCTGATCAAAGGAAATACTTAGGATGCAAGTCAATCATACAGTTCTCCAAATAATAAAAATATGATATAAGAAGTACTTCGAATCAAAGGAAATACTTGTGCCTTTCCATCAGGCATAATGATTTATACAATTTTCTCTGATCTACAAATAAGCAGCTAATAAAAATGTTGGTGACTGTTGATATCAGTTGCAAGATATAATTATGTCTGTTAGAACAAACCAGATATTTCAATTCCAACAAAAAAAAAATACTAAGATAAAAGACAAACCACAAATATGTAAACGATTTCCAGCATTTATTTCTAAAATACCGCAGAGCTGTCAAAATCCCGGTGTGAAGAAACAAAATAACAATTCTCTGCATATCTAGCATTGGCATTCCTTCTTCATAGGATAATAAAATGACATTAAACAAATAACTTTGCAATAAAACTTCAACAAAGACAAGTACTCTTTTATAGGTTTCATTCATTCTACATAATGGATCTAACTGGAATCAAGTTATGTATATATAATATATTCAAAGACAATGTTCCCCAACCACAACTGATGCCTCACCAAATTCTAGAACCTACAATGAAATAAACTACTTATGAGAAGTTCAAGTCAAGGTTCTGCTTTTAACAGCCTCCTACATCCCCTACATAAAATGCCTCACAGAAAACAAAATGAACTTACAGCTTCATACATGCACTCTTTGGGCTTAGTATGTTTACGGTTGAATGGAAATTTAATTTATGTCATTCATATAACAAACGACTTCCATAGTCATCTAGATGTTGTTGGCTACAGCCATAAAAGATCCAAATTCTCCTCTTTTGTTCAGCGAAAAAATCTTGTTAAATAAGTTGGCAACTAATGTATTTAGACAAAAAGAAATTGGGTATATAAGATAATAGCTCCCAAGTAACGAATTCCAAACCTACACTTTTGGGATGAAGCATAAGCTTACGGTAAATGAAAGTCAACTAACTTAGCTAATCTGAATATGTCAACAAGCTAAAATCCAATCCTGGTGATTCACATTAAAACAGAGCAATCTTAACGAAGTAAAATTTTGCATGTTAAATCCCCCGGCTTTAAGTCTTGCCACAACCCAAGGTCCTCCATTTAATAACCAAACCTTCAGTAGGTCTTTGAATTGTTAGAGAAAAATAAGGGCTTGATTTTCATGGTAGGGGAGTTTAACACAGGCAATCTTGATGGCCCAGGTATAGTGTCAAGTGTCAACAAGCTTACCAAACTTGATAGTATAAAGAAGCCCAAAAAAGATAACTTGTATTATAAACTATTCACCAAAAACTCCTCTGCCAACCTCTTCTTCTCCTAAACTTGTCCTAAACTTGTATCAGGTAATGAAATAATTTCAGAGAACCAAATGTTCTGAAAAGGATACCACTGTCGGAACAAAATAGTAACTAGAAATCATTAAGAAAAAAAAAATACTCACTTTTTATCGTCTTCTCTCACTTTTCCTCTTACAAGGGACTGAGGCAGCTTTCAACTGGACACTAATAGCATCAACGGTAGTAAACTAAACTTTGAACGAAGAGAAAAAAAAAAGAGGATAATCAATATGTAAACCCTAAACCCAACGAAACATAAGACTTGATGTCACCGATGCACCGCAGCAGCTTCGATGACAAACCTTCAAACGATACTTATAAACCTCATAAACATCTCCGGAAAGAGATGATCAATCAAAACACAACAAAGAAAACCAAAACATAAAAGATCGAAATAAAAGAAATAAAAATTCCAAAAAAAAAAGAAAGACCAGAACGGAGAGAGGAAGAGTGAAAACGAGACAAATGCCACGGCACGAGAGAAATAGTAAAAGGTAGGAAAAGGGAAGGGAAAAGAGAAAAAAGAGAGCGAGAGGTAGAGGAGAAACAGAGAGGGAGAATAGTACCTGAGGATGACGAGGATGGTTGTCGTAAGAGAGAAAGTGGTGGAGTTTGGGATCTCTCTCTGTATCCACTGCCAATGGTTTCGTTTCGATCGCCCTTGGCTTGGCTTGGCTTGGCTTGGCTTGGCTGGCTTATTCAATTTCTTCAACTCTTCTAAAGTCCTCCACCTCAACTGACGTGGTAGAGCTGCTCCCAATGGGCCAACCACTAAGCCCTTATCGGCCCAAAGCTACGCGCACTTAATAAAAATTGCTCTTTTTTATAGCATATAAATATTTATTTTATTTTATTTGATCTGCATGCTTGCTGTTGTTATTATCTTATTGATGTTTTTGTTTCAGATATTAAATAACATAAGTGAAATAATGGAGTACAAAAATATCATTCACATTAAGATCTAAGACTAGAATTTCACTTCCTCTAATGCTCAATGAGAAATAACATTTTAGAAATTGAAGAGGAAACTAAAACATCATACCCCTATATGACACGTACATAGCTTATCGTAGCCAGTAGGTTCGATTAATACGCAAATACATAACAATCACAGAAAAGAGGAAGTAAACCAAATACAAACCAAACTTGGACCCGGCGCTCTCCAATTGAACCCCCAGCAAACAAAATTGTGACAAAAAATTGGAAAAGCCAAACCATAGCATTAACGAAAGACAGATTCCATCCCTATAAAACCACAAAAACATCAAAACACAAATACTGATTTAAGGAGTAACTCTGATCCAAGTCAACAATTGACCTTTTGGGCATCAAAGCAACCACTCCAAAAGAATACAGTTTTCCCACGCTACACGCAACACTAACACGGTTAAAAATTTTCGTCCGATCTACAACATTGATTTCCAAGATCGGCAAGAAATCACACCTCCGCTTTCACAACGCCCGTCATCACCCACATACCGATGGAATCATGAACCCACCCAGCGCCAAACCACATTGATCGCAATAAACATAACAAAGAAATTGAAATGCATGCATTTATGCGTATTCCATCCACCAAATCAAACATCAAAATTCAATCACAAAAGAGAAAACTTCCCATTAATTAACTACAAGTTCTTATAAATCCCCACATAAAGAATATACAAGGAACTAAACCTACAATTCAAAACAAAACAAAAAAAAAGGCTTAATCTTTCGATCTAAAGATCACGGACGACGGTAACATGCAGACAATTTCAGATAACTACACGCTTAATTAAGCGCGCTCTCCACGAATCCGACGAGCAAGCTGGATATCTTTGGGCATGATTGTCACACGCTTGGCGTGGATCGCGCAAAGGTTGGTATCTTCGAACAGCCCGACGAGGTAAGCCTCAGCAGCCTCCTGCAAGGCCAGAACGGCATGGCTCTGAAACCTCAGATCCGTCTTGAAGTCTTGCGCGATTTCCCTCACGAGCCTCTGGAAAGGTAGCTTCCTTATCAGCAACTCCGTGCTCTTCTGGTATTTCCTGATCTCACTGTATCACCAAAACCAAAAGAAATCACTAAAATTCCCAAAAAAATAAAAAATAAAATTAAAGGCAAGAAAGAAAAATCAGGGATCTGTTAAGTACCGTAGAGCAACTGTGCCGGGACGGTAGCGATGAGGCTTCTTGACGCCTCCGGTGGTCGGAGCCGACTTCCTCGCCGCCTACAACCACAAGATACAGCGATGATCAGATGCAAACAAATAACGGAAAAAAAAAACCTACAGTCGAAAGATAGAGGTACCTTGGTGGCGAGCTGCTTCCGGGGAGCCTTGCCACCGGTGGACTTGCGAGCGGTCTGCTTGGTACGAGCCATCGGAGAGGGAGAAGATTGGAAGACCTGCGGCTAGGGTTTCTCCTCTACCGATCTGGAAATTTTGGTGAAAAGTGTTTGGTGAGAGAAAGGAAAGCGTTTGTTTGAAGCTTTATATATAGAGAGAGAGTTCCAGTCCTGGATAGAATTGAACGGTGGAGATTTGCATTATAAAAACACACAATCCGTGGACTCTGTCTGTGATTGGTTGAGACGTTTCAATACGGATCACTGTAAGTTTGTCCTGGTTATGAGAATATAGAAAATTGTATGGCTGTCAATCACGAGGTAAGTTTGATGGTGATCGTCGAACGGATCGGCTGACCAGTTTGGAATTCGTAACCGAGTCCTAGTTTGGACCGGCTCGACTCGTTTATCACGAGACGTCACACGGTTGGACCCGTCTTCCAGAAAATAGCTTTGAGATGTTGGTAAACTATATACGTGTTGTTCATGTCCCGTATTTGATATTTCAAACCAAAATAAAAAAATAAAAAAATAAAAAAATAAAATTAATATCCTTGTTTGTAATAATTATTAATAAAACTGAAAAGGTAATAAATATACAATGTGAATGCACAATTATGGTGGTTGATAGAAAATGATGTTATTTTGCGGACGGTGGTGTTCGGATTTTAGGCTGATTAATATCTTGGAAGAATTTTGAAATAGAAATATATGGCTATAAAGTGGTAAGAGTTTGATTAAACGCTTAAATTTTAGATAAAAAAAAAATCAAAGGATCATTCGTCGTTTGGATTTGACTTGATCGAAGTTAGGGACTAGGGAGATTTGTAGATATTGGAAATTATGGAATATAAGTTTTTTTTAATAATATTTTTTGAAATATTATTTTTATTATTATGCATTTATTCAAAGTTTAAATTCAATCTAAACAGTAAGTTTAAGCATGAATATTGTACATCATATGAAAAAAAATATACAAAGATAGGAATTTCCTCAAAACTAATTATTTAAAAATTTCTCTTTTAAAGTTATTTTTTTAATAAGTAGGTGGCCTAGGACAGAAGCAGTTTGTACTATGATTGGAACCTTTGTCTTATCCTTGTATTTTTATGTCATATCATTCAGTTATTTGATGATTGATTTTTTTTTAATTGTTTTTAAAATCGTTTCTATATTTTTTTTCCTCACCTTTCAATTTGTGTAAAAAAATTATCAAAAAGATTCGATACATATAATAAATTCCAATAAAAATAGTGACTATATATAATCAAAAGATTCAAACGGCATGTCTCATTAGCAACAAGTAACCTATCCAATGCATGTTATTACCCCTTGTTTCATGTGTCTGTTATCCTGTGTGGTACTTGAAGCAAACTCCATTCAATCTTAGGGATCTTTCTAATTCTCATTTCGTGCAGTCCAATTTTATCATGCACGATAACTCTCAGGTTAATCACGACTATGATTAGAGTGTCAATTGTTGTAATATTGAGGCATGAACTATTGAATGAAAACTAAGATTTATAGCTTGAGATGTGTTATTATTGTTCTCAACGATAATTCATCGACAACACCAACTATAAAATTAGCATGGCGTATCCCCCAGGATTCAACAAGCTTTTCTATGTAAAATAGGATCAGGAACAACAGATAAAGATAGAAGATCAACCCGGTTGTAAGATTAAAGGCTGAAGAGGTAAAATAGAGTTAGATTTTTTCTTATCTTAGCTTCTTAAATATTTTGAGATCCTATAAATATCTCACTAACGGGTAGTTTTGAAATCTTAAGAACCCACATTCACAAAATCAAATTGTTAGAGTGATAATAGGGTACACAAGTAATGGAGGAAAAATAATTTTTCTAAGTCAATATTGGACTAGTTCATTTTTAAAATATCCTTATCCCTTACAACAATCCCCCACTTTTCAAAAGGACGACAAAGATCACTGTTGGGCCTTTCTTATTTTTGTACAATGCATCGATTCTGGTGTCTTTAGACTATGAACAAGAACAAAAAAGAAATGAGATTTAGTTTACAAAATAAGTGGTGAAGCTTGAAGTTTCAATGAACCAAGAACTCTTTTGTAAACTAAAGTTATCATCAATCACATTATACGTTCGCAACTCTATTGTTCTATGCTGATATGCGCTAATAGGCCATGCGCATGCCTGGATATTCATGAGTGTTCTACCCCGAGAAGTTCTTTAAAAGAGGTTTCTAGGGTTTTGTTATCATCTTCTTCCTCTTTCTTGAGATCCCCACTCCCCCAACTTTTATCAGAGGTGAAGAACAACGTTTGAGGGCATTTTTTAGGACAAAATCGACGGGAGAAGCACATTCCAGCAAGATCTACCCATAATCCCATTTGTAGAGGCTTGGAGATGAAGAAGGAAACCACCATCGACGAGGCGTTTGTGGAAGCTTTCCATGGGATCCAAAAGCATCATTCGGATTTAAATCTTCGAAGGAGTCTTTATTATGCTTTTTTAGTTGTTCCCATTATATTGAAATCTGTATTTGCTTGTATGGACGTCTAAACCGCAAGGTCACTGGATGCCGGTGAACCTTGGATGAACTTACTTGTTTGGATCTTTCGATTACTTTAATGAATTTGATTAATTTTTGGTTTAAGCCATGTGTTGTTTTAATGTATCAAATTGCATGAGAACTCTGTGTTTGATTTTTAGGTTGTACTTGGTTGGGTGACCATCGCCCTTGTACTAGCCTTATGGTTTTAAAGAGGTTCATGTATGAATACGCCGTGACCATCGACTATTTCGTACCCCTCCAACCATTAGAGATGAACCTATGTATTGTGTTTAATCCTAATTAGAGACTTCCCTAAGCGTAATGAAATTGTAGGAGGAGTTGCTTGGAAGAGACTCCGAGCCAATACTTGTACGGCCTCGTGCACTTGCGAGAGTCACATCAAAAACTTTTTTTTCTTTTAGAGAATAACAATAAAAATAAAAATTTTATAGGAAGCTAAAGTGTTAGTTCAGCCGGTGTGGTTTGTGGGTTAGACAATCACTCAATCACTCATAAAAAAGCACACACAAACCAAACAAGAAGGAGATACACAAAATTGATAACTTAGTTCAGCGTCAACTCGCCTACATCTGGGGGGCCAAGCCCGGAGATAAACAATCTACTAAAATAGGTGATAAAAACATGAGTACAAACACTTGTCACTCACTCTCACAAAGAAGAACACTACCCTCTCTAGATTGTCTAGTGCCTCCATACTCCCTCTTTCAAGAGTCGCACCTAATCTCAGACCAATGTAGTATATATATAGACGCCTCAACGTCCCAAATATAGCGCATACCTCTTTTAGAATCTCCGCGGCTACTAACTTTAGAACCTTCCGAAATTAGTTGTTGAAACTTCTATTGTAACATGCTTAGTCATGCTTAGTTCTAGTCGATGAATCCAGATCACCCGATCCTGACTATCGGCAACTAACCTCCCTCCTCAGTTCCTCACCACACAGTCCCCTCGCAAGGGGCGCACGCCTTTGTGCGTCTTCACGAAACTTTCTAAACTTGATCTTCACTTCACCCAAGTTTGGTCTTCAAATCGTCTATCAAAAGATCTTCAATCAATCAGCTCAATCATGCCACAATTAAGCATGTCTTCAAACATACTCTTAATCGTCTTCATCCAAATATATTAAGGCTCTTCAAATCATATCTTCAATATTCTTCAAATCTTACCATTGATAGGTATTTCTTCATTTAAGCTCCATTAACATTTAGTCTTCAATTAAATCTTCTAGATCTCAAGTTGTAGCTTGTTTGATCCACTTGCCAAAAATAACTTCATCAAGATCTTCTAAAATATATTTCTCCTAGCCAAGCCACCCTACCATGTCATTATTCTTTCCACATCATTATCTATGCCACGTCACTATGGTTGCCACGTTATCTTAACTATATGTCAAATTATACCAACTTAAAGTGCCTTTGCACTAACATAAAGGAAATTTTTTTCATTTGATTAGAGCAATTGTCAAAACTTATATTAAAGAAAAAAAATCCAATTTTTGAAGTTGACATTTGTTTTATATGTAATCATATAAAATGTATAAATTACATAAATTTTTTTAGAAAATAAAAATAAAATTTTTACAAGATTTAAGTGTAATTTCTTTTAGTTAAATTTGGGCAACTTCCAAAGACTATAGCAAAGAAAAAATCCTATATTTTAAGCGGATATTTTTCAAAAATAGAGCTCAAATAGTATAAATACAAAATCTTTCTTTTTAAAGAAAAAATTAAATCTTATATTTGTCAAGTATAATTTTGCAATTGAAATTTGGCCAGTTTAAAAAACTATAGTAATAAAAAAATCTTGACTTTCTTAAAAAAAAAAGTGATTTTTTTATAAAACCCTACAAAAGGAACAAATCACAAAAAACTTTGGAATTAAGAAAATACAAATAACAATTTTATTATGACTTAAATATAATTTTGCAATTGAGATTTCATAGTTTTCAAAGGCTATAGTAAGAAAAAAATGCTCTAGTTTTTTTAATCATCATTTTATTGTTTTCTATATAACACTAAAAATATATAAGCTACAAAAATAATTTTCTTTCATAGAATAATAATAATAATTATTATTATATAGATAGTTAAATGTAATTTTTGAATTTAGATTATAGTAATTTTAGTGGGAAAAAATGTCCGACATTTTGAATGGATATTTTTTCAAATATAACACTGAAAAGTATTAGAATATTTTTTTTAAGAATTTTTTTTTATTGGGGTTAAGTATAATTTTAAAATTAAGATTTGGCTTATTTTCAAAGACTATAGTAAAGAAAAAAAAAACAATCTTTTTTAATACATTTTTTCATACATAACCCTCCAAAGATAAAAGTTATAAAACTTTTTATCTTTTGCTGAATTAAAAAAAAAGATTATAAGAAATTCATTGTAATTTTGCAATTGAAATTTTGTAATTTTCAAATGCTATATAGTAGTTAAAATTTCAACTTTTTGAATGGATTTTTCATATATAACCCTATAAAAATATTAAATACAAAATTTTCATATTTTAGAAACTTTAAATAAAAAAATTCTAAGGAATTAAGTATAATTTTGTTATCGAGATTTGGCAATCATCAATAGTAAGTGAAAAAGCTCCGATTTTTAAAGCAGACATTTTTTTATATAACCCTATAAAATAAATAAATCTCATAAAAGTTTCTCTTAAAAAATAATAATAATATTTATAGGGACTTAAGTGTAATTTTATAAGTTAGATTTCACAATTTCCAAAGTCTATACTAAAAAAAAACTCTAGCTTCTAGAATGGACATTTTTTTATATATAACACTAAAAATGTATAAGATACAAAAATCTTTTTCTTCTAGAGAATAATAATAAAAATTTTACAGGTAATTACCAAAGAAACCCCAAAAGTTTGCAATATGCACAAAAAAACCCCACACATTTTCATATCCCTAAAAACACCCTCCTTTTGATTTTATAGAAATTTAAACCCCCCAATGCTGTAACGGTGATTGACGGTGTTAAGTTTGAATATATATGACGAAATTGCCCTTACGTGGGATGCTGTGTCATTTGAAGCGTGGATTGACTATAATGCCCTTGTGTGCAATGATGTTTCCGCTTAAAGAGGAAGCGGTTTATTTTTATTTGTTTAATCACTGGAGAACACCATTACTGGCGCCGGTTATTTCCTATCATCGCCGCTTCATCGGTTGGGCATCTTGCTATCATCGCCTGTTCGGCAGTGTTTCGAAGGAGAACTCCCGCTCTAGTCTTCGTCATTTCGTCGATTTTCCAACCAAGGTAATGAGGCGATGAAGCTGTGCGGTTTTTCTTTTGTTTTTCGCCATTTCGTTTGTAAAGTATCGTCTCTGTTGTTTTTTTGGCCATACATTTTCATGGTTTCATTATTGGATGATATTGTAGTTTGCAGTGAGATTTTCCGTCTAGGGTTTTCTTTGTCTGTGCACAGTATCGAGAGCGAGAGTGTTGTGGTGCAGGAGATTTTTCGATGGTTATGCAAACTCATTCTGTTTTCAAATGATTATAATGTGTGTTTCCCCGTTAATTTGATGTGGGTATGAGTTGTGTTTAAAAGTATCAGTGTAATGGTTGGATTTTATGTTGAATACATGTCGTTTCCGTTTAACAATCGTACTCTCCGTTTAACAAAGGAAGTTTCTGTTTAATTAATAGAGTTATTGTTTAATAAATCACTCTAAACAAATGTATTGTTCTTCTTGTAGTGTATTGGTCATGGCGGTCAACCTAGTTAACGGCCGATGCTACTTGACACCGGTGGTCCAGACTTTGAATGAATTGAAAGTTCACATGACTGGACGACACTGGGAGATCATCAGAAGGACACCGTTCGCGGCTTTGACCGAGATTGAAGCCGTCCTCCAAGAGAGAGCCCTCCTTGATTCTCTGCTGCAGAGGTTCGATGGCCGCAGCAGCAAATTCAGGATCGGGGCCAGCCTCGTGAGTTTCAGACCTCAAGATGTGGGTCTCATCCTTGGTCTACGCTGTGATGGGAACGCAGTCGTATTCCAGAAGAAGAAGACACACTCGCCGTTCGAGCTGAGGTATTTTTCAAGATCTTACGAGAGAAATAAAGACTCCATCAAGAACACACTTGAGCGGATAGTTCGCGAGAGGGGGGAAGAGGAGAATTTTGTAAAGCTCCTCATGGTGTACCTCATGGGTACTATCCTCTTCCCTAACACTTCCTGCTCTGTTCCTGTTTGGATCGTTGACTACGTCGACGACCTACCAGCCATGGGACGATTTGCATGGGCTCAAGCGACCCACAAGTGGATAATGGAGGACGTTCCACAAGCGGCCGCTCGAGTGCAAGCGAGATGCGCCGGGAACAAGACCAACACGGGGTACGTCAAAGGTTGCTCGGTTGCGTTGACCACCTGGTTCTATGAGCTCACCGGCACCGGCAAGAAGTTGCATTTCGGAAAGACCCCAAGGATCCTGTGCTACGGTGAAAACAGCTACCGGAAGCAAGTGTCGACGGGGACTTTATTTTCATCACTTGAAGGAAAAGAGGTAATGAATCTATTTAATGAATCTTCATTTAAGTTTACCGTTTTTGTGTTTGACAATCTGTGTTAGTGTTTAAATATAATAATTCGTATTTAACAACTATGTTTACAATTTAAATTATTTTCTTAACATTTAACTCGTATGTTTATTGTTTAAACGTATTGGATTTTTACAATTGTTAGTTTCCCGAACTGGTCGCCGCCAACCAGGACGAACAAATATTTGTTGGGGCCATCCGCGGAGCTGCCACCGGCCACGGAGGTGTTATTCCTCCCGCTTCCGCTCCCGTTCCGCTGGCGAGCAAGACTCCCGCTCCGCCTGCGAGAAAGAGAGATGATCGGGCAGCATCGTCAAAGCGCGTCCGACGCCGATCACCTTCTCGGAGCCCGCACCGCGCACGGACTGCTCGCCGACGGGTAAGCCCCCTTCCACCCCCCTCCCCGACACCAACAGGCGACGAGCTGACCAGACGTCTATTGCAGACGTGCGAGTTAATGTTGCAAGAGATCCCACGTCTTGTTGCTCGCGTTGATGCTCTGGAGGCGCGTTCGCAGGCCACGACGAGGCCGGATGACTATGATACGATCTCCGGCAGCCCGAATGTAACGGACGCAGCCCCGGCGATTGCCAGAGACGACGTTCTCGCGAGGGCATTCGCGAGAGTCCCGCGCAGGAAGAGGCTTATGTGGAGGACTGCAACGATGTGTCTCCCTCCGCCGGCCGACGTCGAGGCAACAGAAGTACCAAATGCTGTCGAACCAACAATGGCGGAGGCTCAGCCAACTTCAGGTCCGAGCTCGCCATTGGAAAAAGGACAGGCAGCGGTGCCGCCGGCTGCAATGGATGTGTCTCTGCCCGATGATGCGACTGCCGCCGTCGACACGTTAATTGAATCCCTTGTCAGTGACCTCCCTGTGTTGGAGGCACCGGCGCCGGCGTACGATTGCTGCGCGACGAAGGCAGACACAATCCTGGCGCCAGTGGCACCAGAAGTGAATAAAGACTCCGTGGCATTACCGGTGTCGAGTCAGCCCACGTTAGCAGCTGAACCGAAAAAAGACGCTGTCGCCGACGCTGTGGCCTTACCGGCACCGTCACATGTTAAAGACTCTGTGGCAGTACCGGAGTCGAATAAAGAGGCTGCCAAGGAAGGGCAACGAGACGTCGACGACGCTGTGGCCGTACCGGCACCGTCACATGTTAAAGACTCTGTGGCAGTACCGGAGTCGAATAAAGAGGCTGCCAAGGAAGGGCAACGAGACGTCGACGAGGCGCAGAAAAAATTCGTTCCGAAGAAGAAAAAATATGCCGGAATGTCGCGTCTCGACCAATTCGAAGAGAAGATAATAAGAATCTTCCTCAACTGTGTCATGGACTCGTAAGTATATTTATGTTAACAGTTAAATAAATACACTTGCGGTTTAACTATCTCCTTTAATATTTAATTGTTTGTAAATTGTATGTAACTATTTAAGTTATCAATTAACTATATCATTATCCACTTAACTATGAACGTTATTGTTTAACATCAGGACTACCGTATGGAGGACTGACGCAGTTCAGACGACACGCGAGGCCGTGTTCACGTTGGTCGAGGGTAAGGAGAATGTGACAGACGATGTCGTCGATGCCTTCGTCTGCATCATCCAGAAGTCGCTGAAGCTTCAACCGTATCCTTATAAGAAGCGCGCTTCCATTACCCGTCCACTTGCACTATTCCTCTCCCAAAGGGAGGACACGGCGGAAGACGCTCTCCACATGATAGACGATGCTGCGCGGAACGTCCACGAAGTCGACATCGTAATAATGCCTATAATTTTGCATGACCATTTCCATATCGTCGTTCTCGACAACATAGCGCAAGAGTACAGGCATTACTCTTCCTGCCAGAGCGAGGAATACGACGAAGACGCCGCCGAAATGGTAAGCTCCCGTGTTAACTATAACGGAAATAACTTACTTCCTAATTTTCCATCTCGACTTCAAAATTTATTTGTTTACAGCGGAAACTATTCGATAATTGCATCGAGATGGAGCTTGGCGAGGCGGCGACGTCCTCGTACGCCCTCATTCACGACAGGAGCACTCCAAGACAAAAACGAGGAAGTCTTGACTGCTCGGTGTATGTGATGCGGTTCATTGAGCAACTTCTTGCTGACGAAAAGCTTCGGGTACCGCAAACGGACGTGCCGTACTTACGTCTGAAATACGCCGCACGCATACTTTTGGATGGGAGGGCAGCCGGCGTCGGGGATAAAGGGGAGACGTCCTCGAGAGTCAATCCTGTATAAAGTTCTTTCTCAATTTTACTGTAAAGTTTGTAACATACATTCTTTTGCAATAACTAAGATAGTTAACATTTAACGAAAACCTTTAACTATACATACGATAAAAACTCTCTGTTTAAACTAAGATAGTTAACATTTAACGAAAACCTTTATATTATAACTATCAGATTCTATGTTTAAATATAAAATCCTTCGTGTACGTAATCAGGCTTCTGTGTGACAACACTGATTGAGAGAACGAAACGTTTTTTTTTTTTAACTATACATGGGAAGTCGTGGGCGGTTCGTAACGGGCACTGCAATAACTTGTCCGTGTTAGGCGGAGGTTGGGGATTTTGAATATATTCTCTTTTCGCCACTGTACGACCGGAATTAACCTTTCGAACATCGTCTCCACGGAGGACTTATGGCGACAACCCTAGTTAATGGGCGATGCTCCTTGGCAGCGGTAGCGGAGACGATAGCCGAATTGAAGGTCTACATGAATGGACAGCACTGGGAACTTATACGAATGACACCGTTCGAAGCATTGACTAAGGTGGGAGCGGTATTCCAAGACAGGGCCCTTCTTGATTTCCTATTGCAAAGTTACGATGACCGCACAAGCAAATTCAGGATCGGGACAAGCATGCTAAGTTTCAGGCCTGAAGATGTCGCCCTCGTTCTTGGTGTGTGTTGCAGTGGAGAGGAAGTCGTCTTTCAGAAGAAGAAATCACGCTCATCTTTCCAAGAGAGGTATTTCTCGAGAACGTACGAGAGACACAGAGACTCTATAAAGAGAACTCTTGAGCAAGTTGTTCGACAAAGTGGACAAGAAGAAAATTTTGTCAAACTCCTGATGGTTTACCTCATGGGTACGGTCCTCTTCCCAAATACGTCATGCTCTGTTCCAAATTGGGTCGTTGATTATGTCGACGATCTACGTGGCATGGGCCGATACGCATGGGCGCAGGCGACACACAAGTGGCTTATGGATGACGTCCCACAAGCTGCCGCAAGAGTGCGAGCAAGATGCGCCGGGGAGAAGATTCAGGCGGGGTTCGTGAAGGGTTGCTCGATCGCATTGAACATATGGTTTTACGAGCTAACCGGTTGCGGAAACAAAGTGAATTTGAGCAAGACACCAAGGATGCTTTGCTACGAGAAGCAAGGGTCGATACAAACCATTTTGCCATCTCTGGAAGGAAAGGAGGTAATCATACCGAATTCTCCGTATAATTATGGATATTACCATTTACTATATGTAGTCTCTGTTTAACTAGAAGCATTACTATTTAAATATTTCGTTTACCGTTTACATATTGACGTCTTTGTTTAAGAAAACATGTTCTCTAACCTTACCTTGCATATGTTAGTTTCGTGAGCTGGTTGCCGCTAATGCGAATGAAGATATAACTGTTGGGGCCGCCCGACGGACAATGCACGATGAAACTACAATCTCTCCCGAGCGCGTAAGCCGTCATTCACGTACTACGAGTTCAACGCGCCGTACGGGAACACCCCCCTTGACGTCGGCTGCCCCCCCGACGACGGCAGCCACCCCGCCGGCTGAAAGGGACGATGTCAACGAACGTCTGCTGCAGGCGTGCCAGTTATTAACATCCGAATTCCGAGGGCTTGTTGCTCGGGTTGATGTAATGGAAGGACGGTCACATTCGAATGAGCCGTCCATACAAGCAAATGAAGTTCCCGGTTCGGATGCACCGGAGGTAGACCAGGCGAATGCGGGGGCCTTCACTGAGACGAGCTCGGAATTTGACGACGATGAGGTCATTGCGGTCGCCATTCGAAGACGGTCAAATTTGAAGAGACCCGCGAGAAAAACCAAAAGAATAAAGCTGATCGCTCGAGAGGCTGACGACGCAACAGTAGCAGCGTCGCAGACAGACACAAATCCGAGGACCGATGTCGTGGTCGCCGCATCGCATGCGGACAATAGCAACAATGAACCACCCGAACAGGTACGGCACGATTTCATTCCGCACCGGAAAAAATACCCCGGCCACACGCGGCTCGACATATTCGAGCAAGAGTTAATAACGATCTTCGTCAACTGCTATATTGACGAGTATGTAGGAAGTTTTTACATCAACATTAGCCTTTACCATTTAACTATAATTGTTACCGTTTAACCATATCTTTTAACGTTTAACTATGTCTGTTGTCGTTTAACTATTTCTTTTACTCGTTAATTATAGTTTTCTTTCTCTTACTGTGTCTGTTACCGTTTAACCGCAGCACTATCGTTTGGACTAATGGCTTTGTCAGCACTACACGGAGACAACTATTCTCCATGCTTGAAGGACAAGAAACGGTTCCCGACGATGTCATGGACGCGTTCGTATGCATAATTCAAAAGTCACTGAAGAGGGTACCATACCCTTATAAGAAACGCGCGTCCATCACACGTCCACTGGCATTGTTTATGTCCAAGCAGCCTGACGCGTGCGAGTCGACGCTCGCTATGATCGGAGACGCGGCGCGAAACCGGCATGAAGTTGACATTGTTATCTTCCCAATCATCATGATTGGCCGCTTCCATGTGGTGGTGCTTGACAATGACAAACAAGAATACAGGCATTATTCGTCATGCCAAGGTGACGAGTACGAGAGAGACGCGTTTGAAATGGTAAGTGCCTCGGTCATTCAGAGGAGACTTTTTAACATCAGTAGTTTATTAACATCAGTTTGTATATCTCAACAGAGGAGACTTTTTGACTATTGTGTGGACATGGAGTCCGGCGAGCCGGCGACTATACTGTACCCTCTAATTCACGACGATGCCACCGCACGACGGAGACGAGGAAGTGCCGACTGCGCCGTTTATGTGATGAGATTTATCGAGCAAATACTCGAAGGTGACAAGCTACGCCTTCCTCGAAAGGATCTACCATATTTCCGATTACAGTATGTTGCACGCATACTCATTGAAGGTCGAAGGACCAGAACCATAGAAAGAGGCGAGTCTTCGACTGGGGGGGGGGGGGGAAACCGACTTGAGTTATTGTTTTGAGATATTATGTTTAACTAACTATGTTAATCTTTAACAAATGTTATTTATGTATAACTGTAAGTGTATATATTTAAATTTAAAAGTTTCTGTTTAACTATCAGCCTGGCCATTGTACTATCGGCATTGTAGTCCTTTAACATTAATACTTAAATGGTTAAAAGTAACCGTTTCTGTTTAACTATTAAACATAGAGACAGTTTCACACATGAAATGAAATATGTTTATTGCAAATACGAGAATAACTCATTACATAAATTGCAAATACGAGAATAAATATTAAACAAGGACACGTTTTAAAACAATTGATAAGATATCTGATCCACCAGGACATGAGCATATCATCCGCATTAATTTGAACCTGTATCATAACAAATTATAATTGATTGTTAAGGTAAACCAAGAATAGTTAAACATAAACGTAATTATTTAAACAGAGAAAATTATAATTAAACACGAACCATCATAGTTAAACAGAAACCATTATAGGCAAACGTAAAGCACACGAAGTTAAACAGTGACGAAGAAGTTTAAACCGAATGAAAATCAAACATTCAAATACCGTATGGAGTCGACCATTCTCGTCACTGGTAGATGGCGAGCTTCTTTTATCCACGCATTGAAGGACTCTGCGACATTTGAATACATGTTGCCCCAACGTTGACCTTTAAACAAATAATTACACCAATGTGACAAATCTGACTTTTCAAGCAACCAGCGGTGCGCTTCTGGTGATATGGCCCGCAATTCATTCACCGTATCATCAAATTCTTTAGCCGTTGACGCCCACGCAATACGAAAACATATGGACCAGCACTCGTCCTTCAATGCCTTCCCAAGTCCGCCATTTGCTTTCATAAAATTCGCCTCCAAGTGTCGAAGGCAATAGGCATGTGGGGACGAGGGGAAGACCCTTGCAATGGCGTTCACAAGCCCCTTAGACCTGTCCGACACAAATGTAATAATCTCTTCATAATCGCCGTCATCGTATAACGCATCACCTAACTTGGAAATAAACCACGTCCAATTCGCATCTGTCTCGTTGTCGACGATACCGAAGGCCAAGTGGAAAAACCCATTGTTACCATCTTTGCCTGTGGCGCCCAGCAACGTACCACGATATTTTCCAAGAAGATGGGTACCGTCGACAAACAGCAGCGGCCTACAACCCCGCTTGAATCCCATGATACAAGCACGGAACGAGAAGAATGCGCGTTTAAAACGGTCACCGTCTCTTTCTACAATCGCAATGCTGCCGGGATTTGTCTCGGCCACCTTATCCACGTACCAAAGCAGCAGATCATAGCTGGCGACGTCGCTGCCGTCGAGAATCACCCGGGCACGCTCTTTACCCAACCAAGCTTGCTTGTATGGAATGTGGACACCGTGTTCCCGTAACATGTCCTTCTGAATGTCGATAGGCCTGTACAATGGCTGGCTTTTAAGCTTGTCAATCACTCGTGCGCTTACCCATTTGTTCGACGCTTTCGGATGTGACACCGAGCCAATTCCACCACCGCAATTGTGTGACGGGTGCATTGTCTTTATTCTGAACGTATTTTTATTGTATTCCTTCGATGCATGAAGGCGCCAGCCACAACCAACGGCAGCGCATTCTATAGTCACCCTGTGTTTCTCATTCTTTATGAATTTGAAGTCGAAATTCCTCTTGATTGCAAAATTCCGAAGCGCGTCTCTTAAATGGTCAACGTCTACGAAACGTTGTCCGATATCCAACGACAGCACTTCGGGATGATCCGAGGAGGACGGAAGACATGCTCCACCGTCCGGGTCGCCATGAGATGGAACAGGTGCGCTGGCAGAATCAGAATTCCTGCCAACACTTCAGTTAAGCGGAAAACATCAGTAACTTAATCGGAAACAAAATAAGTTACCTTGAAACATGTATATTTAAACAATAAAATAATAAGTTAAACACAGAAACTATTTGTTAAACGGAAAATGGTGTAGTTAAATAAAAAATACAATATTTAAACGGTAACTATAATAATTAGGCGAACACATATGACTTCAAAAGTAAAGATAAAGGATAAGAACTTTACAATGACAAGAATTCGTTTTGACTATGATGCGACAATGGCACATCATCTGTCTCAACAACGAGATCGACTGCAGCGCATTTGAAGAGTGAGTATACATGACACATGCGCTGGAAGTCAACCTCATTTTCTATTGGACAAATCGTTTTATGTCCATCGGGTGTGATAAACTTCACCCTAACATGGGAAACATCAAGACCCCATCGGTCACATATCTCCGCTAAGATTGAATCCCAAGAAGTCTGTGCCGTGAACACTAGCACTCGTCCCTCACCGTTGTATCTTGCAATTGCACAAAAACTCTCCATTAAAAACCTGAAACCTGCATATAAATAAATATAAATTGGTACTCTCACTTAAAGGATGATCAAAGTGATGGAAAGGAAGACATTCTCACCTTATCTCAGCTTATCGGCCAACCGGCGGAGTTCAAACGAATGCAAACGATGAATCTTCCAAACTTTATTTCAGAAAAATCAACGCAAGCAGGGATAAAAAAGATTGACAAAAGCCAAATAAAAAATGTTTAACATGATGTGACTGGGCGGTTTTTTTCCCACCATTTGCAAGGGCACGCACGGTATTTCACAGCATAAACCTTGTACAAATGAACGACAGGGGGGAAAAAGGAATTCAAACACTAACGGAAGGGCTTTCTGGGGTATTACAAACTTGCAGGGGCTGTCTGGGAAGTTTTGCAATTCGCGAGGGGTGAATAGTAATTTTCCCAAAATTTTATAGGTAGTTAAGTGTAGCTCTTGAAATTAGATTTGGCAATTTTTAAAGGCTATAGTAAAAAAAATGTCTTATATTTTGAATGAATATTTTTCAAATAAAACCTTGCAAAAAAAACTTAAATTATAATAGTATTTCCTTCCAGAGGCAAGCTAAAATGCTAATAAAGATTCAGTGTATTTTTTAAATTTTAACTTGTAAGAAAAAGAACAAAGTTTAGGAATGATCTTTTTTTTTAATAGAATAAAAATAAAAATTTTATAAGGGAGTGTAATAAAGATTTCACAAATTTCAAAGGTATGCGAAAAATCCAGAAAGCCAACTTTTCAATGAACATTTTCATATATAACTCTTTAAAAACTGCAAATTACAAAAAATATAATTCATAAAATAAAAATAAAAATTTTATAGGAATCATGTATGATTTTGCAATTGTAATTTTCAAAGAATATAGTAAGACAAAAAGCTCCAATTTTTCTAATGGACATTTTTTATACATAATGACCTAAAATATATAAATTACAAAAGTCCTTTTTTTTAGAGAATAAAAATAAAAATCTTATAGGAGGTTAAGAGTAATCTCTTTAATTTAGCATGGATGAAAAAAAAAAGTCCAACTTTTTCAGGGGTTAAGTACAATTTTCATAATTTAGATTTGGGCAACTGGTAAAGGCTATAGCCTATATAGCAAGGAAAACAAAACCCAACATTTTCAATAGATATTTTTTCAAAATTAGCCTTGTAAAAAGCATAAATTAGATTTGTGTAAATTTCAAAAGCTATAGTAAGAAAAAAAGCTCAAATTTTTTGAGTGGATATTTTTTTATATATATAACACTGTAAATTGTATAAATTACAAAAATTATTTTTTTAGAGAATAAAAATAAAAATTTTACAACGGGTTAAGTGTACTTTTTTTAATTTAGATTTGGGCATCTCCCAAATACTATAGTAAGGAATAAACTCTAGGATTTTGTATGGATATTTTTTAAAAATACCATAGCATATTTATAAAAACCTTTCTTTTGAGGGAAAAAAATAAAAATTTTATAGTGATTAAGTGTAATATTGAAATGAAGATTTAGATTATTTTCAAAAGCTATAGTAAAGAGAAACAACAATTATTTGATTAAAGACGGTTAAAATTACAAAATTATTCTCTTTAAAAGGATGAAAGTAAAAATTTAATAGAGGATCAACTTCAATTTTAAAACTCATATTTCACAAATTTCAAACGTTATAGCACGGAAAAAACCCAATTTTTTGGAAAGGATATTTTTCACAAATAACTCTATTAAAAGCATAAATTAATGAAATCTTTCTCCTTCCGAAAATAAAATATAAAAATTTTATAAGGAACTAAGCATACTTGAAGATCAAAGGAAAATTTTACAGGGACTTAACTGGAATTTTGGAGCTGACATTTGGCAATCTTCAAAGACAATAGTAATGCAAAAGGCTGCAATTTTATCACAACTACAGAAAATGTCTCTGAGTGAGTTCCGCCACATTTTGAGTGGCACTCCTTATATATATACACCGCAAGAGAAATTATTTTAAAAATTCATTATATAAAAAAAATATATTAATGAACAATTATTACTAATTAAAAAGTGTGTAAATTTAAAATATTCATTTTTAATCGATATTAAATTACTTAAAGTTTCATGACTCAAAATAAAAGTTTTGATATAAAAAATATAAATGAATTAAAGCATAAAAAAATTTTAAATAGTAAAAACATACTGAGTTTTGTTCAGTTAAGTGGGAGAAATCAATTATATTATATCTTTTGTTTCTATTAAATTCCGTTGGGTGTATAGGTTAATTTATTGAAAATCTTATGCAAGTATTCACACAAACATACCACAAACCACAAAAAAAAAACACACACAAAATTAAAAACTTAGTTTGACTTCACCAGCAGCTAGGGGTGGCAAAAATCCGGGTCCAGACAAAACCAGGTTCGAATAACTACTAATATAAATAAAAAAATTTATGTTCGGACCTGGCCTGGTTTTAAATCCGGACAAACTTAACATGTCCAAACCCGGCTTATTTTAAAACCGGGTTGTCTAGATGTCCAAATTTGTCCGAATTCTATAAGCTACTTTTAAGTTCACTCAAATATTAAATTATACAAAAAATAATTTAATTCACATTAAATGTAAAAAAAAAAAACAACATCAACAATCCAAAACTCAACTCAAATCATATAAAAATCTAAATCTTAATAGAAAAACAATATATGTTTGAAGTTTTTAGAAGATTGGGTTTAAAACAAATGGGCCTAAAATTATGGGCTTTTAAAATTTTAGAGGGTATATGGGCCCGGTTGTCCGAATTTTCATGTCCGGACCCGACCCGAATTTGCAAAACTTATGTCCAAACCCTTTTTATTCCGGGTTGGATAGAACCGGACCGGTGGGTCCGGACAGACTATTGCCACCCTTACTAGCAGCTTACATCTAGACCAAACAAAGAGATAAAATCTACTAAAAAATAGGAGAATAATTATGAGTGCAGCTCTGTTACTCATTCTCACAAAAAAACATACAAACATCCTACCTTGATACCCACTCTCTCACCCCACACACTAGGATAACTTGGGCACCTTCTAAATATAGCAGTCACTGCATCTCTAGTTACAATTGAATTTACAATGTATCCCTCCTGCTAACCTTAATTAAGTTCTAATTTCTGTTGCAACGCAACTTCAAAACGTCTCAAATCCTCCTATTGTGTCATAGTCGAATGCCATTGAATCCTCCCATTCTCAATCTACCAACTAGTTTATCTCCTCATAATTCTATCAACACTACCCTCTCAAAGGTTGCACCCCTATGGCACATCATCACCAACAATCTTCTAAGATTTTTCACCAAACTTATAAATCTCCCCGTCATCCAAATCTGGTCTTCATATTCTTCTATTTCTCAAACTTTATATTCGATTTATCCCAATTTGGTTCTTCACAATCTTGCCTTCAATCTTCTCCATGATATATCTTCAAATAACTTCGCTCATAATTAGCTTTGTCTTCATTTAGCATTGTCTCAAGTTGGTTATTAAGCTGCTTCCTTTCATAACTTGTGTCAGCATTTAGATTGTTACCAAATTGGGCTTTAATATAAACTTGGCCTCTAAGTAGTCGCACTCCTAATCAATCCACTTTTTAAATATAGCTTATATCTTCATTGCAATCTTCAATTAATCAAATATAGCTAGTGTCTTCATCTAGTTTTATTTTCACATGGTCATTGTTTGCTCTCTAAGATGGCTCATTTTTAAGATAGTTTCTTCCCAAAATCTCTTTATTATGCTTCTCCGATTTATATTACCATAAACTAGTTGTCAAATGATACCAATTATGTGTATCTACACTAAAAGTTTTTAATTTGATACATGAAACACGGTAAACATCAATTAAGCCAATAATTCAAGTGTGATA
The DNA here is from genome assembly GCA_020875875.1 of Dioscorea alata. Lineage (NCBI taxonomy): Eukaryota > Viridiplantae > Streptophyta > Magnoliopsida > Dioscoreales > Dioscoreaceae > Dioscorea > Dioscorea alata. The sequence goes on from CM037021.1 coordinate 139,405, forward strand.
GAGTGAAGGTTTAAATAAAAACATCAATAAATTCAATTAAATAAAAACATCATTCAAAATAAATAAAAAGGCCTCCACATAAAAACATGGGCTTTTGGTATATATACATCTGCCAACAAGAAAAGAAAAGTATTCATCTCATGAATATTTAGAATATATTAAATATTTAAATATAAATCAAAATTCTAATTATTAAATTAGAAGGAAAAGAGGTTGTTGAAATTCATTTTTAAAACTAGTCTATTTACACTTAATTCTACTTAAAAAAAAAATATTTTTGTTTTGCCAAAAAAATGTGTTCAACCATTGAATAGCCCAATAGTATAACACCAAAACAAAGTGTAAAATGGGGAGATCATGGGTTCAAATCCTTCCTCCGACAGTATTGTTCTCCGTACTATTCATATAATGTTCCTATGCTATTCATGCACTGTACATCCGGACTATTCAATATTATTTTTGGGGCCGCTTTTCAGAAAATATAATGGTACAAATATATGGAGAAAGTAATCCTATATTTGTGCATTTGTGCATGTATAAATTTATCCGTATTTTATAATTAAAAAAAACATATTTTAAAACCTGCAACCTGACACGAAATTTGTGATTGAAGATAAAAAAATCTCCCATGTATCATGTATGCACCAACCGGATAGAAAAGACACATGGTCTTAATAAGACAACCTATGTCAAATAATTAAGAGTCACACCAAGCCGATGAAAAAGCTTACTCGGTCACACTGAGGCATATATATATAAATAAATAAATAAATAAAGTGATGACCGAGGCAAATGAGAAGCGCACCGCAGACGCACGTGAACACGCACACTCCCGTGACATTCTCGGACAACTCCCTCCGCCAACACACACACATGATAACATGTTAATCGTCCCTGCCTTTACCTTTATATGCTACTATCACTGCCTGTTCAACAAGTTCAAATCAATCCTCCAACCTTCACCTTGATATATATATTTTATATATTTTATGAAACAACCATCAGTCACATGGAACCTTTCATGCTTGTCTTCTTCTCCTCCTCCTCCTAGCCTCCATAATTCTTCTTAATTATTATGTCCACACTCCTTAACCACTTCTTATCCATTTCCATATCATCGATCACTTCCATGCACCGCAACACAACTTATTAGTTCACCAAAAAGCTAGAGTTTATTTATACTCGATATGGGACCCAAATATAAAAATAGAAGTAAGACAGCTCTACATCACTGGGCGATGCCCATTCATGGTGTCCTAATCCTATAATTAACCAGACATTCATTTATTAATAATTGACTACATAAACAATTAATCACTTCTTTTTAAAAATAAAAGCAGAACATGTTCAGAATAACATAAATTAAACACCTCAATCTCATCCCATTCCTTAATTCATTAACTCCTACTATGATACTATCTGTATATTACTGTAGATATAAATATATATCCCATGTAAATATATCCCCCTATATATATATATTTTGTAACCCAAATGCATGGTACTGACTCATTCACTGTATATGCACCCACATGCCTTCACTTGGAATCCCACTGTTAACAAGAAACACCATATAATACCCTGGCGGAGCCAACACGCCGGAGTCCGGCGCCACCGCCTGTATCTCATAATTACCATCCATCACCGCCGGTTTCCCACAGTCCAAGAACAGCAGCCTCTGGTTCATTGAAAACGAATGTGTAGCAAAAGCCGGCGCCACCATCGTCACTGCAACTCCACCAATATTATTACTCAACTCTCCCACTGAAAATCTGAGCTTCATTAAGCTTCCATATTTCAGATCCATTGTTGTTGGACTAAATATCTTTGGCCTCAACTTGGAGTACTCCGAACTGAGATACTCCGGCGAGTACGCCTCCAAGCTCAAGTCCGTCGGGTATTCCACGCCGGAGAAGTTATAGTAAGCGTGTGGGTTACTCCCACCGGCCAGCACCCGGCCATCTCTAAGAAGCACGGCGGTGGAGTGATAAAGCCTCGGCCGCGCCGCTGCTCCATGCACTGAAAACCGGCTCCCCGGAGGATTATAATGCCGGTAAACAACCGGAGTCAGTACTGGATCCCTTCCATACTCCCAACCGGCGGTTCCTGACGCTGCTCCGTTGACAATGAGCACTTCCAAGCCATTTGGAAGCAGGAGCATGTCCCCCATGGTCCTCGCCGTTGGCATTGTCTCCATGGCCCAGGACGGCGACTCGTCAGTGATTCTTATCCTCCCGCACGTGTTCAATGCCTCTACGAATGTCCCATAATACTTAGCTTTGTTAAATGATAACTTGGGTGCTCCTCCACACACCAAAACCTCAGCTTCAGTAGGGTGAGGTAATTTTAGTGGTAGTAGTACCGAAGAGCCACTGCTAGGATAGTTCCGAGGATGGCCGCCGGGCATCGCCGGGTAGGTTCTGACCACCTTGTTGTCCTTATAGTTCAATAAGATGGCCCTGTTGTTGGCGAAGATGAAGAGGTTTCCATCGATGTTGAGGTGAATGAAAGGGTAGAGATTGTTCTCAGAATACGCATCCGTGGTCTCGAGGAGGAACCTGAGAGGGATGGCTCCGGCGGCTCCAATATTGGTCTTGGGATAGAACTCGTAGTTGAATTGCCTGCGTCCACCGACGATGATTGCACCGCCGTCGGGGAGGATTTGGTTGGTGGAGTACCAACGGCCGACAGCGAGGCTGTGTGGTGTCTCAGACCAGTCACAGCTTTTGTCGTTGCATGGTTCGATAGTTCTCACAGTGCTATCGCCGTTGCTGAAGCCGCCGGTTTGGACGAGGTGGCCATCAGGGTGGACGGTGCCGGAGGAGCACCATGTGTCGGTGAGGATCATGAGTGGCCGGATTGTGTTCAAGGCCACGTCGAACTCCACTGAATGGGCTGTGCAGTCCACTTTGATAGCATGGTCGTTGTGCCGGCACCGGCCGTCGGGTAGGGAGATGTTGGACTTGCCAAAGTCGGTGCGGTCGAAGATGATCACACGATCGTTGTGGAGAAGTTGCATGTGCATGGCTGACACGCCTGTGCTTCTCTGCAGGAGCTGCCACCCATCGCCACCGCTGGCGACAGAGAATGAGAGGAAGATGATGGTGAGAAGATGATGATGATGATGATGATGATGATGGTGTGGTGTTTTGATTACTTTCATAGTTGAGAAATTTTGTGGGAATTAATAAGAGTTTTGTAGTAAATACTTAATACTATTGAGATGATCTCTTGATCTTGTGAGAGCTTCTCTCTCTCTCTGTTTCTATATATATATAGATATGCATGTGTATATATAATGTATTGATGCGTGGCTGCGGAGGAGGGATGGATATTTCTTTGATATATGATAAATAATTAGTCATTAATTAATTGGTTTGGATTTTATAGCAATATTCCAATTGGTAATTGCTAAATTTGTCAACATTAATCAATTTATTTTGGAAATTAATTTTTAATAAAATATTAGAGGATGAAATTAGAAAAAGGTGCATGGAAATGATATTACTTAAGTTTGTCAAGTTGACGTGGTCCCTGTTTTAAGATTCATTTCTAATTCTAGGAAGAATTTGAATTGAAATGAAACTTTAAGGAAAGGTGTAATAAGAATAAATATGGTGGATGATGCATGCTATTATTATATGATAAAATTAAGATCAATACAAGGTGCATGGTTAAACATTAATGGTTGGTTTTCTAATTAAATGGCAAACCAAATTAATGGCATACATATGCTGTCTACAATTGATACACTCCATCAAATTAAAGGTGGCCACATATATTGTATACTTTTTGGTTTGAAATAAAATAAGATAAAATTGTGGACTGATATTAATCCATGGGGTTGATTGACGCTATATATATAGAAAGGGAGATATATGGATGGTATTGGTATTGGTATTGGTATTGGTATTGTTTTATCCTTAATTTCTTCATTTCTTACTTTCAACTTGGACTGTGATTTAACTTGTTGGGTGGTGCATTTACTCTTTCGGTCATCTTTCAGCTGTTGCTTTCGCCATCTTTGGAACGTGCTTAGACGTGAAGACAGCATATATCTGATACCATGAATGAACACTGGTCTTATGCTTAACCTTTTTTTTTTTTCTTTTTCTTTTTTCTTTTTTTCTTTTTTCCTTTTGTCTTTTCAGTTTTTTCTTATAGAATATCTAAAAGTAAATTGCTAACTATAAAAATATATATAAATCGCATTAATAAATATTAATGTTAGAATAATAAAAACCCTACTTGATAAGGATAGGGCTTGAATACTAATTGGTGGAATTCAAACTTAAGTTGTCTTCAACTTAAGTTATTCATATTACATAAGCTCTGGTATTTTTGAGCTATATATATATATATATATATATATATATATATATATATATATATATATATAATGTGAATAAACCACTTAAAAGTTATTCATATTACATAAGCTCTGGTATTTTTGAGCTATATATATATATATAATGTGAATAAACCACTTAAACCTTTAATATAAACATATATCATAAAAATATAATAAAACTTACAAAAGAAATGATGAACTTCATATTAATTAATATTATATTATATAAAGATAAAATTAAAACTAAAATGGATAATATCCTTAAAAAAATAATAAAAGCAAATATATGATCATTTTCTAACTATGTGATTGTTTATTTTGATTATAATCAATCCCGTGTTAAATTTGGAAGTAGTGAATGGGTAGGGGACAATGTAAAGAACACAAAACTATCTCTTGATTTGGAACCAATTAAAAACATGCACTCCACAAAAAATAAAAATAAAAATAAAATAAAAAATTAATTGAGAACCATACATATATAGAGAGATTCCTTGTTGCTTTGACTATTCATACATCTCCTTGCCTAGTTAAGTCAGCATGAAAAGATTGGCATTATTGTTATTATTATTATTTTTTTTTTTTATGGTAAGAAGAATAGACAGCCCGTAGTTATTATTATGAACAAGATCATATATAATTGGGCAAGTGCACTGCAAGAAGGAAGAAAGCCAAGGAGAATTGAAACGCCTCTCTGCACTCATGCATGAAATTAGAGGCTCTTGTGTTTTCAATCAATCAATCAATTCTATGAATGTTGCTTCTTCAATTAGGCATCATTTGAGTGTATATCTGATTAATGCTTATTGCTCACACCAAATATATTTGTTGAACTCTAACTTTTCAAGATAAACTCCACATCTAATCACAATAATTGAATGCTTACATTACTTAAAGAAATTGTATTTATTAAAACTATTTTATAAAAAATAACATTGGTGCATGAAAGTACGTGAGCTAGCTTCTTTCTATATGGTGAACTAAAGGTGAAGGTGCATGGCAACAATTAATCCTTCTAATAGTAAGCATCACAATGAGACATAAGTTATAAATATTATAGCATCAACCAAACACAACTACCCTACTAATGTAGTGCCTTGATATATATATATATATAATAACTCTGGTCTAATTAACTTAATGGTAATATATGTATAATATATATATAAGGTAATTATATATGCTGCTTACAAACAGCCTCTCCATGTTTTTTATGTAAGCAAGCAATTAGCTGTCTTGAGAAGGAAAGGAAGGTGATGCATGCCTTGGCATAGACTTGGAAATGGTGGATTAATGCCATGGACCACGCGTTTCTTCTTATTAGCCAATAGCCATGCATGTATGTGTATGATGTCCAAATTTCTAATGTCTATCATCTTTGAGCAACTGACTATAAATGTAAATGGCTTGCAAATCTCATACAAATTAAAATGAGAATTTATATGTTTTGAGAGTGTTTGATTAAAAGTGTCCACTTTAATTCAGTAAATTTATTCGGAACCACTTCACATGGATTATTAGATTGAGATTGTCCAATGTGAGAGGCATGCAAGAGAAGGTTGATATAAATTTAATATAAGTATATATATTTATAAATTCATAAAAAAATAAAGAAGGTTTTGGATGGATTTAGCCACTTGAGCCACCCTCCCCAATATAAAGAGAGAGAGAGAGAGAGAGAGCCAAAGTAAAGTCTCAAGTGGCATAAGTCTCATGGTTGTGATTAAGAAACCTCCAAATAATAATATAGGAAGAGTGAGGGAGGGACCTCTACTGCTATTTGTGAATATTATTGTCCCACAGTTAACACATTGAAATTCTTATTCCAACTTGGAATAAATACTTGGAAACTTGAACAAGAGATCATGTATAAGTTCTCTACAACTATTCTGTTCCACTGTCATTCTCTTCTATTGCGTCACAATGAGAGAGAAAAGAGTGTAAACTAGTCAATCCTTAGTGCTAAAAGTGGTCATTGATTATCATCAACAAAGTCAGTGGGCCTTTATAAGTTAACCACTTAGTCCAAGGATTTGTCTCTTTACTTTGTTAGTACAACGATAGAAAGGTGACATCTCACCAAAGCATCATGCGTTCTTAAGGAACATAAGAAATGGGCGGCCTCAATTTAATCACCAATTAAAAATTTTAACAGATGATTATCTGTTAGATTTCTGTCAAAAAAAAAAAACTACGACATGATTGAAAACCAGAATATATCAAGGAATAATACTGTTTACTGCTGTTAACTAGCATTACAATCAAATAAAATTGGCCCATCTTATGATTACAAGAAAACAAAATTATGACTCAAACAAACACAGGTTCACATGATCACATACCATCAACTTCTTCATCACATCCATTATAACAGTTAACGAGAAAAATCATTGGCATAGGGAGGAACTGAATTAATTGTTGTCACCATAATTTTGTATGCTAAAAACCTTGATTTAGACACACAACTAGAATTTTCTATAATAACTAGTAATCCCCTGCTCCGAGCTCTTTCATCGTGTCGTCAATATTGCCCATGTCTTTCATTCACATCTCTGAAAAAGTATTTCATGAGGAAAACTGGACTTATTGGTGTCATGTACCATCATGCTCAAAAGCAGGCATGACTCTTGTGGTTTGATTTTGAGGAGGATAGAGTTCCCACAATGCTACGGTTGTATCCTCTGAGCAAGTTGCCATTAGCTTGCAATCAGTGGAGAACGATATGCCATTGCACTAATAAGACATGAGCAAAGAAAACAGAAGTGGTCACCAACATTTGATGAGGCTAATGACATTGTCCTCAGATGGGATGAACATATAAAACAGAATATTCATGACTTGAAAAGTTTGAAACTAATATCAGATGGATTAATGGAGGTCTAATGCAACATGTAGGTAGGGGTTTGCTTTCATTCCTGTATCATGTTTTGCTTCATGTTTTACTGATGCAATCTTGAGATTTGAAAATTCAAAGCGAGTTAATAGGTATACGGAGGAAGAAGAAGAACATCACAAAGCAGGAAAATAAACTCAAGCTAGAGATTTCAAACTCTACTGCCTTCTCTTCCATGATACATCATCCACACAGCTACTGTAAATGATATCTAGTTCCAAAATTCTTTCCGGAAAAAGGTAAATTGTCAATAAACTAGAAGTTGATCAAATGAAAACAAAGCTGCTTGTTACGCAATCCTAGAGTTCAGCACTATCTTCTTAGATAACAATTCTGAGAAAAGAGTTCAGTGTTTCAAAATGTTTCAACTTTGGAATACGCCTACATAAGTCTAAAAATCAGATGACATCCACATAATGAAAATGCCTTTAAGCATTTAAAATCATATACTTTCTTGTTTGTGAAAATTTTGTCAGCAGACACAGTCAAAATGGGAGCAGCAAGTGGGTGAAAGGATGATTAAAACATGAAATAAACCCAAATAGTTTTTCTGCATCAAGAAAAATGAGTCAGATATCCCTTAAGGCACTAGATGTTAGATGTTAGAATAAGGTTTCCACAGTGAGCAGATATGTAAGCAATGTCTCCTGACAGAGTTCATCAATAGCAGTTCAAAATATTATTCTAACATACCGAAGCAGTATGATACTTCAACACTGCAAGAGCATTGCCTTTACGATAATTATATACCCGTACCCTGCAATATAATAGAGTAAATTTGAATCTAGAAAATTAATAATTTATTACAAAATAAGGAAAAAAAAACTTTAACAAACAGAGCTATCGATATGCGCACATCTAGTTTATGTGTTTGAAAAGAATAAGAAATCTAAAATAATATTCAAGACAGTGTTGGATGGACATTGCCTGGTCTCGGCCTCTCACTTAGATCTAATCATAAGCTGTAATGAACACAATATACATGGATGAAGGCAGTTTCTATGATGAATAATCATGGATTAGCAAATATTAATTGTAAATTACAAACAACGAGGGAAGCTGACCTATGATCCCATCCAGCAGTTGCTGCAATTTTATTGTCTGATCTGATTGAGGTGCCTGCTATGCCAGGTCTCTCCAAATTTATCTCTTTTTTTAAAGCTAAGGAACCCTATACCATAAGTCAAAAGGAGGACGCACTCACATGAATCAGTTGCAGGTTGTAAGACAGAAAATTATGCATGCTAAAGATATTAAGAAAAGCTTCAGTTGACAATGTCAACAAAGCATAAGCTCAGCTGTGAGCACAAACAGTACTTTCTAAGAAAAAAATAAATATATAGAAGAAAACTCACCAAGTAAGCAAAAAGATATTCAATAAAACAAACAACTTAAAATCTTCATATAATTGAACAAATTTTGATTATTTATTTTTCTATTATTTTTATTCCTGATGTTCTGGGGAGATTTTAGCTTTGCACCAGAAGAAAATCAAGGCAAGACTTATTTAGATGCCAATCAGAATTACACTGAAACAATAATTGATATTAGATTTTACTCACAATCCTCATTTTGTAGAGTAATTCTTCCAAGACATGTGATTGTCAAATGTAATCTATTACCTCTTTGAAGCAAGAGCTGCAGTGCAAACTGTGAAGCAATTCCACCAAAATAAAAAAGGACAGCAGGGAGAAGAAAATATACAGTTGTGGATCCTTCTCTACATAGATGCAGCTTTACAGTTGGCTCTTTTTCTCAACTCCAACCAACAGAATAGGTATCATCAATATATTGACAACATGCCCATAGTCTAGTCATAAGTTGTAAGTTTTCTTCTGAAGTTCCTTTTAATGCAAAATTTTTCACCAACTAGCACAGATCCACTTGCACAATTAATTTGAAGCAAAATTTTCAATCTTTCTCAGTAAATTATCATTCAATTTGCCGCTTAGGTTATTGCATGAATTTCAAAAATGAGAAAGGTAACAGAGAAGTCTTTAAGCTCATATTTGCAGGGCAGCACGTATTATATTAGGCTAATCCTCTACATTAAATCATTTTGTCATATAGTTAAATCATAACATAGGAAAGCACCCTTTATTACAACCTTTATAAATACAGGCCTCAAACCCCTTGTTACCTAAACCTGGTTTGTATTCTTTATTCTAAATGAATATAATCATTGGAATAACAAAGTAGAGCTCACTGAGAAAAATCCAAACTCATAGAAAGTCAAATACATTTTGTCATACCGTTCCATGATCAAGACTAAATATCACAATCTTGCTATCTGCAGATCCAGAAATGCCACCAGTGCATGATCCATCAACCGATAGACTTAAAACTGCAGCAAAAAATGACAGCATTTTACTGCTTTTTTATGGATGCAAGACAGTACAGGCTTAATTCTAGAACAGATCCTGTTTCTAGAATGCAGAGAAATACAGAGAAAAATAAGAGCCATGTACAGAATCAAGGTGATATACCAGCCTCTGAATGATGTTTTACATCAGATATGGGAGCATCAGGCTTTCTTACATCCCACAAAAGCATGCTTCCATCTTCGTAACTGTCATATGCAATACAATGCATTGCTGAGTCTTGATAAATTAAGCTGATATCCATGATCAGAGTGTTGCAATTAATGTATTTGATCATAGAGGTTCATGTGAAGACAAAAGATCAATCAGACTTAAACAAGGCAAACGCGCATCAATACTCAAGCCTACCAGTCTATTTTACAATTTAGGTGTTGCATGACAAAATTCCTTTGCATTAAAATTTAATATTTATATGAATAAGGTGGTCTTCACTGTGCAGGTAGAAAGACTATCGCCTCCGAATGTTGGAGAAGTAAAGGACTGCAGAACTTGTATTTGACCCCACACTCTAACTATTATGAGTAGCAATAAGTAAATGGACCATAACGCACGCTGTTGATCTAACCTGAACCATGTATAACAGTAGATGGAGGCATTCTCTAGGTACATCAAAAAAAGAAGAATCAATTGAAATCTAAAGCCTATAAGGCATACAACCTTTTTTCCCAACTTGAAAGGTGACAAATAAATAGTTTTTATATCTTCTAATAAATTTTTAGATGATGGATTATTATTATTATTATTATTTGGAACTAATAAGTTGGTTTTATTAATTTTGACGAGTCTAGAAGCATATTATTGTGGATGTCACATGGTTGGCAAAAAACATCATATAGTACAAAATTACTTAAACAATGGCAAAAAAAATCCCTAAAATCAAATCAAGTCCAACACCTGAGGAAGTTGAAGATCAAGGTCTTGGAAGGCATAAAAGATAACAATTGAACCCAAGAATCTAAATAGAGACATTAGTATTAGTCTCCAATTTATCAATTTTTTTAATCAGTGATGTCCTCAATGGAAAGGAAAAAAACCCATACCCTGACAATAGATTTAGAAATCCCTGGGACTCGGATGGCGAAAATGCTTGCACTGCCATACACATTCCTGCAACAGTTGACTAGATGGGCAATTGTCAGCTAAGTAGAAGTAAGGAACATAATGACTGCTAGACAGGTAGCATCCAAGAAGTTGATGTGTTTAATAAGTCTATATGTGTTGGCTTTAGGAAAACCAAAGCTTAGTTTTGTCATTAGAAGCAAGAATATTAAAGATCTTGTAACATGAGCCAGAAAGTAAAGACATTGTTCGGCCAAAAAAAAGGAAGGTGATCAAATACCAAATAATGAAAAATGTCCAGGAAAAAAAGGACAATTGTGAATCTTGTTGAATGTATTGCTTTCATAAGTGACTTCAGACTACGATTTTTCAAGTTATTTAAATAATACAAAAAAAAAACCCATTGTTCAGCCAAAAATTTGCTTCACCCAATAGGGCAAAGACCAAACTCCTCCAGTAAAGGAATACAATTATAAAGCACAATACACACACATATATCAAGAAGACACCTTTGCGTTTTTTGTGGTGTTCCATTGAAGGCATATTTTGAGCCTTGGGCAAGCTTATTACTTTTTCTCCAGCACTGACATCCCAAAGTTCAACCTATACATATCAAAGTAGAATGTCACAAACTGGTAATAAAAGGAACAAATATAGCCGCTTTCTAAACTGAAAGCACCCAAACAGACTACTCAGCTAAGTAAGCCTATAAATATATACAGTTACCTGAGAAGGTTCCTCGCCAGCCAATGCCATAATGTTTTGTCCTTCATCAGAGACAAATAGTTCAAGGAAGTGTATAAAAGGGTAAATAAATAATGAACAGAGTAAAAGAAAAAATTTAGCACTAATTTATCGACTACAAACTGCCTAAAAACATCAAATAAGAATTACTTGCATGCGCAAAAAGACTGAATAATAATGAAAAGACTTCAAAAAGGAAAATTAGAGCTTGCACATGAATAATCATAAATAAATGTGAGGAAAATTTTGTCTTATAGAAAATCATTCTATTTTTAGCACACTTCTAGCTCTAGCATTGCTGAAACCAATTTAACAAAAGTATGTGACATATCAGAAAAGAAAGAAACATGCAGTAATCATAATTTACCACAGTTTAATAATCGAGTCACATGATAATTTTGCCATCACAACTGTTTTATGTTTTTAATCAATATAGAATCACAATAGTGTTAAAAGAAAGGAAAAACTTGAAAAGAAACCATGAAAGATGTACAATTGTCTCCAATGAAATGTCCAAAAAGTCATAATAGTGACAGATACAAACATAATGCAACAGAGCCAAATGCATATTCAAACCTCCCATTGGGGATGAAGATTTAGCAGGGACATCTCTTTCATCTTCCTTCAACTCAGCAGTTGAAAAACCAGTCTCCACCAGTCCAATAGGAGACTTCACCAGAGAAATCTTGCAGAAATGATAAGTATTCGTCCTGAATGTAACCAAAGGTTTCCTGGAAACAAATGCAGATCACACTCACAAATAAAAATTAAGACCATCCCTTAGAAATTTTCAAACTTTGATAAAACTAAGACAAGATAACCGCGAGTACTTGGAGAGGCCGCCATCCTCGATCGCCCAGCACTTGACTGTGCCATCCCTTCCTTGACTGTGCCAATCATAGAATTCCCCTGAATTATGCAACGAACAAGAAAAGCAGCAAACGTAACAAGACCGCAGCTTGAAAGGAGGAAGAGAATACCTGATTACTCTGTCCCCAATAGAAGCACTTGTGGCCACGGAGTAGACACCCGCCGCGCCACCGTGAGCCCTTGAAACACCAATGAAGAAGAACATATGAAATCATAAAAAAAAGATCAAAAGGAACAGCGCTATTGAAGATGAGGGACGGTTATACCAAGTGGAGGAGAGAGTTCGGTGCTGGACTGTGTCCCATACGCGGAGCTCACCATCAGCGGCGCTGGGATCGAATTCAAAGAAGAACGGTGAAGAAGGGAGCGATGATGAGTGAGGTGGGAGAGAAGGGGTTAGTTGGTTACCCGGAGAAGAGGAGGGGGAGGAAGGAGTGGAAGCAGACGTCCATGACGGAGGCACGGTGGCCTCGGAGGACCGCCACCGGGTCGGGCGGCGGCCGCCTCGCACTCTTGCTGCTCGCCATTGCTAATTGCCGCTGCTCCCGGATTCGCGAACTCGAACTTCTCTTACCTGTTTACGAAGTACCCCTCCGCAAAGTTTGAAATTATATCTTATATGACAAATGAAAGTGAAAAGTGGATTGATTAATTAAATAGAGCCATCATTTGAAAATGCGGCAAGTTATTATTATTATTATTATTATTATTATTAATTTCTTTATTTGTTTTTTTTTTTAACAAAAGAGCCCATGAGCAGCAAAAGCGTCAGCAATATTATTCTCTTCTCTAGGAATTGTAATAAAAGAGGTGTTGGGAAGAGACCAAAGTTGAGCTTTAAGTTTCTTTATTTGTTTTTGAAAACTTAACATCTTAACGAGTAAGATTGGGACGAGGAGTACACCGAAATATAGATACTAAACTTTCATGTAAATTTATTTATTTTTTTTAAATCAATTTTTAGGCCTTCATCTTACGCATGAAGATGCTTCCATAATCAAACACAACGACAGACCCAAATAAATCAAACCAAATGGGCTGAGTACATCACATATTTTGAAACTCTTGTATTCACATGGTTTCATGCTTCAATCAAACACTCAAGAATAACAAGAAGCAAGGAATGTCTTGAAAGAAGAGTTATTCTAGATTTAAGATTTGCCATACTTCACATGCATCAGTCAAATAGTTAAACGTTTTTAATGTACTTGACATTCACTTTAGAAAAGGAAGGTGATGAAATGTATGGCTAGTAAAGTTTTGTGTTCTTCCAGCACTTCACCAATCTCATTGAAATCATGCATAAAGGTCAATTCCCCAGAATTTGGCTGGCTGATTAGTGCGGTATTTCCGATCGAGAGCACGGATCTTATCCATGTCTTCCTCTGATATTGAGAAATCAAACACCTGGAAATTTTCCTCTAGTCTCTCCACCCTCGATGACTTCGGAATGACCACAGTGTTTCTCTGGATTCCCCACCGAAGAACAAGTTGCCCCGTTGTCTTGTTATATTTCTCTGCTAAAGCCTGACACATTACCAAAGAAAGACGAGAAGAGAAGAGTAAGTTGTATTCATCCATTCTGATCAGCACTAAGAATTCTTATGCAAAGGTAAAACCAATAAAACTAGGCTTACTTGGAGCACAGGATCATCCAGGCAAGAAACAGTACCAAACCATTCAGTGTTAGCAGTAGAACCGCCGAGGGGTGTGTGAGCAGTGACACAGATCCCATGCTTTTGACAGAACTTGACCAGAGATTCACGTTGGAAATAAGGATGAGTTTCAATCTGGTTAACTGCAGGCTTGATTTTAGAATATGCTAGACAATCTCTTGTGAGAAAGATGTCATAGTTGCTGCACATACATTGGATCAAAAAACAATTGTTGAGATTGATATAAAATAAAATAAAAAATAAATTCAAGATAATAGTACAAGTCGATGTTATATTGTGCTTTCCTCAACCGTGAAGAACTCGCACATGTAACAAATGAATATGTGTGTGCGTGCGCGCATGTGGTGCGTAAGAAGATGGCCTAGCAAGATGAATCTACAGAAACTGTTGAAGGTAATACAAGTTAAAAGTCACTTTAAGAAATTGTTATTAAAGATCTTCAACAAGCATACGAAATTCCTTCCTTATGATGAACCAATCTTATACAATCTGATGGTTCTTTGAATATGCTATTATTCACCTAAGGGAACATGACAACTATCTTATACTAGTTTTATTATGAAACATCTGTATGTTTAATTTATACTTCTATCTAAATCAATAATACAAGAATCTGCATTATAATCTTTGGTTCAATACAACATAAATATCTGAATTTTTATTTACATTTAAAAGATGTAGCAAGGGCTGGTACCATGCACGTAACTTACTAGAATGCTTAGATACATTATATAGTCATGCGTCAAATACTAAATGTTGAAACATTACACAGGCTCAATCTCGAAAATGGGTCAATATGAGAAAAGGATCAATACAGTATAAATGAAGATTACCAACAGCACTTCACCAGCTACTTAGATGGCTAAGTCTAAGCTTTCATGGGAATGAAGTCATCAAGACAAAAGTTTAAAAACAGACCAAAAAAAAAAATGAAGTGAAAATTAACAGAATAAAAGGGCAAGAAGTTTTTACACTAGGTAAGAATTTTTCTATAAGAGATTGTAAGGCAATTGAGATAATTGAAGTACAGAGACCCAAATAAAAATTATCCAATGGGTGCCTGAAGCATGAAACAAAAGTTAAGAAATCAAAGTAACATAGTAAAACCATTCTTGTGATCTAACCTGATCCCAATACTGCGAACCAATCCCTTGGAAACAAGATCTTCCATAGCATGCCATGTAGTCTCCAGGGATATAGTTGTATCTATGTCTAGCACACCATCTTCACCAAGAGCACTGTCAGTTGTCCCAACACCTGCAATTACGCAGAAAAGAAGCAAGCCAGGTAAGGTAAGAAAAGGAATATGGCTCAATTTAGCAAAAATCTATCAATCCACAGCTTAAGAAGAACGAGATGATAGTTAGGCACCAGTGTGTCTTGTGGCTACTGGGAAGTGGACAAGGTATAAATCTAGATATTCAAGTTGGAGTTTCTTCAGACTATCCTGGCAGGCCTCAAGGACATGCCCATGATCAGAGTTCCAAAGCTGCCCACACAGATCGAGGATTAGTTAATGGAAGGCTTAAAAGCATGCAGAGAGTAATTTATCCTCACAGACTGAGCAAGTGCTCAAGTAATATAGTTACCTTGGTGGTGATGAAAAGGTCTTCTCTTTTTACAAGCCCGCTCTGAAAAGCCTCTGACAATGCTTCACCCACTTCAGCCTCATTCTTGTAATCAGCTGTTGGCATTCCTCATTTGTCAAGCAACAAGAAAATAGCAATACTTGTAGAATTTAAGACATTCTTCTTTCCTTGAAAAATTAGATATGAACTCCACACATGGTATGTTGCCAGGCATTTAAAAGGTGATAACTAATATTCTGTGCAGGACAAAGCAAAATCCATTTTATGAGGCTAATAGCCAATGGGAATCATTTTCACCTATGTCACTGTAGAAAAGCTTACCACAGTTTGATTTTAGTGAACAATCAATGACAGGAGAAAATAAAGTTCACTGTTATTATGAAAATGGTATTCTGGTTTAAAGAGAGGCGACTAGACCAAATAATAGGCATTATGTGATGTGAAATTCTTCTGTTAGATCAAAACCAGCAGGTAAAATTCAAATAATTTTAAAACATATATCTTCCAACTAATATGATTACATATGAAGCAGCATTTAATATTTTCTCATTCAAAACTATTCCTACACTGGAAATTGAGGTAACCATATGTCGCAACGAATAAGAGTCAGACCACCTATAAACCCAATATATACACAACAATTTCAAGTTTGGACTTGATTGGCAGTATATGAAGCAAACAAAAGCATGGTATACCTCATATGATGTTCATGAACACAAGCTTCAACCACCCCATCCCCCTTTCGCCTTCCTGCTATCGTATTACTCCTTACAGGCCATAAACTTGTCCTACCAACCCATCCCCATTCTCTTGGCAATGATTTAATGCTTATGCTTGTGAAAATAAACAAATATGGAAATTTTCCCATTATTGATTATGGTGACAATGAAGAACTTGATTATAGCTGTGTGTGTGTGTGTGAGGCCCTTGCTAACAAGTTCATAGATCAAACAGTGGGCTGTAAATCTCATCTAAACAGACATTAGGAACAGAGATATCAAGGTTTGGTAATAGAAAAACTGCTACTATCCACAATCCCATTTTATTAGGATTGAATTATTTTCTGATAGTAAAATAGGAAAAAAAAAAGTCTAAGGGCCTGTTTGGATAGCTCAGAATTATGGCATAATCTGTACATTATGCCATAATTTTACATTTTCTGAGAATTATGTCATATTGGCTGTTTGGGTACTTATTTTACAGTATAAAATTATGGCATAATATAGGTATTATGGCATAAAAAAATATTCCACTAAGAGTGGAATATTTTTTTATTGTAAAAAATCTCTCTTTTTTTATCCAGCCACCAGTTATAGGTCCACCGATGGTCCGATTGGCCTTCGGTGACCGGCCAACCTCCGGCAACCGACGACTAGTCCGGTCGGTGGTCCGGCCGACCTCCGGTGATCCGCCACCGTTCCACCGGGGGTCCGACCACAGGCGGCCAGCATCCGGTGACATGCCGTCGGTCCATTGATGGTCCGGGCGGCCTCCGGTAATCGGCCACCGGTCTACCGGTGGTCAAGTTGGCTACCAGATAACCTCCGGCGACCGGCCGCCGGTGATTCGGCCATCAGCCGACAGTCTACCGGTGGTCCGGTTGGTCTTCGGCCACCGGTCACCAGTCCACCGGTGGTCCGATGGCCGACCAACAAATTTCCATAATTTTTTTATTTCGTTAACCAAACACTCATTCTGTAAGAATAAAATATGTCACAATTTCTGTAATAATCACTTGCATTTCCTACATAATAAAATTATGCCATATTTTTTTATTTTGCAACCAAACATGCCCTAATAAGTATTCAGTGTAATAATCCAAGAAATCCAAGAAAAAGGCGATATGATGATCACATTTCCAAGTCATCAGAATTTAAAAGCATGCGCTTTCCAACTGCCAATATAACTGATTTTATTGTACTCTGTACATGCCATGAACTAAAACCCAAAAATAACCAAGATTGCACAAGGACATCATCGCCAAAAACTAAGAAGTGGGATACCATTACCCATCAAACATAGAAAATTAGAAACTTGATTTCTAAAACCAACATTAGACATCAGAGATTATGACCTCATCTTCTGATCTCTGTTCACTACCATATCAATCAATGTTACAGACATTAGTACTCTGCATATCACGAATTAGCACTCTAATAACTGAAAGTTTACACAAGGACATCATCACCAAAACCAAAACCTAATCACAAATAAGAGGTTAGAGACCATTAGGTATCAAATATAGAAATCTCCAAACTCGATTCCCAAAAGCAAAGCTAGAAAATCAAAGATTTCAGCTTGATACTAAAACCAAAGTTCATTAGACTAAGGAAAAGCTGGTTTTTTTTTTTTAACACAAGATATAAATGCAATTGTACTCGTGCAATTGAATCTGTACATGTACATCAAGAATAGAAGAAAAAAACATATTATATAGAAAAACAATGGATCAAGGAAAAGATCGAATGAGTGAGATACCAGCACAATCGAAGTGGCGATAACCAATCTTGATTGAGGATTGGAGAAGGTGACGGATGGACTTGCCTTCCATCCTCCACACACCGAGCCCGATGATCGGCATCTTGTGCCCACTGTTCAATGTGATCGCCGTCGCCATTGCTGCCCTCTGACCTCTCTCTCTCTCTCTCTGTCTCTCTTGGAGAAATGAAGCTGGGTGCCACTGCCGGCTAAAGATGCAACCTTTGGAGTCTATCTAATTTATTTATTTATTTATTTGGAGCAGCTCAATATGCATCCCATTCCCATTATTATGTTATGCTTTCATAAATGGATAAGCCGTTGAAATTATCGCACAATAAAAAGTGAGTACCCTTAGTTTTTTCATCTGTGATTTTCTAGACATTAAAAAATATTTATTATTATTTTTTTAAAATTACACTTAACACTATATTCAATTCTTTTTTAAAAATTAAATATAAAAAATGAAGACATAAATTAAGGATAATTTTAGAAAAATAACTAATTTTTTATAAAATTTTATAAAATAAATAAATTTTGTGAAATTCATTAACCACGATAGATAAAAAAGAATGGAAAGAATACTTTAACTTTTTGTTTCCACCAGAAAAAAAAACTTGCTCTTTCGTATCAATCTTTTCTCATTGAAATATTGTTATTCTCATAGTTATTATTATTATTATTATTATTATTATTATTATTTTATAATGTTGATAAACCCCCAAACACCCATATTATTTATACTTCAACCACGCAATCAAATGCTTTAACTACTTGACTAAATAACTATTTGAATGATATATATAATACTGAAAAGAAATTTATATTTATTATGTAGCTAAAATATAAAACATTTTAAGAGGTTTTGATGTAAAAAATCATTCTTATCTTCAAATTGATATCCCTCAGTCAATTTTTATTTGTTTTATTTTAAAGGTTTTTTTAATTTTTTTTATTTATTTAAAAAAATATAAACTATTAAATATTTTTTTAAAAAATTATCTTTTATATTTAATGTACTTCTCCAAATTCCAACAAATCATATACATTTTACACATTCTATTTAATTATATTTTAAATTAGAGTAATCTTGAAAAGTTAATATAATTTTTTATAAATTTTAAATTACCAACTAATTTTAATCAAATTTCTTAATTCATATGAATTAGTTAAAATAGAAAAAGTACAAAAAAAAAAAAAAAAACATTTTTGCCAATTCCCACTCCATATTTTACCAGCATGGCCTATACAATAAAGACCGCTATAAATCAAGCTTGGATGACACCCAATCAGATAAAAGACTTATAAATTAATCAATTACTGTTAGAAAAAATTGTATGTGACTGTGTGTTTGTGTGTGATATAGAAGATAACCCAGCCCAACAACAGTCCAATATACTTGCCAAGGCGCATGATTAATGGCATGCTCAATAATGTCCTATTTTGGATTCTGCTTGCGACGAAGTGTATGTTTCGGTTTTATAAAATCTAGGTCCGGCCCAGCTTTAGACAATGACGCATGCGGCCCAGCATTAGACGATAACAAAGTGGAGAAGAAAAGGTATTGAAGCAAAAAAAGCGAGGGTAAAAGTGCAAAGAAAACAACGAACCAGATCCCTTTGTCTAGCCATCAGATATGAGATATGGCTATAAGGTTATCTCATGAACAAGTGATTCTTTAGCCTTTTGAAACAACAACAAGGAATAACATTCTCCTATATGGATATATAAGCATACACAAGTATGCTTATATCATACAGATAACTCTAATTAATGTGTAAAGCTCTAATAAAAAACGTTCACAAACAAAAGAGTTGAAGAACAGAGAATAAAAATGGCTGATGGAACTGCCAACGAAGATTTTGACCCACGGAGTGAATGGGTTCACGAGGAGAAGGGTGACATTCTCATCATTGATGTTTCAGGTTTAAGTTTTTTTTTTTTTTTTTTACTTTTTTCCTTGATAGATGATATAATAATATATGAACCCAGTAACATACCATGAAAAAAAAAATTGTCATTTTTGTGATGTATGTGAATATGCAGGGTTTACAAAAGATCAGCTGAAGGTTTTCCTTGAAACAAATGGAAAGATAAGTGTGAATGGAGAACGATTGGTTGAAGGCAAGAAATGGATCAAGTTCAGGAAGGAGTTTAGCAAGCCAGATAACTGTGATGTCAATGAAATCAGGGCAAAGTTTGATTGTGGGATACTTTACGTGATTCTGCCCAAACAGAACCAGATCCAAGGCCAAAACCAAAACCAAAACCAAAACCAACAAGAACAAGATGATGAAGAGGCCAAATCAAAACCAACAATATCAACAACAACAACAACATTAACAAAAACAGCTGCACAAGAGTCAAATATGAGGAAAAATGATGGCAAGGAAATAATGGATTCGCAGACAAGTATTACCACCAGTGGTCCTAGTGGAGGGGCAGAAGTGGTCAGGCATATTATGGGGGGGCTCAGCAAGCTCAGGCATCTACTGCTCATCTTAGTTGTTGCTATACTAGTGCTTGGACTGGGAAGGAAGTTAAAAGATGAGGTATCCAAGTTTATTAAATATTGAATGTCATTGAACTACGCCAGTTGAAAATTCTCTAATAAAGATGAGCTGCTTCAATGACCATACCTTACAAACAAAGAGAAAAAAAAAAATCAAAGTGGGGTCGCTCACTATAAAAAAAAAAAACCTTCAAATATTTATAGTCTCTTATTATAGATATCACGGATAACAACACCTGTCACACCCCATCCATTCCCAATTTCCCAAAATCTCAAAAATAAAACTCTAGAGAAAAAATATAAAAAAGAGAAAAAGTCATCCATGATTCTCTCCACTGCGCACCCATCCATCTGCACCACCTCCAAAGTCTCCGAGAATATTCAGAACGGTGCGCGCATAATGCACGTTTCGTCTTCTTCTACCTGAGTAGAGGGCCCAGCCCGGAATCCATCAAGGCATCCCCCCACACCACCACCACAACCACCAACTAACCAAACAAGTTCAAATTTATTTAAATTCAATTCAATTCATTTCATTTCATTTCAAAGGGGGGAGAGAGAGAGAGAGAAGAGAGAAGAGAGAAGAGAGAAGAGAGAAGAGAGATAGCAGTGATAGTACCCACCTTGTTGCCAATAAAAGATGGGATGGAATCTAGTGAAATAACCCCTCTACTTAAAATGAAACATAAAAATAACTTAGCAACCAAAAGCGATGGCACTCCGACGAAGAAAAAGAAGAACAAGATGATGACGACGACCATGACCACATACTAATAAAAAACTCAGAAACAGAACCAATAAAAGATGTTCATTGGATGGTGGTGGTGATGATGACGACGACGATGATGGTTACCTTCACGTCTCTCACACGTTCAGGCACCGCATGCACTCCCATTCTTCTTCATCCTCCTCCACGCACCCGCCTTCACCTTGAGACTCATCTGAGTTGTCGTCCCCAACCATCCCAACAGCGCCCACTAAATATGGCATGGACCCAAACGCGCGAGCAAGCCCGCATGCTAGTGACTCCACGCCGTCCACCGGAACATGCTCCTCGGCGCGGTGTTTCAGCGCGTCAAACATCAGCTCTGGAGAGTGCTGCATCGTCCGCAGAACATCCGCGCACGATGGTCCAGGTGCCGCGCGGGTAACAGCAAAGCAGTGCGGCCCGTCGGACTGTGAGACACGAATAACACTCGGCCCGCCGAAGAGATTGTGCAAGCCTCCCAGCGCTTCCTGGTAAGCCCCTCCGAGAAACATTCCGAGAAAGTAACCATCCGCTGGGTTTGAACCGAGTTCGTGCAGCGGAAGGCTGGAACTCCCCCCGATGAACTTGTCCAGCTTCCCATCGCTGTCGCAGGTGAGGTCAGATAGGATGCCGTTGACGACCGGTCGCTCGTTCAGGCGGTGGATGGGCACGATAGGAAACAGCTGGCCAATGGCCCAGAAATCCGGAATGGAAGTGAAGATGGAGAGGTTGACGTGGTAGGTGCGTACAGGGTCGGCGGAATCCACCTCTCTGGAGACAAGGTCGCAGAGACCATCCACGGCCACAAGATGCTCAAGCCCAAGCAGGCCGTCCTTGAACTCATCCACGCACCTCCGCTTCAGCTGTTCAGCGTACAGCACGCACGTTTGATACTCACCGCGCACCGCCGCCGCCATCAGGTTCCGGTAGTCGGCGCGCGATTCATCAGATAAGGCGTCGAAGAGGTATGCGAGATTGGGCTCGATGGAAGCCTGATCAGGAGAGGCAGCCGATATCGCTTCGAATATGAGAACAGAGTGATGAGAAACGAGGGCACGGCCACTCTCGCTGCAGATTATTGGGTGTCGCACGGACTTGCGGTCGCACGCGTACTGGATGGAGCGGACGATGGCGGACGCGTACTCCACGAGGTCGTAGCCCACAGACATGTCTGAGCCGCCGGAGTGCGAACCGTCGTAGTCAATGCCGAGGCCCCCGCCAACATCAATGACGCGCATGGAGGCCCCGAGAAGGGCGAGCTCGCAGTAGATCTGGGCAGCCTCGCCGACGCCATCAGCGAGCAGTGCGGTGGACGGGATCTGGGAACCGATGTGGAAATGCAGAAGCTGGAGACAGTCAAGCATCTCAAGGGAGTGGAGTTTGCGGGCGACCGAGAGGATCTGGGCAGTGGTGAGCCCGAATTTGCCCTTCTCGCCAGAGGTCGATCCGAAATGTCCCGCATGTTTGGTGCGGAGCTTGGCTCGAAGACCGATAACAGGACGGACGCCCAGCCGGCGGCTCATCTGCAGAACTATGTCAAGCTCCTCTTCTTGCTCCAGAACGATGACGGTGTTCAGATCCAGGGTACGGGCGATAAGAGCGAGAGAGATGTACTCGTGATCCTTGTAGCCGTTGCAGATCAAGAAGGCCTCCGGGCTGCCCTTCACGAGAGAACTCATGGCCAAGAGGAGCTCCGGCTTGGATCCGGCCTCGAGACCGAATCGGAACGGGGAACCGAAGCGTACAACGTCCTCGACGATGAAGCGGTCCTGATTGCACTTAACGGGGTAAACGCCTTGATAGTGTGCCCCGTAGCCGGCGGAGCGGATGGCGCAGTCGAACGCAGCGTTAAGGGATTCGAGACGGTCCTTGAGGACGTCAGGGAGGCGGATGATGACCGGGAGCGGAAGGCCGAGGCCGCCGGACGCCTTCGGGTCGGACGCCTTCTGGACGACCTTCATTAGGTCGATCTCCTGGTGGGGAAGCGTGGCCGCACCATGCGGCCGAACAGAGATATTCCCGGCAGCATTGACGGTGAAGTAAGGGGCGCCCCAGCCATCGATCTTGTACAGCGCGGCGGAATGGTCAATGGACCACGGCAAGCCGGTTGGGGTCGTCGCCGCCGGTGACGGAGTACCACCGGGGAAGGTTGTCCCCGGCGCGGGAAGAGAGCCATCCCAAGCGAAGCCGTATCCAAGGGGCGGAACGGCGGCATCGACGCATGCCATGGCCGGCATCTCTTCTCGATCTAAAGAATCTCAAAAACCAAAGAAAAACAAGAGAAAAAAAAAATCTAAAATCCAATCAGACCTCGAGAAAGGGGGCTTTGAAAGCCGCCGAGGCCGGAGCCCCGGCTACCCCCCCAAAAGAAGCAGAGGGTGGTCCTAAAAGCGTTAAGAAACCCTAGCTCGCCTTCAGAGGTCCCCGGAATCCCCACGCCGGAACCTCAGAAGACGGCGGGAATCGGAGATATAGATCCAAAAAAGGAGGATGGAGGCGGAGAAAAGGGATGGGCTAGGGTTTGAAAACCCCAACCAGAACCAGATCTGAGATCCCGGAAACCCTAAACCAGACGGAAACCTAGAGAATGGAAACGGAAGGGAAAGACGGAGAGCCTCAATCCAAGAGACAAGGGAGGGATTTCAAAGCCTTTGTGGCGGAAACCTAACGGCGAGGCGGAGCTTATAAGGCTATGTAAAGCTACAAGATCGGGGAGTGGGCGAGAATTGCATGAGAGGCGAGGGGCCTTTTTATAGCACAAAAACTACCTTTTATTTTGATTTAATAATAATAATCATAATAATGGTTTTTTAGATATGATACAGCAAATAGAAATTAATTAATTAATTAATTAATTAAAATATCTGTGGAACTCTAACGCTTTTCCATTTGGGTTTTTTTTTAAATATTTATTTATTTATTTATTATTGGGAAAATGGAATAGAGAGAGCGAGAGAGAGATTCGAAAACCATCTTACTGCATCGAGTTGCCGCGTGGCGGTTAAGGGGCCCACGAGCCGGAAGCCCAGGTTCTGCCGCACTCGTGATATAAATCGGCAATCTCTCACTGTTATCTAGAGAACGCGCTGGTGGGGGCCCGGCTGATGTCAGCGATGACTCATTAACGGTCCAGATCAAACCACGTTGTGATTCCATGGTTTCAACCCCGAATATTGTCGATCGTTTTGAACGCGTTTTTCTTTAAACCCTCATTTATTTTATAATTACTTTACCATAAAATTAATTCAATCGTGGTTTACATTTTTTCATTAGAATTTTTTTCTATTAATTTACCCAAATAAATCAATCAATCAATCAAGGGCACTGGTCATTGAGTCCAGCAAAAAAAATAAAAAATAAAAACAAAAACAAAAAAAATGTCCTATTTATGGAAGCATGCATGACAGAATACCAACTTGTCTTTTCTTTTCTTTTCTTTTTTCTTTTCTTTTTTTTTATTATAATAAAGCTAATGAGTCTGGTCAGAGTTTTCTTCTTGCCATCCAGGAAATTGCAAATTCTGGGATACCTTTTATCCTTTACACCCTCTCTTAATATAAAATCACATCTAATTACACCAACGGTCTAATCAAGCAAACACAATTGCATATTTTATGCCATGTACTTGATATTTGTATCCCAAAAATCACATGTGGTCCGGTGATAATTTATCACAAAATACGTCTAGAGTTAAAAGGATTTAAAGCTTTACCCTTTATATTACTCGCTATGTATTTTATATGACAGTCCAGTATATTGATTGTGTAGGGTTTCTGTAAGAGGAATGGCGTTTACTACTCCAAAATTATATAACAGGAGAAATTTATTTTTAGAGGTCATTCAGTCATAATGCATCCTATGCTTAACTGTCTACTTTTGTCATTAAATAAATAACCTACTTAAACTTATTATTTTCACATACTTAAAACCAAGATGTTGAAACTTTAATTTCTACCAAGTCGATATCTAGTCATTTGTAATTTAATTTTTATATTAATGACATTTTTTTTCTATTTAAATATCAGCTTTTTGTCTTTATGTTTCACGTCGAGAATTCTGGAGGCGGATTGAATCGGAGTTTTCTTAGGTAGCCACAATACGTTGTTTTGGCGCGCCTCACCCCGTCAGTCCTGTGTTGTATTTACGCTCATTTCAGCCAACTCTTCATTACCCACTCCTTCAACTCGGTCCAAAAAAATAGGATCTTGTTGAAATAGAGTCTGTATCAGTCACATGTCCATTCCCAGCAAACCCCCCTCTTGTCCTATCGCTTCGGCTCAATCCAAGAAAGCGCTAACAAAAACATAAGAGAAGGGGTCCCATGTAGCTACTGTGTCCGTCCTCAACTAAAAGAAAAGGAAAAGAGAGAGCAGTATCTTATACATAATTTTTTATTCAAAAACCATAGCCATGGAAATCACATGTTAATTATAAATTATGTTGTTGTTGAAAAATACAAGGCAGTATTTTCAATTCGATCTGTTGTGATAAAGAGCTATCCAAATGAATTCCTTGAGATGGGCCGGGCTGATCAACCCCCGGCCCGAGTGATTAAATTTCATGATTATAAAATTTTCAAAAGCCAATCCCCTAATTTATTAGTATGACTACACAAAAACAGATTTGTGCTGCCGAAATATATAATAATAATTTTCTTGTACAATATATATATTTCATATAACCACGTGAAAAATAGAAAGTTTTTTTTTTACAAATACAATAAATATTATTAGTCAAAAACTAGTGCACGGGATTAAAATTGATATCATTTAGTCTGTGCACTCTCTCTCAGTACCATGGGATGCAGACCGCAAACCTAAACCCACATTAGGAACTTGTTACCATTATTTGTATTTAGTGGAACTTAAATAGTTTATAGCAGTTATTTTCTTATGGGACCAATATAATTAAGCTATAAAGTTTTTGGTTATTTTTGTTTTATCATCTACGAATTTCTTTTCACGTGTAGAATTACTATAGTATCAACAACAAATACATTATTATGTTACAAAAATATATCATGTAATATAACATGTTAAAAAAAATTATTATATTAATAAATTTTGAAACATATATATATATATATTTTCTTTATAAACTCGACAAATAACAAAACAAAAGGTAAATCGGTATCAAAATGTATGAGTTATACTGACCTCCTAAAAATAAATCTCT
Organism: Dioscorea alata; assembly: GCA_020875875.1. NCBI lineage: Eukaryota > Viridiplantae > Streptophyta > Magnoliopsida > Dioscoreales > Dioscoreaceae > Dioscorea > Dioscorea alata. The sequence continues at coordinate 165,881 of CM037021.1, forward strand.
TATCGTATAATTTTAGTGGGACAAAAAAAAAAAAAAAATATATATATATATATATATATATATGATATAAGAAGCTCAGATTTAAATTCTCTCAATTACCAAAAGGACAGGTAGTTATCTGTGGTCTAACACATGGCTATGAAGGACAAGTATCCTTCACCCAAATTGATGAAGGACCATTTATTATTAAGCAAGAGATAAATAAATAAATAAATAAAAGACAAGATGGGAGGAAGGTGGTTAAAATAAAATATCATGTGAGACATGGACGTGAGGCCCACAATGCTAAGTTGAGTAGGAAAGTAGGGGAGATGGTCAATGAGTTGCCCTTTCGATGGTTGAACCGGACGTGTCGTCCCACCTCCACAACGCCTTATTTTACCCGCAACCACACCCCTCATCCAACGGCTGCCATGACACTGTCATCTGATACTCCAATCAAACGGTTGTCGAAGTGCCACGAGGTACGTCCATGAACTTTCGTGGTTGTTTCGCTTGGGGTCCATTTTTTTATTTTTTTGTTGTGTTTTTGTGGACCAGGTCTTGCATGTGTTGAGTCCGACCACATGTCTTAGTAAAGTTGGACCTGACTTTGGGTACATGATTTTGATGGTCCCACTTAACCAGTTAAAAGACATGATAACCATGCTTGCATGCGTGGATGGATTGGGTTTGTGACTGGTTAATTTTGTCGTAGCTATTTTTTTACTAATGGATCCTAATTTTATAGATTTTGATATTTTTATTTTGAAAAAAATGAATGATTTAAAACAATTAATTTATCTATATGTGTGTGTGTGACTGAGTCATATTTTATAGTAGTAGTGGAAACTAATGTCATCTGATCATTTTGTAAGAACTCATTGGTATTAAATAATTTTTAATTATACTATAGATAAAACCTTTTAAAAAATATATATATTATCAATTAAACAATGACGTTACGTCATTGTCATGTACTTTTGTATCATACGAAGTTCAAAAATAAATATATTTATTATTATTATTATTATTATTATTATTATTATTATTATTATTATTATTATTATTATTATCAATTGTGGTTGAGATTAGTTTGTGTGATAAAGACTAATTAAGTAAGTAATTTTCAGTTTAATTGATTATGCACGTGAAAAATAACATTTTTTTAATTTCTTCATCTGATTAATTTAGATTTAATAATTTAAAAATTAAGTTTATTGATAATAGACCTAAATAATAATAATAATAATAACAACACTTATTATTATTATTGTTATTATTTCTTCTTTATTTATATTCTATGGTTTGAACTTCCAAACAAAAGAACTCAGACCCAACAATAGTTGTTAAGCTTTATTATTAATCCTTTGGATTCCATTGTATTAATGATTTAAAAGGTCAATTGGATAGACATTAAAGTTTGTAAAATAAAATAACACTCCTTGAAGCTCAACAGCCACATGAATCATTACATATATATAATAAAAAAAAAAAAAAAAGAGAGAGAGGGGATAAAAGTAGAAGATGAAGTGACGAAAAAAAAGAAGAAGAGGGGATAGGCACTTGGCACTATCAAGTCTGAATTGGATTCTCATAAAATCATCCTCCACCACAATCAATTCAACATAAAATAACACACCAATATTAAGTTCAAAAAATGGCGGGTGGTCCTTCTTCTTCTTCAATTCTTCATATATATATATATATATATATATATATATATATATAATATCCACATTCGGACCACCACTTTTTCATAAAATGAATACAGGGATCAAGGGGAAACTAGTCTGGTAAAAAAATTGATTTAAACCCTTCAACAATGATTAGTGAAAAAAAAAATGAAATACTAACACTCGTTATTGTAAAATAGTTCAATCATATATTTAATTTAAAATTAAGAGTTATCTGAAACTCTAGTTAAGTTGGATGATTACCTAAATAAAGTGGTGCACTTTTGCTTTATAACGATAGAACAGAACAGCACTGTTAAAAAAGGTTGTTATGACCTAATTAGTTTAGCTTGTTTGTTATTGGTCGTTAATTAGGTAAATCTTGCTTTTTGTAATGCTGATTACGATAGCAAAAGTGTTTTGTAACTTGAAACCCTGTTTCAAGTTGTGGTTATGTTATGTACCCAAAGAATAAAAAAATTTGAGGATATGTTAAGATAGGGAAGGTGGGACCAAACAAAGGGACATGAAATTTTATTGTTTATTAGTTTATTTATTTGGAATTCACTCTTTTTAAAAAATAATATTAAAGTGAAAGCGTACGGGCTCACGTCCCATTAAAAAAAATGATAATTTATTTTAATTAATTTTATATTTACAGGATCAATCCTCTACTTACGTTGTAAATGCTCATGGACAACATTGGATTTCAATCCAACGATTGTGCAATGTTTAATGAACAGTGCTGTTGTTTCTATGGACAGTTGCACTGTGAAAAATAGGATGTATAGAATTTTGATTTCAATCGTTCAATGAATTCAACATAGTAGTTGAATTAATTTTAGCCATCTAGACCCATTTCTACTAGTCTTGTAGTTACAAATCAAAAAACTTCGATAAAAAGAAATGGACACCATAACAACCCCAATGAACCGGTTACCATGATTGAGCACTGTTCATAATACTATTTATGTACCAAGATGTGTCTATCTCTCTCATCCTTACTCTCCCTCTTCCTTTATCAAATCTGGGGACATCTCTCTTGACCGTCCCCATATGTTCTTTATATATATATTTGCGGATATTTTTAATGTTATTGTTATTTAAAATGTTTGATGATAACCATTTGATCATCATGAGAGGATTATTACTCATATAAAAAGTTGTGTAAAGTTATTATTATCTAATATGTAACCTACGGTTTAATATTATTTGGTAATGGTATGAATTGACAATTGCCGTTAGATGTAAATCTAACTCCAATGAAACATTCCTAAATTTCAAATTTAGAGATGTAATTAGAGAATGCACCTACTCACATGTATATAATGAGAACAATGTACTATTGACCCATGATACTTCATTTTATCGGTTGATAATCTTGTTAAATTATTTTTAATCAAACATTGATTGTTTATGCATCTTTATTGTTTAAAAAATAATAAAATAAAATAAAATTGGCAATTATTACGTCGGCATAAATTGTGGTTATGCCAACTATTTAATGTATAATTAAAACGTAATAATGAAAAATATATATGTTTATTTTAAAAAAAAAAAAGTATGTTTATTAAGACTTGTATATGTTGCCAAAGTAAATAAATAAATAAACTTCACCATAGGTGAAGCAATATATATATTTTTTTATAAGACAAGCAAAATAATTAAAATATAAATGCGAGGAAATCTCTCAAATTTAAATAAAATTCAAAATAAGGACGAGGAACAATTATTCTTCAATTTAATTGAATGTAATTTGTCTTGAAGGGCCAACCATTATCTTTTAATTTGTTAGGATAGATAGAAGGGTCACCACACCCTCTCTGTCTATATTCTTTCAAATTAAGAGCATTATTATGAAACAGCATCAAAGTTATATCATTGCATAGGAATCCATGAATTTAAATTGCATAGAGTTTTTAAATATATGTTTTTAAACAACAACAACAATAATATATATATATATATATATATATATATATATATATATATATATATATATATAAGGAAAAATAATTAGTCAATAACCTCTCGATATCCAGATCTCGTGTAAAATATTTATGTTTCATGAGAAAACTGGTTTAAATTTTAGATCAAACAAAATAAAAACTCAGATATGTAAATATTAATTTCACATCTGTACATATTTTTTACATAATTTTTCTAATATTTATATAATTATAATAATAATAAATAAATAAATAAATAGTAATTTGATAATGTTGGTGAAGTCCACATCCTTTGGATTTAGTTTCCACAAAATCTAAAAAAAGTAGCTGACCGAATACCAGGAAGCTTCAAAGAAGCTCCCAATGTCCAAATGAAACCAATGAATCTTTCTCATGCTACACCAATCAGGCAAACATAATTCAGATAACATTTTTTTTCCCCTTTATTGTTTTTGTCTAATTTAATTTTTTTTATAAGTGTTTGTTTGTCATCAATGTTCTGCTACATAAATAAGTTTTTGGATTCCAATGATTGAGTCCATTGGTACAACAGAATAATTTAGCAAGATAAAATAACAATAACTATTCACTGTCACTTCTGATGTCATTGTTAGTTCATGTGTTTTTTTTTTATTATTTTTATTTATCTCTTTCTTTAATAAGACTTATCTATATAACTAACATTTTGTTAAGTAGTGACAAGAGAGGCAATAGGTTTTGAGTTTCACATGGCAACATATGCTTTGGTTTTTTGTCCTTTAATTGGATGCTAGCATTGATTAATTTTGTTTGTTTTTTTTTCATTTGATAAAATAAATAAATCATCAATACATATATATACATTTTAAAAATAAATATAAATATATTGGATAGAGATTAGCTTTGAGAGTTTAGACAATGGGTGTTGACCATAAATAATAATTAAAGAACTCTACAAAATTTAAGAAAAATGATGATAGATAATTATAGATGAGGCTCCCAAGAGATAATAGTTAATAAAAATTATTTATTCATAATCGCTCTATTAATTTTGGGTCTTAAATGTCTTCAATTAGGTCTATTATTGGTGAGAGGAAGCTATTTTTTGTTTTTTGTTTTTTAAAATAACATACATATAAAAAAAAGATTGAGATAGAAAAAGAAAAAGAAAAAGAAAAAGCACAAGTTTGAACCAAAATGAATCTAAGATTCCATCAACATAAAAGTTTCATTGGAGATTGTAATTTGTTGTCTGCTTTTAAAAACAAGTGTTAGCTAAATAAATGCAAAAGATGGAAGACCTAACTAAAAAAAGCCATTAAACAATTTATGAAGAAACTTTAGGCTAACATACCAAATGAATGAGAGTGATTGGTGGGAGACAATGGAATCCAAGATATGAACATTCATTGGTTCACTTTTGTGAAGATAGAAATACCCTTAGAAATTAGGTATCCATGGTTGAATTAGTGGGGAGGGAGGTGTCAACATTTTTTGGATTCTTTGCTTTACAAAAGAACAAAGGATCATGCTCTCTGCCATGCTTAATTTTAGGGTCTATAATTTTAGTTTTTCTTTTTTTTAAAAAAAAATATTCTTTGTTTTTTTCCCCTTATCTTTTGAAATTTAAGTTGGTTGTGATGGTAGGTTGTGGGGCAATGAAGATTATATTTAATTGGAATAAAAAGGAAAAAGTTAAGTTTGTGAATCACATGAATTGATAAGCTCTAGAAAATGTTTGATTCTCAATAAATTTAAGTTGGTCCAAGTTTTAAAAATATATATATATATAAATAAAGTTTGACTATAACTCCTCATAGTAAATTTTTTTTCATTTTTATTTTAGCACAACAAACTAATTCATGGAATAAAAATTTATATTTATTTTAAAAATTAGGATATTAAAAAAATGGCAAACTAATGATGAATTTATTTATTTTATTTTAATTATTTATTAATATTATTTTTCTTTTTAATACTAGTGATTTGTTGTTATGTATTTTTTTCTTCTATGGTTTTTTCATGGTGACCTTTTGTACCGTTTTTGTCCTAATGGAAGTTTGTTCGTCCTATTTTTTCAAAATAAAAAATAAAAAAATCAATTTGCATATTTTTCATAACTAAACTTGCTTTCAACCATTTTCAAGATAGTATGAAAATTGGTGGCGTTATTATTTTATTTATTAGGGATTAATATAAATCAAGAAAGGAAGTAAAAAAGAAAAGATAGAAAGATATCATCAACCTCATCTAGCTTTTATTTATTTAAGTAGATGCTGTACCTAAAAAACTCTACAAAAGCCCTATTGCTAGCTACCAAAGTTTGGTAGGGTTATTTATTTATTCATCCATTTATCTTCTTGCATCTTCAAATAACATGGAGGTTGTTTCTTTTGATGAGGCCCTCATCAGTCATCACATCACATTACTCTTTTTATGAAAGAAACATATTTTTTTAATAAATGTTATGCATTAACTAACATGGTCAAATTTTGGCCTAACTGGTTTAAAAATTTTCTTACCATATAAATTTAATCTTAAAAATCCTTAAAAACTAGTTCACTTTATATGTGCATATGTATATATCATAAATATTTTTTTTTAAAAAAATACCCTGTTAATCCATCTATTTCTGTGAAAAACTGATGAATGAGTTGTTTTGGTTTTTAGTGAATTACATTTACAACACACTAGACTACAAAAGAAGTGAAATATTTATATTAATCAGAGTCTCAGAAAGAAGTTAAATGATAAAATTTAAAAAAAAAGAAAATAATAAATAATAACAAGTATCCAGATAAATATGTGAAATAAATCAATCATTTTGTTAATCAATCAATCAATTACTACAAAATACTTTTATTATTTAGATTTCATCTTGTCGTGATTAAGATTAATTAAAATTGAAAATACTATTTTCAGACATTGATATTTAGTAATTTTAGGTGAATGTCGAACACTCTTGTCTAGTTTTTTTTGAAGAAAAAAAGTATAACAGAGTATCGGGATCATCTCATTATTTTTGATACAATGCAAGTAAATTAAAAAAAAAATAACTTTTGTATGCAAAATAATGACACTACTATTTAACTATGGCATTATTATCCAATTATTGTGCCAAAGGTAAAAATTTAAAATATATATATATTCTCCCAATAAAAATTTTGATCTATATCATATCATCTTCATTTACCAAATTTAAGGTGATTTTCCAATTAATCATAGGAAGAAAAATACCTTTGTCGTCCTGACCATAATTTCTTATAAAAGACATTTCAAATTTAGTGTTTATTAGAATATTGATATAAATTGGTTACACTACATACCACAAACAATTTCAAAACACTCTGTTTAATATAAACAGCCATATTTTTCATTTTAAGAACATATGGCATAGCACTCTTCATTTATAGAAAAATAAATGATAATTAACCGTGTTTTACTCTTCATTTATATAAAAATAAATAGCAATTACCTGTATTTGTAATTGAAAAGTCTTGAATTTGAAGCTCTTAGATTATAATTCATTTTCTGATTTTCTATGAAAATTTTATGTGAGAAATATTTATCGTTCTCCCCTGCAATGTTACATAAAAAGGGTTATCTCTAGCAAGTTAATCAAACCACTGATGCACTTCCATACATATTTATTTTTTATTTTGTCATTTGTCGATTTTATAAAAAAAAATTTGATTTTATTTTTTAATATAATAAACTCATATTTATGGAACATTGGGTGAACTAGATGAATGATTGTGTTGTTGTATTGCTTTATGGTTCGAGTTCCGTGCCTCTGAATTATTGTCATATATAATTATATATTGCCTCCTCCTGCGCTAACAATTATAGTGGTCCGAGCATGGCCCGGCATAACATGATTTTTCAAACTACATCTCATGAGCAATTAATCATGTGTCATAAACAATTATACCAAACAATATTGACCCAAAATAAAAAAATAAATATTTCATAACAAGTGTCAAGGATAAGATTCACATATAGCAGCAGATATCCTCATAGCAATAATTTTTGTTATTAATTTTAGAATTTGCTAGTATAAGTAATGGAAAATTTTGCATTCCTTTTTCAAAAAGAAGAAAATAAAAATCATCAACTTATTATCAATTAGTTTGTTAAGAAAACAGACCCAGACAGTGGCCAGTCACAGGTTACAGAAGTCACAGGAAGAACAAAGTGAAAACAGGCATGGAAACTCATTAAACAACACAAACACAAAGATAATGATTGGTAGGGAATTTACGCCAATAAAATAAAATAAAATAAAGAAGTCTGATATCATATGATTGACAAATGATAATACACACAAAAGGAGACTATAGAGATTAAAATACAATACTGGCCTTTCAGTTTTTCAATTAGTGATGAAACCATAGGAAAAATTCATAGGTTGGAAGGTTGGTTTCCCTTGTTAGATGCACTTGCGACAATTACAGGAGTCAACAATGGCAGCACCATTCAAGAGAAGTAAATGTCTAGATTTCAAAATCTGAGAGCATTGTCAGTCATGTGTTGCTTATATTCAAAACTGCATCTTGTTGTTTGAAAAAAAGAGAATCACAACAAACTGGACTAGCACATGTTTGGCATATAAATTCAGATGATTAGGTTCTGGTCTATATGAAAACTCAAATATTTTTCAAACTTTGAATTCAATAATCAGAAAGGAAAGACATCAACTATGTGAATTTTTTTCGCATAGACGTACTAAAATGTACGAGACTGTTGATTTATTTGACAGACATAATAACAACATGATAATTTGCTAGGCAGGTAGATGAAAGGGTGTGAAAATGAAGGTAAATTGAATCTCCATACCTCGGTCAAATCCTTACTAATCAGCTCTGGACTGGCCTGCACGAGAAGACAAGATGATGCCTACGATGAGGCCATACAATGCTAGTGCTTCAGCAAAGATGAGGATTAGGATCATTCCAACAAAGAGTTTTGGCTGTTGGGCGTTGGCTCTGCAAAGAAAAGACTGAAACATCAGCTGGTGGGAAAGCAGTAATATGAGACTTTAAGATAGGATTAGAATGGCCCACAACAGCAGGAGAAATATATTTTTCATGTGAAAAAACAAAAACATATATTGAGAAAATACTTTCCCCAGCGTGGTATTGGCAGACATCATGTCTTAACCCGTAGAGCTAAAAGCTTTCCACAATTATACAGAAAGAAAATGTTCCTCAAGACAAGATGATAGAGTGCAAGACAAAAGACTTCCAGTAATAGAGAAAGCAAAGCCATAACTTGACCACTTTGGCCAATGGAAAATGATCACTTCTAACAAGCTTGAGATGATCAAAAGAACGTAGGTTGGAACACTAGAAAGGCATGTTTCAACAAATAACATAGCAAACTCTTACTTGAATTCAATGGTCTCATAGCAACTACTCTCACGTAGACCCACGTTCAAGAAACAGATTCTAATCTGTATTGGCAATGGATGTTCATCAAAAGGCCAATCCTATGCTTAGACAAGGAGGCATACCAGATTTGTTGCCAGCCTTCTCTCATGAAGATATTACGGATAATACATCTACAGGGAGTTATTAAAAACTCCTAATATTCTGGAATCTATTCCTAAAGACATCAGAAGCACTTTAATTAATGCCAGATGACAGAAAGCATCCATCCAACACAGTCACACCTGGGAGGCATAGTTCAAACTTCTCCCACCTGCCACACCCATCATGACCGAGGATTGTGGCTCCCCAAATGATACCTTTAAAATCTTAGATACCTTTCGCAATTTACAGGTGCCTCGCCTATGGCAAATCATTTAAAGATTCTCTACTCTGGTAGACAATCTTGCTAGATGCAATATTATGGCTCCTCCCACATGTTAATCTCCTCTGCTGAACCTGATACATAGGAACACTTCTTCACTTGCCCAGTACCCCAACACATGTTGAATTCCTTGAGATTTAATTGAGTTCAAATTACCACTCAGCCACCGATGAAGCTATCGTCTGTTTATCCAATCAAGCAACCCCCACACAAATGCCTATTTATACTTATTGCCAAGGCTCGCAAGAGATAAGTAATAGAAGTTTTCCATTGGAACCTGATGTAATTCATATTCACAGAAGAAATTTAGAAAAACAAAAAAACCATTGTGGTTGATGTTGTTCAACTCCTTTTAATGCTCCAACACTTGTGGCCGAGTGAGGTCATCTACATTTAATTTAGTGGAGTGACTTTTAATATTCTTAGATAAGATTTGTCTATTTTCTGAGAGAATGTATTTTCACCACACTCAAATCTCTTAGGGGGAGTTCGGCGTGGGGCATCTTTCTAGGTTCCCAGGCAGTTTTGATGAGTATGTAAGATGCCAATGTTTGGTTTTTGAACTTCCATTAAATTCCAAGGCAAATTTGATATCCATGAGTTTTAAATTTCCATGAAACATAGGAATCTAAAACCCTCCTTGGAATATAATAATATCACTTGCCTAGAAGGGTTTTACATTTCCAGAGAATGTAACAACAAAAATAAGATAAAATAAAATTGCCATCATATCCCTACTTCAATTTAAATTTTTTTCCCTATTATAACGCTACTTTAGATTTTAAATCAAAATAACAAAAATATAGTTACATCTTAAACTAACAAAAACAATAGAGAAATATTTGAACATGTGGTTTAATCATTTTACCAATGAAAATAATAATGAGTAGTTTGGTTATTATAAAAATAAAAATAAGCAGGGATACTTTGATCATTCAACCGTATAAAGATATATGGAGTAGTAGTATAGCTAAATTATTTTATTATTATTAAAAATTATATGTAAGAGAATTTAGGCAATTCATATTTAACTGTATCATATAACTAGTCATCCTCATAATGAAACAAACAGATCAATATATAACATAGCGATGAATATTCCAATGTGAACCATTTGTCTAATATAACATACCCATCAAGGTAATTCCCATCTTTTGCATTCCCATGCATCTAAATTCATAGTGGAATGTCACATTCTATGAACCAAATAGGCCCTTATTTGAGGCAAAGTTTTGTAACTTGTTATTGCTTAATGAATTAACCTTTTTAAAAAAGAAGTATTGCAAAAATATTTGGTATATTTAGCATGCATAACACTCGATTTCAGATTACCGAGAATTAGACAAGGCAAATGAAAAGTCACAGACCAATAAGAATGGGTTACAAAATCGATGACATAAATTAAAGAAAATCAAAACTTAATCAATAATGACTGTTTTCCAAAGGGAAAAAGAAGGAAAAGGTATTGCAAAAATTGTGCCCTCCAATTATGGGTGGTTAAGGAGTGACAAAATCCAAGAGACTTCTTTTAAAATGCCATAACAATAAACTAGGTGTTTACACAAGCATCGCCAGCAACATAGGGAAGGATATGTTCTAAAGATCATAAGGTTAGGGCATCATTAACCTTAGGTGCTTCAAATGGTGCTCTGCTAGGCGAATGATGGTGGACAATTGTCCGGGGGAGAGGGATGTGCATAACACAAGCCATCCAACACAATTATTTTCATCAGGAAATATACGGAATATTTTTCACACATCAGCTCATTGCAAATCATTCTGCTAAGGAGGGCTTCTTCATGCCCTCCAGGTTTTCAAGCAGCTTCATACCCGAATTGGGGGATGAGATATTATTATTTAGTGAGAGTTATGACATGAGTATTGTGGCTGACCAGGGATCACTTGTAATCACTAAGCTGTCGCAAAGTGAATTGCAATATAAGAGTTTTTCGCATAACAAAACAAGTGAAGGAAAAAAAAAATTGTAGGAAATGCAACCAGAAATGGATGATAGCAACAGTTAAGCAATTGGCATACAAGTTTGACCATTTTATATGAGAATGTAAGATGCCTATAGGACAGAGCATCATGGTCCAACCACAGTAGGTTAGTTCTATCTGTTAAGTAAAACAGATAGAAATAATTAAATTGTTGAATCAAATTGTTGAATCAAGTAAAACAGTAAAAATAATTAAAAAATTCAAAGATTTTTCATTTCTATTCCAACCAAATAATGAATGCCACATACATATGATTCTAACTTAGCCATCGGATTAAGTTACTTTGTCCTTAGAAACAATTAAAATTAGCACTTATGCAATATTCCCTGAAACTATGATATTAGGTTACTTTGTCCTTACAAACAATTAAAATTAGCAGTTACATAAAATGATAGATAGATAATGGTCAAAGGATTTGACATATATATGGATGTAGCATAAATCTGAAAGAAAATAGTAAATTTGACATAAAAATGATAAAAATCCAAATTTGGAATAAATTCCAAAATCTTTGGAATTCTGGATAATATTTGACTTTTGCATAACGATAACTAAGGAAGAAAACAATTTTTTTCAAGAAAATGAAGTCAAAGCAAACAAGCACCAGATGATTTCTTTCCAATTATGGCATAGCAGTGCCAGCCCCATAGTGTGCAAGTCAATAGAACCAAACATTTTCAGTGATAATCATCCAAATTCAAAGATAAAAAATCAAGTGATGCTAGATCAAAAGATTAAGAAGCACCAAAGCAATTCAATGTATAAATCTACATCATCAAATTCCAACAAAGAGATTAGATCACAATCAAAGAAAGGAATCAAAATTACCTGACTCCGGCATCGCCGACGATGCCAATGGCCATACCGGCGGAGAGACCAGCGAGACCACAGGCGAGACCAGACGAGAGATGGGCGTAGCCATCGAAGAGGTAGTAGGATTTAGCCTTGGGGTTGATCCCGGTGCTGATGATGACGGCGATGATGAGGCCATAGATTCCGAGCACTCCAGCCATGACCACTGGAACAATCGACTTCATCACCAGCTCCGGCCTCATCACTCCCATCGAGGCCACCCCTACGCCGCTCTTCGCCGTGCCATACGCCGCCCCCATGCCTGCGATCATGAATTAGTGGCTCTCACATCCTAGATCCAGATCCAATCGCGAAGAGATCGAGATCGAGGGAGAAGGAGGAGGAGGAGGAGGCACTCACAGGAGAAGACGAGGGCTGCGGCGGCGCCAAGGAAGCCGAAGAAGGGCGCAGTCTCGTCGCCGCTGAAGCTCGCCATCTTAGAATCAAACGAGACGCCGGGGGCGGTGATCGGATCCGGTCCCGGTGAACTTTTATAGATCGCACGACGCGCGAAGGTTCTGAGATTTGGTGTCTCCCTTTGTTGGTTTAAGTTTAAATAAATCCTTCAATCTCGAACATCTGATTCTCTCATCTGCAGTTTCCGAATCTTGAAGAGAGCTCTGGCATTATTCGCTATGTGGACTACGTTACACTATGGGATATTCCGCAGACACACAGTAACGAGATGGACTGGGCCTTTGATACGGCCCTTTATTGGAAAGGCCTGTCACTGTTGGTGGAGGCCTAGTTACAACAATCGAGGTGGCCTGTTATGATTATTATTTTTTAAATTTTACAGTATTCTAATTTTGGTCCACCAAAAATAAAAATAAGAATAAAAAAGGAGGGGAAGCTTATATTATATTTAAAAAAACAAATTCTTGTGTTTTTCACATTCAAAAGTTAAAATACGTTATCATTCCTCTGTAGTTTTATTTGCAAATTTTATGCAAAATATTTATTTATTTTTAAAAATATGGATAAATCACTTAATTTATTAAATAAGAGAATAAATACATAAATCAACAGAGTAATAAAAAGATTTGACTAAATAAAAAAAACAACCAAATAGAGGGGGAAAACCACTTGTAACCATGAGAAGTTTTTTAGATGCCTTAATTGTGGAAGGAAACTATAAATAAAACAAAAATAGTGGTTATAAAAAACATTTTTAGATGGGATCATAAATCACCACAATAAAAAATGAATGTCAATAACCAATGCATAGCCTAGTTATTTTTTACCATGCTTGTATTTGAGAGGTCTCGAGTTCGAAATCTCTCAAATATAAAAAAAAAATAAAAAGATGTTTCTGGTGAATTTGTAAAAAAAAATAAAAAATAAAAGTTAATTAATATTAGCAAAGTCTATTATAACATTTATCTTTTTATTTGACCTAAAAGAGTAATATATGATATGCACCTGATTAATTATAGAGATGTAGTTTTCCATATTAATTCCCACACTAAGGGTTGCAAATTACGACAAAAAAAAATATATGATAAATTCTAACTGTTTAAAATATGAATGCAAAGTATGTTTGTTTGATATTAAATAACTTGATTGTAAATAAGATGCTCTCACAATCTAGTTTTTTATCATGATTTCAAATGAAAAATATATATATAAATAGGATCTAGATGTTACATCAATAATAAGCTTATTATTTTGCAAAAACCAATGCATGGACTCAAGGACAACAATGAAGACCAATTAATTGAAACCTATCCATATATTTTGCAAAAATCAATGCATGAAATCAAGGACAACAATAAAGACCAATTAATTGAAACATAGGCATAAAAAAAAAAGGGTAATTTAGGGATTAAAAATTGATTAGAGGGGACTGGCTAGCTGGATAATTCATTATTGAAGGGGAACGCTTGCACCCACAGTACTGATAGCTAGCAATTTGTACTATAAACACTGTATACGTTCAATCTAAACCAATATTTACTCAAAACTCTTGACATTTTATTATGATCCACCTAACATGCACGTTTACTTGTGGATCTAGACAAATTATACCAATTTTTATTTTCCTTTTATTTTTATTTTTATTTTTTACTAGATGAAGAAGATGAAATCATTTTTTATTTCACATATTTTACAAATACCGAGAATATTTTATTATCCTAACGTGAATCTTTCGCTTTCTTTTCTAGTGTCATGTAAAATAATTTACATATATTTTATGTTTCGAATAATTTAGGGGTGCATTTAGTTCGATGAATAGAAACGAAGAATATAAATATTAATGAGAATGGAAAAAATAAGAATAAATAAATAAATATATATATATATATATATGGAATGTATTAAGAGTGAGAAAACTAGAAAAGTAATTTATCAACAATAAAAAATAAAAATATATGTGATAAAATTACTTTTATACCTTTAATATAAAAAATAGATTTTGTTATTTATAAAATATTTTAAATGAAATTATTCATATTAATTACTATAGTTAATTATATAAATTACTTTCTTATTTAATTAAATATATGACTAAGAAAAAAATGTAAATTTCACTTTAATTATTAAAATTAAGCAATATATGTTAATTATTAATCACTATAATTGTTATAATTTAATGTTTAAATTTATGACTTATATTTAAAATAAATACTTATTTAATATAATTATTGTATGTTTATTATAATAAAATAATTGACATTTTAATATATGTATATATCGTAGGGGTAAAATGGGTAATTTGCACCCATTCCCTGTTAATACTCCACGATTCCGGCCTTTTTGACGAAATGGTTATCACCCCATGAATAATAAAATGTGCCCTCAAGAATAATTATATATCCAAACATGACCATGCACACATGCAAGTAAAAATTCATTTCTAAAGAGGAATTATGGTGATCATTCAAATGCCCTTTTGGTATATTGTTATTGAGTTTAATGCATTGAGTGTTCATCTCCTTACCAAGGAGATAGATTCAAACTTCAGCTCATACAAAATGAAGACATAGATATGTTGTGATTTAACTCCACAGGTATTCACACCCAGATTGGTTCAAACTTCAGTTCATATAAAATGAACAGTATAGAATAGTACAGAAATCCTAGTTGAACAATCTATGAACAGTACAATAACTGTACTGTCGGGGAGAGGATTTGAACTCATAACCCCCAAATTGTTTATGTTTTTCAAACATATGTTTATTTTATTTTTTTATTCCACTCAAATATATTCAGATTTGTACACATCTGTTTACTCAATTATTTAAATTTTAGTTGAATCAAACTATCATATTTAAGCGGTTGAGTTGAATGCAATAAAGCATTTAATGCAGTCATGCAATGGTTGAATTGAAATATATAAAAGATGTAACTTTAAGCATCATAATAATAATTGTAATAGCTTGGTTAGCAGCAGGAGGTTGCTATTTCAATTCAGAAAAGAATAAGCATCAAAATCTAAAACTTAAAAAAAAAAAAAGTATTCATTTAAACAAGTGTTTTTTTAAAACTTAGTAGTTGGAGAATAATAAACATTTACCTAAGCCAAAACTAAACTGTGGAAAAAGTGGATGAATTTGAACAATATAAATATAAATATATATTTACATATTAAAAGCTAATCAATGTACTTTTATTTTAATCACTAAGGAAAAACAATAAAGTATTTAGGCAGGACTAGATACAAGGTTAGGCTATTCATATACCATGACAACCTCACCCTAGACCTTGGAGTCCTTTACCATATATTTTAATGTGTCCGGTGATCCTATAAACCTATTTTTATAGAGTTTTTATAAAACTAAATAAGATTAATAGGACATTTTATGGGTATGATTGAGTGAATGATCCAAATCAAACTCAATGGCCTTGTCACGCTAAGTGATATATTTCAATATTTTAGGACAGTTCATTCAATTTAGCACTTTAATTAGACGCTAATAACTCCAATGTATCATAATTATGTTTGGTTTTTCTTTTCACTGTTATTGTTTTTTTAATATCCATGTGTTGATATCTAAATGGGTGAAAGCATGCTTTTAATCATGTAAAAAATATGTTAAAATTCACTTTATGTTTTTTTTTTTTTTTTTAAGTTGTGAAAGCAGAATAATTTTTTTTTAACAGAAAATGTGAAAAAAAAATAAATCAACTCGTCAACAATACTATTAAAGTATTTTATATAAAGATTTTATAAATATAATAATAATTATTATTATTATTATTATTATTATTCACTATTTATATAGTATTATGTGATAGTATATTGTTTGTCTCTCCTCTAAAGTTATATGTGGCAAGAGAATTTATTAATTTAATTTGATTTCTGAAAATCTTATAAATGTGCATGTGGTATGATTCTAATCACTCCATGTGACATCTAATCGAATTAATATATCTTTAGATATCGATAAATTATAGTAATTTATACATCATTATATATATTTGCCCTTTCACAACTCATTTGTGAGACATTATTTGTCACTTCATGAAAAGAAAAAAAAATTGGAATAAATATAATTGGATGACAAAGGAGTACTTTCAAATAAAATTGTGTCTATATTCACGCCTTGATATTCGCTTTTACAAATGCATTCGAGATTTTCTTATCTTTCACTTATAATATTTAATCACATTAAGCATGTGACAATATATAAGAATAAAACATTCTTTAATATTCATATATATATATATATATATATTATATTTGATAAGACATAACTATTGCTTCTAACATAATTAATGATAATAATAATACTAACAAATATGTGCATAAAAAATCATCATATTTATATTATATTATTTTTTTATAAATATTAATCACATATTTGAACTTTGGCTGATCTTTAATTTAGAAAAGAAAAAAAAATACCAACTTTTTAATTACAAAGTAGTTTTTATTATTATAATTTTTAATCCACTTTCTTTTTCTTTTAAACTAGAATTTTATTAAAAAGTAAATTTTCTAATAAGTTTTATAAATATAAAAATAAAAAGTTAAAGTACTTAAAATTTTAAATAATTTAAATCTTTATCACTTCAACTAATTCCGGACCGATTGGTATAAGATTTGGTATAGTTAATATGTATTTATTTATTTTCTAAAACATAATTAAACTTATTACATAAAAATAAAAATAATAATAATTTGGGGCCATGAACCTGCGCCGCCACGGACGGTGGGTCCCGGTAGTAGTGTGGACCCCATGTTGTACGGAAAAGGAAGGGTGTTATTGGAATCTAAGCATCATTTATTAAAATACTTAAAATTTTGGTATTCAAAGAATCTTTCTTCTCAAATATTTTTTATATATTTTTTACTGTTAAGAACGTGTTTGAATTAATTTTTTTTAATTATTTCTTTCATAAAAAAACGTGATTATTGAGTACATAATTGTCATTACATTTTGTTTTATTATAATTTAAGTTTTTTTTATAAAATATAAATAAACAATATATTAAAAATATAATGAGTTAATATTTTAATATATTATATTCAAACCAATTTATTTGCAAAAATGCAAAAAAAAATTAAAAATTTTTTATTTAATAAAATAAATAAATCACAAATACATAAAAAATAAAAATAAAAAAGAACAGAAGTATAAAAGCAGAACAAACTCGTCACTGAACAATAAAATATAAAAATTGAATCTAAAAAAAAAGAAAGAGGAACGCCTCTTAGACACAAACACTCCGAAGAATAAACTATCGAGTATCAATACATCAAAAATTGATTGGTTTGTGACATCATTTATTAATGATCATGTAATTCAGAGAAATACAAGATACAAATACGGTTTGTTGGTAGCCATCGTTGTATGAATTAAGTATGTGTGAAGTTGCACGCCATCAGACAAAAAGAGTACTATGTGGGAACAGGAAAATGCCGGCTGTTGCGGACCACATTTGCTTGTCTCCATTTCAACCGTCCTATTTTAATTTTTTTTAATTTATATTTAGCTATAAATAAACTCGTTTGTGTTTATAAAAAATAAAACACTTGCACAAAAAAGTCATATAAGAAATGCTGGCCAATGTGTGACACGAAAATATGGGCGTGTACCATGGGAATCAGAATTTCTTTTCTTTGAAAAAAAAAACTTTCTAGTTAACCCTTCCCTTTTTTTTTTTTTTTCTTTTATTCCCATATATAATAACCAATAGAAGAGAATAAATTATACAAAATAAATACATAAAAAAAAAAAGAGACAACCTAACTTTCAAGAGGACAAACAGAGACAATTAATAAATTTAACAAGGACCTGAATAGAAAGAAACACACAAGTCCCTGCCACCCACCCTCAGCATATGTATAAAATCCATTCAATAGGTTACCCAACAAGCAAACCTCTCTCTCTCTTTTAGCTCTCTAATTAATTCATTCACCACCATCATCATCATCATCATCATCATCGTCATATCCATGGAAGACCTTCTCCTTTTTCCCAGCAGCACCAACAACAACAACAACAACAACAACAACAACAATAACAGCAACAACATGTCTATCCAGTATCAACTCCAGCAACTCCTCCAATCCCAATCCCAATCCCAACCACAACCATGGTCACATGCCATCATCTGGTCTTCCTCACCAGACCTTCTTCTCCTCTCCTGGCATGCCGGCATTTTCATCCCCAACAACTCCAACTCCACTAACTCCAATGGTAGCAACAACGTTAACAGTACTATTACTGACATTAACTATAACAGTAGTAGTAGTTGCAGCAGCAGAACTGCAGGCCGGTACTCAAACTCCAACGACACCATGGTGGATGATGCTGAGTGGTTCTACATCATCTCTTCAAACCGTTCATTTCATTGCAACGACTTGAACACACTCCCTTCCCGTTCCTTCTCCACTTGCACTTCCATCTGGCTCTCTGGTTCTCACCATCTTCAATCTTCATCCTGTCCTCGCGCTGCTGATGCTCGTTTCCATGGCATCAACACCCTTGTTTATATCCCTCTCCCTATCTCCTCCTCTGTGCTTGAGCTTGCCTCCCCTGTCGTCATCCCCCGTGACTCTCTTTTAATCCAACAAGCTCAGTTCTCCATCTTTTTATCAACTTCACCAACTACTCTTTCAGTAATCTCTCCTCCTCCTCCACAAGGACCATCACCACCACCACCACCACTACAAGCACAACAACCACAACAAGCACAACAAGCAACAGTAGCCATAGTTACAAGTCTCAAAAAAGAGTCTTCATCCTCGGATCATTATGATTCCGACCAACACCAACCTCGCCGGAGAAAACGTGACAGGCAAGATGTCATCCCAGTGAACCACGTCGAAGCGGAGAGACAACGCAGGGAGAAACTCAACCACCGGTTCTACGCGCTCCGTTCAGTCGTCCCCAACGTGTCACGCATGGACAAAGCTTCACTCCTCGCCGACGCCGTCACGTACATTAATGAGCTCAGAAACAGAGTTTCAGAGCTTGAAGCCCATGAGCAACAACAACAACAACAACAACAACAACAACCAAGCACTATCATCACACCAATGACATTCAAGAAGGAGAACAACAACAATAACATGGATCAGAGCATGAGTAGCATTACTTCTTCAGCTACTTCAGCTTGTAATATCATCAATGGTGGTGGAGGTGTTGGGAGGATGGATTTAGAGGTGAGATTAATAGGACAAGAGGCAGTCATAAGGGCACAGTCCTGCACTGGAGGACACCCGGCAGCGAGACTAATGAATGCAATGAGCGAGCTGGAGCTGCAAGTTAGCCATGCAAGTGTGACTAAGGTTAAGGAACTAATGCTACAAGACGTTGTGGTTACAGTCCCTCATGGACTCCAAAGAGAAGATGTTCTCACTGCTGCACTTCTTTCAAAGCTTGACACACATCATCATCATCAGCAACATCAGTAAAAACATCAGCAACAATGATAATTAACTGTGAGGAATAAGATGGTATTAGTATGATGATCATCATCATCATAGTTGTCGTTATTATTATGGTATTATTATATGATCGATTCTCCTATGATATGATATGATATATATATATGTATGAAGGTAGTACTATACTGAAGATAGTGTGCTTCAGTGTTTATATATATATTTGCTGTTAAATATTAATGATGAGGTGAGAATATGATAAAATGTTTATATTTGTTGTTGTTGCTATGGTTGAGCACAGTGGATTAAAGCACATTAATCAAGAAGATTGGTATTGCATTTTTTATTTCATTTTATTTTATGGAGATCTTGCAAGTAGACCAAGTCATCATGGTAGATAGAAGATAACAAATTTTGATGTGCCTTGATTTTGAGGAATTAGTAAAACTATTTGGTTGAAGGATAGAAGTCTTGAAGTACTGAATTGGGAGAACGTTGGTTTTTTTTTTGTGTTTGTTTGTCAAATGGGGCACAAGTCAAGGTCGTGGTACCACAACTTAAGGCCGTGCACACGAGAGACAATAATAGTCCGCTCACGCGTTCTCATCTTTGATATAAAAAATGGACTGTAAATCCATTCTCTCGATCAGAAACTTTTGTTACAATTATGTTCAGTATATTTTGAACTTGAGTCATGAATTCCTGCAATTTATCAATTGTTAAAAAATATATATATATATATAATTTCAGTTGATAATAAAAAAATAAAATTATAATAATGATAATAATAAATTAAGTATGTTTTGTTATGATTTGCTAATATTTTTAATTCAAATTTTTTTATTTATAATTATTATTGTAAAATCAATGGTGATCATCCCACACCACAAAAAAAAAAATAATAATAATAATAATAATGTATTTATAACTATATGACATCTGTCAATCAAAAGCAAGTTAATAATAATAATTACATCGCTTTTTTATTCCAAAGCCATGTGGCGAACAAGTGAAGAAAAAAGCCTCAAAGGACAGAATTAAATCTTAGATTTGACAAGCATCAAGCCATCAAATCATTAAATCAAAATACATATAAAAGAAAATCTCTTTTTAATTTGATCACAAATTTAAAAACTCTTCTACTTTTTTTCAAAGATGGCGAACAATGATAAAACTTTCATCGATTTATTTATTAAAATTTTGAAAAATATTATCAATGTCCAAAGTAATGATTATATATATATAATTTTTTAAAACAATATTAGTCAATTTTGTCTCATCTTTAATTTAGTCCAATAAATGTAGTCCAATGTTTAATAAATAATGAATAATTATGTATTTATAATTAGTTTTAATTCATAGCTGTTGCACACATTAGAGCGTTTAATATTGACTATGAACTCTTTTCTTTTATCCACACCAATTTCTTAGTCATTGACATTAAGTAATAATTCATGTACGATATATGCCTAGATATTTTTTTTTTTTCTCCTAAGATTCCATCGTGTGTCACGCACTATCAAGAAATTTGATTTATTTTCTTTTTTAAAAGTTAGTTAATTCCATCAAGAAATTACTAATAATAAATAATCATATCCTTTATATTGAATAATTGTTAACTACTCATTGAAGACTTGCAATCCAAACCTTTAAAAAATTACAATTTTTTTTTAACCCAAAAACTCAACTCTATACGGACATATATGTGGAAGTCAATGGCATCAATTAACTTACATATCTAAATATGTTTCTAGATGGTTTGGTGTTAATTTGAGTTAAACCGGGATTATATTTTAAGTGTAAGCCTTTATTAGATAAATAAATCAAAATGTTAGTGGTTATAGTAGTTGGACAAGTTAGATTCAAATTTTTTTTTTTAATTTTTTAA
Organism: Dioscorea alata; assembly: GCA_020875875.1. NCBI lineage: Eukaryota > Viridiplantae > Streptophyta > Magnoliopsida > Dioscoreales > Dioscoreaceae > Dioscorea > Dioscorea alata. The sequence goes on from CM037021.1 coordinate 187,852, forward strand.
CACATCATAAATATAATTGTACGTCTGTAAATAAATATGTAAAATTGTTCTACTATTTTGTGTATAATTGAGTATAACAAAAAAGTCATACAGTGTGACGGTGTGTGATAGAGACTGATTCATGATTATCTCTTCTATTGTATGATTAATAATTTTTTTTAATTGCTACTCTGTTTTATTATTCATATATATTGTGAATGATGTAAATACATTAACTTTATTTGAATTTGTTTACAGTAGATTAAGACACTTAATCACATGCTTGTAGCCAATGATGAACAATTAAAAGAAATATTAAAATATATAATAAATGTGATTAGATAAGATGGAGCTTCTTTTGTCTCCCATGAATATTATTAATGTGAGAATAAAAGGTGTGGTATTCTTTTCAAAAGTTTTATGGCACTTTGAGGCAAGCCACACGACAAGTAACAAGTTCAATTCATTGCTACAGGAAAATGGCGGCTGTGTACTAACATTATGATATATTTATATATATATTTAGTATGATGATAATAATAATAATATTATTATTATTATTATTTTAATTATTATTGAAGCAACAAAAGTCTATCTGTCATCCTATATGAAAACGTTATCATACATCAAGAGGGTGGCGTCACTTGGAGTTGTTTTTTTGTGCATTGGTGAAATGAGACCATTATTCTTCAATGGGTTTTTCCATTGAACCAAATCATGCTTAGTTGGTTTCAATTGACCAAAGAGCCCTTTGGGTCAAGACATTCATTCATCACTGATATTTTGGGACAACTTTGCCGTTTGTTACGCTCTTGTGAAAAATATGCTCGAAAAATATCTCAATTATTTTTCTCAAGTTTCAACTACTTAATGAATGAATGTGACTGTTTCATGCATGGTTTGAAAAAAATATATATACATACTTATATATATATTAAATGTCCCTTTAGATACGTTTCAAAGATTAGTTTTTTCAAAAATAGTCGGTTCAAAAATCAATTATCTTACGTGGTTGTACTTGTTGTGATATAAAATTTTGGATTATTGATAAAATAAATCATCAATTATATTGTATTTTTGAAAAAAAAAAAACTTATATTAAACAGTTACATGCTACTTAAGTGTATGAGAAATATGATTTTTATCAAGGGTAAAATAGGCAATTCAAATAGTTTTTTTTATATCAATATAAATACGAATCGGAATCGGAAAGAAAAATACATTGTATTAAACAGTTTTTTTTTTTGTCTCATTTGGTACTTTAAGATTCAAAACTACATTGTTTGACATGATTAATTTTTTATCACAATTCAAAGGAGTACTGATTGAATTGGTTAGGTACATATATATATATATATACATATATATATGATGATAAGTATAATAAGACAAAATATATTTCTTTTTAATTTTTTTTAAAATCACTGATTTTTTTGGTCTATTGTCATTGATCACCTGCATAGAATAATCGTATTCTTACTGAGTAGACTATTTTAACTCTCAGTTTACTTACACACTATCAATATATATTGGTTAAAGTATTAACTTTTACGTGTGTGTTTTGATATTGTTTATTCAATTTTATTTATTAAAATAATAATTTATTATTAAATGGCAAGTAAAGATATTTTTTTATATAACTAATTTTAAATCTTTATGATTCATATGGAAGCTTAACTCAAAAGCCAAAATTATTAATAATTTCATCAAATAAAGTGAAATTAAAATTTCATAAAATGAGAATTAATGGGAAGATTCTTTCCCCCTTCTAGACATTATGCCGCACATGCATGTATGAGTCTTTGTTTATTTTTCTTTTTTGTTTTTAATGTATTGAAAAATAACAATAATGATGACAAGATGAAAAAGAGTTGTGATGACATTTGCAACAGATGAGCTAATTAATTCCAATGTATGGCAAGATGCATGCATGTGTGTGGTACCATGGTTTTCCCAATGTGAAAAATATGTGCCTTTCTAACTCCCCAAAACTAAATTAATAATAACAACGTGTCTACTCAGCCAGATTCCTAGTTCCTTAAAATAGTTTAATGATACTAAAATTAATATCATCATCATCATTATTATTATTAGTATTTGTGAAAAAAAAAAAACATTGTGAAAAAATGAAAACGCTTACACGGGGACAAAGAAAACTCACCGTGTTCATAAAAACATAATTAGGGTCAAACAAAATATTAAAAAAATATATAAATAAAAGTAATTATACCGTTTGAAAAACAATCAAAGAACATCAATCGGTTTGTTAAAACCAATATAATAGAATATGACAGGTGATCGAAACTTTAGTCGGTATTAGCATTGAGCCTATAAGTTGTAAGTTGAAAAAAAAAGTCAGTAAATTTGTTTAATTAACAATGAAATTATTAAATTGATCAAATACAAAAGTATGATTAAAATAATATGTAGTCTTTTTAAAATGTGCCGTATACTGTGTAGAGATAATAAAGAAGATATATAATTATGATTATAATTATCCTTCTTTTTAAAGTAAAATAATAGCTACGTTGCATTTAGACAAATCAAAGAACTTCACTCAAGTCAGTGGCAGTACATACATGCACTCTTGCAAAAAATTTGGGGGGGGATAAGTTAAAATAATTGAGATGTGGGATGAGACATGCATCTTGATCACTAAAGAAAGCGAAGAACACAAATGAAAAAGACATGTCTAACATTGGACGGAATTCAATGTTCCAAGAGTCAAAGTCAAATGTTTATTATGTACCACAGACCTAATTAACATGTGATGCATGATGGATTTTTATTTTTATTTTTTATTTTTTATTTTTTGAAAATCAATTGTTGTCTAGAGGAATCCGGTCATATGGTTCATTTTGACCTTTGCATGTTTTTTTTTTATTGGCCGGACTCACGTTTTTGCAATATAATGTCAACAATTATATTAGAATATGAATTATCATAATTTTAAATATTAGTAAAAATTTTCAACTCTTGAGATAAAGTATAGTTAAAGTGACATAATAAAATAGTGTACAGGCCTTGTGTGTAACATAACTTGTCAATATATATATATATATATATAACTTAGCAATTTTTTTAATAAAATAGATAAATCACAAATTTATTGAGAAAAAACCCAATAGTACATGATAGATATGTACAGAAAAACAACCAAATTAAAAAGAGTAAACAGATTAAAACGTCACCAGAGATGAGGGATACAGCAAGAAGAACAAGAAAGAAAGACACGAAGAGGGGAGAAATCGGGTTGGCTAAAACTATCTACTAGAGCTACAAGCCTACCCAAGCAGTAAAGGAGGGAACTTAACAAAATTTGATTATGGAATAATTATTATTAATCTTTTATTACCCATTGGCTATTTTAATTCATTTGTGTTAGTTCTACTAGGTTATAGTTCTCTTTAGCTGGCTAATTCATCATTTAAATTAATTAAAACTTCAATAATATCTTAACCAATATGAAAATTTTATCCTATTTGTTGAAAATTTAAATTTTTGTATATTTGAAGCTATATTTTTCACGGTTTTAAATTTTCCAAGAAAATTTGCTTATTCTTTGTCTTTTCTATTCAATTAGAGTTGTTAACTATCAAATTCATCTTAGTTGAATTAGTTAGGCCCACTAGTTTGCATTGATTCCTTACGTGTTCATATTCTTTCATTACTTGTTGATTAGAACTAGTATTAATTTGGTCAATTTAATCAATCACAATTCATATTCATATTCATTCCTTACTAATTTACTTAAAAGCCACTCACTGATATTGGTGAGCTATCTTTTAAAAAACTTATAAGCATGGGAATTCGAACTATGAGTAGCTAGTTAAAAGGCCACCATCTTAACCATCAAGCTTGAAACAAATTAACGGAGCTCAAGAAGCTGTATTGTATTTCACAGAATGATTATATTGTATGTAATTATATATAATAAATCCAGTAAAAATGTAGTTACAATGATTCAAAATTCAAATAGATAAAAAATAAGGCTGAGGTGGTGTGCTTATCTTTTTAACAAACTAATCAATAAATGTAAGAAAATAATGTTATTGTGTGAGACACAACAACTATTGTTGGTACATGAATAAAAGAGCTATAATAAAACAAATTTTTATACGTTTGAATCTACACTTTTCATATATTCTCAGTGGAACACCTCCACAAGAGGAGAGTGAGTGGTTCTCAACACACTTATTTTTGAGCTATTGTTACATTCATATTTGAATGGTTGTCTCTTCTCATTGTTAATGTTTTCTTTCCTGTTTGAATGCTTGTTTTCTTCATACGTAATTCTTTTTAATTAAAGGAGAGCTTAATCGCCTTTACTTGTATTTAGACTCACTACCGTTTTAATAAAAGATGTAATATATTTTGAGTATGATTAATTAAATTAATTTATATAAGTGTATTGTGACTTTTCATATATACTATTAGGCTAAAACATAAATATTTAATTTATTATTATTAATTAATGTTTAATTAGAAATTAATTTCAAATAGCTTTTAATTATATTCCGTACTTAATTTTTTAACTAATTTATAATAATATTTATCTCAAATAATTATTATTTATAAAATAATTAAAAATATAAATATTTATTTCATTATTAATAATTAATTTTAATTAGAAATTAGTTTCAAATAACTTTTAATTTCATTCCGTGCTTAATTTTTTTAATTAAGTTCTAATGATATTTATTTCAAATAATTATTATTTATAAAATAATTAAAACATAAATATTTATTTCATTATTATTAATTAATGTTTAATTATAAATTAATTTCAAATAACTATTAATTTCAAACATAAATTTTATAAGTTCTAATGATATTTTTAACAAATATTTCATAAATTTTATTTTAAATAATAATAATATTTTAATTTATTAATCGGGGCCGGGGAATCCCCGAACCCGAAAAATCCCCGCGGGATGGGAAAAAAAAAATTCTCCGTATTCGGGTTTGGGGCCGGGTTCGGCGATAAGAGTGTAATTTCGGGGTCGGGGCTGGAAAATACACCCCTCGGTGAATCCCCACCCCGTTCACATCTCTAACGCAAACCTCTCTAAGGATGGTAAAAATGTGTCTCCAAATTGATCATGGTTATTTAATTCTTACATTTTGTGTGATTTGTTAAAACATCAACCCTACAACTTCTTAATAATTTGTAATTAAAAAAACAAAATAAAATTGAGTAGATAGAGTTGCAACTTGAACATGCAGTGGACATAACTAAGTGGGTAACTTGAGAATTAAAACAAATACACAAATAATTTGAGTGGTTTCCGAACTAGTAAAACTAATTCATGCCATATGAATAGGAAGCACATGATTCAAATTAGTTAAATCTACAATTTAAGCAATTAATGGATACTTTTAAGTAGGTAACAAATTCATGCTTCATCTTCAATCAACATCTTAGCTACTAAGCCTATTATTTACTAACCCCTATTTCTCTTTTTTTAATTTTCTTCCTCTTTCCCAAATATCTTAATCACTAAACTAGTCTAAATCTATTTTAATTTTTTCCCTCATTTCGGTCATTGTAAGCCATTTAAGACAATAAATATATAATAAAATAAATAAAAATATATGAAAAATGTGGAAATATTCAATATAAAAAAAAGAGAACGATTTAAAAAAACATACCAAAGAAAAAGAAGAATGAGAACAATAAGAAGACCACTGTTTACCCAAAAAATAGTAATCATTTTGATATTACAAAAATTAAAAAAATATTTTTATATTTACGAAGACCATAAAAAGGAAGGAATTGTCCGTAAAAAAAAAAAAAAAAAGTTAAATCACTACCAAATGTAAAAGTTAAAGGGCATTTATGTCATTTACAGTTGCCTATGTTATGTTTTTTTTATACTACTGCTCCATTTTTCTAGGGCCAAAAGATTGGATGGTGTCACAGTACAAACACCAAACAGCTGAGTTGTGCTATTAATTCGATGCCACGTGTCACAGAGGGAATTACATCAAAATCAATCGAGCGGGAAAGACGAAGGAAAAGGAGAACAGTGAGTGGAGAGCGATGAGCTCCTCGCCGGCGGCCGTTGCCGATGATTCGCCGGATCTGGTTTGCCACCTCGACAGCATCCATGGCATGGTCGACGCCCTCACCTCTGTCCGCTGGAAGCGCCACCAGGTTTTTCTTTTGCTATTTGCCTTCTTAGGGTTTAGGGTTTGCTGAGTTTCTCATTGCTTCTGGGTTTGGGTCCATCAGGATGTCGTCCTCGAGATCTCGGAGCATGGAATCGTCGTTATAGTTGAGGAATCCGGCTGCCTCCAGGCCAAGGTTTATCTCAAGCGCGAGGTACCAATTCATCCGATCATTTTCACCCTAGTTTTTATTGAGTTTTTGATTAGAGAAATTAGATCAAGGAAATGGGGGATTTTTTTTTTTTCAGCTGTTTGTTTTTTATGAGTACACGGCGGAGGGGCGCCCTAGGTTCGGTATGAGCTTGGACTTGTTCGTTGACGGCCTCAACATATTCTCTGCTTTAGGGCCTGCCACTGTTGTTGAGATTCGATACCCAGGTCCTGATATGGAGCTCGTTCTCAAGTATGATGTTGATCCCCCTTTCAATTGTTGTGTCAATTACTTACCTTTTTGTCACTTTGGCTTGATTTCTTCATGATATGATCTACATTGCTTGTCCTTCTTTTTCTGAGTTTTTTCGTGGGTGAAGTGCTTGTTGATGTTATGATGAGTGGCAACTGTGATTGAAGTTACTGGTGAACAAAGTTATGATCTTTTTTTCACATACATAAATACATACATATACACAACACAACACACACACACACACACACACACTCACACGCATGTCACTTATTGTTTAAAGTTTGCTCCTTTACCATAGGCTAGTGATTTGTCAACCTGTTGCTCTTAACCAGATCCAATCTCCTGCTTGATTCTACCTTTCATCCGTATAGTACAATGCCAATGTTGGATGGAGACTTGAGGTTGTAATTCTGTAATAGGATTTCTCAAGCTGTCCTTGTTATGTGATGAAATTTTGTTATTATTTTGAAGTCCTTGATTCATATTTGTTGTTGTTGGTTGTTGTTCTCCAAATTGGTATTTCTTAGAGCAAAAGAAATAGGGAGCAACTTTGGGTGTTTCACTAAAAATTGTGTGTGATCTAATTCACAGGGTAGAGTGTATGGAGGAACCATGAGCACATGTGATTGATAATGCTCATTTTACGTACCATTTTATTTCAGTTTTGGCTTGATTTCTTCATGATATGATTAGCATTGCTTGTCCTTCTTTTTCTGAGATTGTCTGTGGGTGAAGTGCTTGTTGATGTTATGATGAGTGGCAACTGTGATTGAAGTTACTGGTGAACAAAGTTATGACCTTTTTTATACATACATAAATACATACATATACACAACACAACACAACACAACACACACACACTCACACGCATGTCACTTATTGTTTAAAGTTTGCTCCTTTACCATAGGCTAGTGATTTGTCAACCTGTTGCTCTTAACTAGATCCAATCTCCTGCTTGATTCTACCTTTCATCCGTATAGTACAATGCCAAAGTTGGATGGAGACTTGAGGTTGTAATTCTGTAATAGGATTTCTCAAGCTGTCCTTGTTATGTGATGAAATTTTGTTATTATTTTGAAGTCCTTGATTCATATTTGTTGTTGTTGGTTGTTGTTGTTCTCCAAATTGGTATTTCTTAGAGCAAAAGAAATAGGGAGCAACTTTGGGTGTTTCACTAAAAATTGTGTGTAATCTAATTCACTGGGCAGAGTGTATGGACTATGGAGGAACCATGAGGACATGTGATTGATAATGCTCATTTTACGTACCATTTTATTTCAGTTTTGGCTTGATTTCTTCATGATATGATTAGCATTGCTTGTCCTTCTTTTTTTGAGTTTGTCTGCGGGTGAAGTGCTTGTTGATGTTATGATGAGTGGCAACTGTGATTGAAGTTACTGGTGAACAAAGTTATGATCTTTCTTATGCATACATAAATAATTACATATACACAACACAACACATACACACACTCACACACATGTCACTTGTTGTTTAAAGTTTGCTTCTTTACCATAGGCTAGTGATTTGTCAACCTGTTGCTTTTAACTAGATTCAATCTCCTGCTCGATTCTACCTTTCATCCGTATAGTACAATGCCAATGTTGGATGGAGACTTGAGGTTGTGATTCTGTAATAGGATTTCTCAAGCTGCCCTTGTTATGTGATGTGATTTTGTTATTATTTTGAAGACCTTGCTTCATATTTGTTGTTGTTGGTCGTTGTTGTTCTCCAAATTGGTATTTCTTAGAGCAAAAGAAATAGGGGGAGCAACTTTGGGTGTTTCACTAAAAATTGTGTGTAATCTAATTCACTGGGCAGAGTGTATGGACTATGGAGGAACCATGAGGACATGTGATTGATAATGCTCATTTTGTTTCCTCTCTTTAATGATAAGTTAGTGCAAATTCTGATGCCAGAGAAGTTAAAATGGGAATTTGTATAATTTCTGGCTAGAAAGTATAAATTATTTAATTGGTGAGAACTCAGGCGCCTGTGTCTTATTTAGACTGCAAGTCAATCAATTCCTCCAAACTGAACCATATGAGATGGGCTTAATATATTTGTTTTGAGTTCTGGGATTATTTGATCTAGACTCCCATAATGAGTTTTAAAAGTCACAGAGTAACAATTCCTAAGGAGAAGCGTGGCCTTTTCAATATTTGCTAATAGGTGGCCAAGAATTGGGTTTCTGGAATTTGTTCAGCCAAATGATACTCAGAATCAAGGTAATGTGGTTGATGTTAGATTTTAAACACATCATTAAAGGTTTGCTTATGAACTAAGGCATATGGGATAAAAAATATTCATGTTGTATTTTATTCTTTTCTTCTTTCTAATTATTGACTTTCAGAATCATTAAGAAAGACTTGAACCATTATTCATGTAAATTCTCCTTGTTTTTTCTTCTTCAATTTTAAGCAGTCAAGGGAAATTGTACTTTGTTAATAACAATGATCATATCTTCAGCACATGTCAATTGGAATTTAAGATAATTCTTTCATATATATTGATCATAGCATATGGCATGTTGTATGTGATATCTCTGCTTTGTTAGTTTTAAAGGATAATCTGGTATATATTATTATTTCACGAAAGCAAATTTTAGAAAGTGTTGTTTACATCAGAAGGTTTTACTTTTAGCTGTATTTATGTTGTGTTCACAAAGTTGAGCAGCAGAAAGCTTTAGTCATTCCCTATTTAGGGGCAAAACGAAGAGTGGCATGTAAGTTTGAAAAAATTTCATTGTGGTCACCATATTTAGCTTAGAAGAACAAGACTCGGGGCATTTCCAGTACAAAATATATGAAGAGTTTGTATTTAATTAATGCAGCCATCATGGTTGAAGGCTAGTTTGAATACATAGAAAGTGGGCAAAAAACAGAGAATTTATCAAACATCTTGAAACCTTCCTATTTTACTAACACACCCATCATTTACACATGCAAAGGCCAAAGCAGATAGCGCTAGATGTTAGAACCATTGATTTCACATGGACAAGTGAAAAACACACTTATTGGCCATTTTTAGAAGAAGAAAAAGAATCAAAGGTTCTGTTTCTCTAGTAAGAAATCTGAATTGTAATGTGCCCATGCCTCCAGTCAACCATAATGCAGTGCAATTTTGAAAGAAAGAAAACAACCAAAAGAAATAAAAAATTGGAAAAAAAAAGCTATAGGAAGTCTAATTAAAAACCTGACCTTATTGTTTATTATATATTCAATTACATCATCTTGCAGAGATTTCGCATGGAGAAAAATATAAGGACTTTTTCAGTACCTGCATTTTTTTTTATGTTCAGAGCTTCTGATGCACTAAAGGACAACATAAAAAAAAAACTTGGAAATTATCTGTAATGTGCTAGAATTTGCACCCTTGTGATGCACTGTAATTTATATGCTTAGGACAGTGGACTTCCCCAATGGTTCCCTCTATGCTGCGATCAGAACAAGGATTCCAGATACCATTTCCTGGGATTACAACTTTGAACCCACAGGGAATGTTCCCATTAGTTTTACTGTCAAGGTATTGCTTATTTCAAGACATAGTTTAACTGGAGGGTTATTGTAATCCCTCAGAATATTTGTGTTTGGTCTTAAATTCAAGTTTATAATGCATGTGTGTTATCAGTCTGCTGTGCTGAAAGAAACCATTGAAGATCTTGAATGGCCAGGGTCTAGTATCCAGATAGTTTTACAGCCCGATCCTCCTTCTGTGACATTAAGAGGTGATGGTCATGGCGAATTGCAGGTAACGTGAATATCCCATGCCATTGTCAAATAGATCATGAATATGCCCGGTTTTCATTCAGTCTATTATCTTCTCCACAGATTGACTTCCCATATTATGCGAGTACTGATCTTCTAATAGCATTCCAGTGTGATCGCCGTATTGCTTACTGGTACCTTCATATCCTCACTGGTTGTTTGTAGCCTGACAAAAATTTCAAATTGTTTACTCACACTATGCTCTATGTCCAGGTATAAATACAAATTTCTCCGTGCGACCACTTCAAACATCCCGGCAAGTGTCTTAAAAGATAACAGAGGCAGCAAATTAACCATTGGGAGGGGAGGGATGTTGAAAATACAGCATTTGGTTTCAGTTGGCAGACCCGGTGCCCCGCATCCTCACGGTGATAACTTCGGACAACCTAGCCGAATTGCTTACATTGAGTTCTATGTCAAACCTGAGGAAGATGATACTCCTATAAATGATTCTTAGACATTCTTCCAAGTTGTGAAAATTTCAATTTCTGTCAATCTAAACAAAGAAACCATTGGTTTCTTGAGTATTCTTCTTCTACATGAAACCTTGTTTATGGGTATTTGTGCAATTGTTCTTAATCAGGGGTATATCTGAAAAAAACACTTATTTTTATTTTTGAACTTTTAAGGGGGGTAATAGGGGAAAAAACCATGATTATCGTATCATGTCCGCAAAAGTCATCGAGGTTTCCAATTGGACGACCTTCGATGACTCTTGTGCTCTCCGGAAGAGGACTCCCCTTCTCCGCTTCACTGCACCTCCATCACTCCCTCCATTAATGGCGGATGCTCACCTGCTTCCTTACGTTCTTCTCTTGAGATCCCTAATCTCCTTTTTTATTCCTCTAGTCGTCTCTTGATTCTTGTATTCCTATCTTTATATCTCAAACCCTACTAAAGAAACATCGACCCTAAATTAGGGTTTTCATTGATCTCATTCTGGGGGTTTTTTCTCGGTCTTTTGTTATTTTCTTGATCGTTGAAACCCTTGAAGGGCATCACTTCGAATTAGGGTTTTATTCGATCTCGTTGGGGCCCGAAAGCCCTAGTTTTGCTTTTTTTTTTTTTGGCCTTGAAGGGATTGGTCCGCATGGAGACTGCCGCTGTTCGCGGTGGGTCCATTCCTGCTACATCTTCTTCTTCTTCTTCCCTGCCTGTGAGGAGGGAATGGCGTGCCATCTCCGAGCACGCCTATCGGAACAATGGCAATGAGGTTTGATAAACCCATTTTTCTTTGTTCCGGCTATTGCTAAGGTCTTGGGAGGCTAATGGACTTCGTTTCTCAGGAGGTGGAGCATTCCAAATTTGGGCGAACTGGTGAGAGAACGATATATGAGGTATATAGCTACTGATGCAGTGATGATGAACTTCAAGAACTAGTATTTAAGATGCTGGCATTGTGTTGTGGGAAGGTGCAGGAGGCGGTGGGATCACTGAATGTTGACTTTTGTGCGGTCACGATCAATGGTGGGAATGATGCTGTACTTCGGAAGCAGCTTCTTGATGTATGTAGAAGGCGAGAAGAGCTGCAGCAGATGGAGATCCAGCTGAAGGCTCAGACTATTGTCCAGGCAGAGATTATGGAGGTTCGGAACAGTTATGAAGCACAGTTGAAGGAGCACTCCAATGTGACGATGAAGCTGAAGGTGTTAGCTTTTTGCCTTTTTTTTAGAAGCAGTTTTTTCATTCAACGGGATGATATTAGCCACTTGATCATCTTCCTAGATATACACACGTGCATTATGTCAATTCTCCACATGTTCTGAAGGTTGATTTATTTATTTATCTTTTCAAGAAGCTCGTTTCCTTCTGATCAGTATCTCTTGGCAATGGCTTTACAGGAGCAATTGCAAGAAAGAGAACAACATATCCGTGAATTAGAGTTGAAGGTGGAGGAGAAAGATAGGGAGTTACATGCTGTGAACAATGAAGCGGTTTGTTTTGCTTTTAACGCGCCCTATCCTTAATATGTGATTAGTTTGTGGTTGGTTTCTAGAGATTTACATGGTACTTTCCTAGCCTTTTCTTTAGGCTTGGGCAAAAGAGGACTTTCTCAGGGAGCAAAATGAGAAGTTGGCCACTTTCAGGTGCATTTAGATCTTTGAAATGTTAATAGCACTTGGCTACCTGTTGTTGTAAATTTTTTCTCATGCTTACTATATTTTGAAGTCAAGGCTTGCATCATCAGGTTGCTATTTAATGGGGTAATTTATTCATTAAGTCTATGCCATATGAAGTGTAAATTCTTTTCATATTAGATGCATACTTGGAGGAAGCATCTTAGTTTCAATTTTGCCATCCAAATACTTCATGGATGATGTTACTTTATGTCCTGTATTTTGGTGTTTATTTAAGGCAAGCTTCTGGAAACAGCAGTCTGCATTCTTGACGACAAATTCACTTAATTATGTTTTCTGATTGACATGCTTGTATCCTACATTACTACCTTGGCGCTTCTTATGTCTAAACTGTTTCAAATAAGAGTCGTCTTTTCAAAATAATTAAGTTCCATGTTTAGCCTTTTAAACATTTCAATTGATTTGTAACATTTTACTCATGATATGCTGTGCTTAGCCCATTGCATTAGCTCGAGCCACCCCAGCTATTGTTCACACTTGCAATCATATAGTTTGCCTCTCTCTCTCTGGTTTTTTGTTAGAGCCCTTTTATTGCTGACTTTTTTGAGGACTCTTTTCTCTATGATGTGAATCTAAATTTATCATGAAGATGTCATCTTTGTCACTTAATCTAAATGTAAACAGCTTAGATCCTTAAAATGCTCTATGTAAAATGACTTTAGAACCTTTTCGTCTTGCAGAAGGGAACGTGATAATTCAGAAGCTGAGAAAGCTCAACATATGAAACAAATCCATGATTTGCAAGAACACATTAAAGAAAAAGAGAGTCATTTCCTTGCTTTGGAGGAGCAGGTTTCTTATCCTTTCTCCATTTTTTTTGCTCTGTACAACAAGAATGACATGCATTTTCTGATCTTACAAGGAATCAGTATTAGAATTGCAAAATGTTGGCATTCTTGGGAATATATACATTTCTTTCAACAATCAGGTATAAGTTCTGAATGATTGATGTTAGGCAGTAGTTTCTATTACTCAATTTAATTTCTTGTAAATGTGATGGCACAGGACAACAGGTTAAAAGGAAGTTGATTTGAGTTGGAGATAGGTTACTAGCATCACACTAGAAAGATTTTAGGAATCAATTCTAAAAATTCACAGGCATCACATTTAGGATCAGTTTGCATCAAGCAAAACCAGAAAAGAAGAAAAATTTTCAAAAAGTATTCTTGGTCCCCTCTCCCTCTTCCTCTTTCATTAGTGCTTTACTTATAAAGATTTGTAGTACATTATCTAGAGAATTAAGACTCATAAATTCTTACAACAACTCAAGAGTTGCACATGGAGACCAAAAACTTAAATACCATAATAAATATTTAAAACTTCTAAGACAATTTTAAAGACTTTGGATTTTGACTAGAAATCAAATGGCGCTTGACTTGATCAAATATTTGCTTTGGTCTCTTTTCTTTGATAAGTCTTCAAAGGATATTTCCATTTTGCATCATGTGATTACTTGAGGAATTGCTTAGTTCGATGGCAAAGGTGAATTCGTTTTATTGATTACTGGTTCTGTTTGAAAGGTTCTTGCTAATTTTGATTTTTGTAGAATATGTCTCATATCCACCTGCATATTACGTATGCAATGTTTTAATTTAATATGGTCAATGCAGGCTTGAGCAATGCTAAGTAATTTATGTTAGGTTTACATGGAGTTCATTGCCAAAATTTTAACCTTTATGTCTTGTTTGACATTATATTGTGTTTTAATATAAACATTTATTGTAGGATTTTGTGTGTGTGTGTGTGTAAGAGAGCTAGAGATTCTGGTGACTTGTGACTATTTTGGGGAATCTTTATTTTATTTTTTAATTCTTCATGTGTACTGGTATTTTTATGGTGCAGTGGTCCTTACCATTGAAACTCATCAAAATATTTACCTTTATTCTGTGAGTTTGTTTGATTGTTCTCTATCTGACAGTTAATATTACATACCTTCAAAACTCAGAATTATATGTAATGTGCATTAGTTAATGTGCCTAACAAAGTTTTATTTGTTTAATTTTTTTTCCTATTGGACGGTTAACCTAACTTTCCATATCATCAAGGTGAGGTGTTTGAGATTGTGCATAACAAAAATTATCTTGCAGCATAGGGTTGCACAGGATGCTATCCTTTACAAGGATGAGCAGTTAAGAGAGGCACAAGCCTGGATTGCACGCTTGCAGGAAATGGGTGCTTTGCAATCATCATCACTTCAAGCTGAGCTACGAGAACGTACTGATCAGTTCCATCAATACTACATGGGCTTTCAACGTCAGGTTGCGTGCAAATAAATTTCATTACTCACCATTTTTTTATGAGTGGTCAGGGTTATATATGTCAGCTGATGTGTATTTGTTCCGTGTCTTTTGATTGTTTTGGCTGACTTAAAATTCTTTGTGGGTTGATGTGATGTACTTTTCTGTTTCACTTTTTCCTGATCCATCTTTTCTATTTTGTTTGGTTTTAGGTTATGGAGATGGAGAGGCATCATGTACAAACCATACAACAGCTTCAATTAGAAGTAGCTGAGGCAAGAGAAAGAAATTGTGTGCATTCAAATAGTTCACATGCACCAAATGGAAGCTCCATGGACTCTTCATTATATAATAAAAGCCAAGGAAATGAAAACAATCCAGTTGATAGTGTTACATTAAATGGTACCTCGAAGTTCATGCCTAATGGGAAGTTGAATGGCACAGCTTCTGTTGTTTCATTGTCCAATACATCATCAGAGGTTCTTTCTGCCCCTTCATGTGGTCGCTTTTTCTGATGCATGCACACTAAGAACTTTGGAAGGGCTATCAAACAAGTCATAATTACATGTGGATTTTTTTTTTTTAACTAACTTTGCTTCTATTTCTATTTTGAGCTTTATTTGTATCACTATATGATTTTCTTCTTTTCTCACTTAGTTATATCCCCTTATCCTGGGTTTCTTTTTCTTGTCAGGTTGAATGTGTACCTGGCATGCCTGTAGTTCCATCATCCATTGTTGGGGTGGGTGAACTTCCAAGCAGTAGACATGTCGACCATTGTTTCCCTTCCAGCCAGGTGAAGTCATTGTCTTCTTTTATTATGCATCCGCACGGTGTCCCACAATCTTTATCTTCAACCAATTCATTTATTTCTCCATTTGAGTTGCACCAGCATTGGCAAAACCATCAGGTATACCATATTTAAGATTCATATGTTTCGGACATTATTGATACAGATGAATTCTCCATTAATTGTCTTTTGCTTCTTATTCTCCTTTAGGTCCTTCCGGATGCTGCACATTCAACTGTTGACAATGAGCATCAAACATCCAAAGCAGATCAGAATAGTTTAGAATCAGGTGTTCATTGTAAGTACGAACTCCCTGTTGACAAAAAGGAAGTTCGTGAAGATCAACTTAACGACCATATTAATCCACAGCTGACATCTGGTGCCAAAAGCAATGAGCCCATTGCGGAAGTTCAGGTTATGAAATAATGTTGTATGCTATTTTGTATGTCAGATGGGTTTTGGATGAAACACTTCCTTCCTAACTTCTTGATTTCAGTTAGTTAAATCGATTGAAAAGAATCGATATAATATGTCTCATGAAGCCGAGGAGAGCTTAAGCACAAACTCCCAGTTTCGTGGCACATATGGATTGGATCCTCCACAACTGAATAATGAACTAGAGGTTAGTGTATGTCCTTTACTGTCATATGCTGATAACCAATGTGGAAGTTCAGGATAAAAGTTGAATTTTTTGGCTCGAATTTATGCCTTTCAAAGGATTTTGGATAGCAATGGTTTACCTTGTACCTTGACTTCAGGTAGTTGAATCAGATGAGAGGTCATATCAAACATCCCCAGTACAACATGAAAACTTAAGCACAAACTCTAAGTTTCATGGTACACATGGATTTGATGCTCCACAACAGAAAAATGAGCTTAAGGTTTACATCGTTTCTTCTTGTCATCTACCCTTAAGATCGAAGAGCTCCATTGACTTTTATATCTTTATTATTTTAAATTATATGAGGTGCCTTCACAGTAGTACATGGATAATTAAGGCAGGCCATATCTTTTGTCATCTAAATTTGCAGGTACATCATGAAACAAACTCACCTTCAATCGTACATCAAAAGGGGCCAACTTTTAATCTGAGTCAACAATGGTCTGGTGCTACTATGCCTGTAGCTTCTACCCAAATCAACTCAGTAACTTTCAGCAATATTGCAAAATGCAATGGGAATTTGATAACTTCTGAAGGTTCTGTGTCAGATCCACTGGCATCAAGCCCATTGACTGCTGGCAAGGCCATAGAGCTTACTCTTTTAGATGAAAGGTCACTTTTGGCTTGTATAGTTCGTGCTATTCCAGCTGGATCTGGCAATGGAATCAGGATTAGCTCCACAGTGAGTATTTTTTGCTAATTTTATACAGTTAACGTTTGTTCTTGAATCTTGATAAATGATCTCTTTGTCATATTGATTGCAACATCCAATATCAGTTACCAAATAGACTTGGGAAAATGCTTGCCCCTCTTCATTGGCACGATTACAAGAAAAAGTATGGCAAGCTTGATGATTTTGTAACTCAGCATCCTGAAGTAAGTTTTCCTATGCTTGATTGTGATTAGTCTAATTGACCTGGAACTGACATTTAAATGTTTTGACTATGCGACTTCAGTTGTTTATAATTGAGGGAGATTTCATTCACCTTTGTGAAGGAGCTCAAGAGAAAATATCAGCAACCGCGGCTGCTGCGAAAGTTGCTGCAGCTGCTGCTTCATGTGCTCCTTATTCCTCATTACTGCCTTCTGTTGCTGTTACTCCTGTTGCACAGACAACTCGACTTAAAAAGGCACAACTGAGTGATTCCAAACTGCTAATTACTGTTCAACCCGCAGAAGGTACTGATATTCCAAACCGTGGTGATCCAGGTGGCATAAATGCACAGATTCCTAAATTGCATAGTCAGCAACTGAATGGTTTCAACTTTAACCCTCAGCAAGCAAGATCTGATATGAAGATTTTAAGCAAAACAAGTTTAACAAAAGATATCCACGAAATTCATGGTTCATCAGAAATGAGACCTGATAATTTACCAAACCCAGTTACAGGAAATGGAGTGAATCTTAATAGGACTTCGTTACCTCCTTCACAGAACAAAGTATCAAGCAATGGAAGGCACGCCAGTGGAGGGAGAAGGTGCTTTTTTCTTTTTCATTGTTACATTATTTTCTAATTTGTTCCTTCACATAACTGTTTCATATAACTTGATATTTTTATTCTCCTTATTATTTATTTTTTTTGTAGGCCTGTTGGAGTTGGGTTTGTGTCCCGGAGATAGTAAGTATTTTTCATCTTGTTCTTTATCATTTGGCTTTTGCCATGCTATATGTTAATTGTATGTTGATTTCATCTGTCTTTGCTTCTGTAGAAATTTTTAGGTGGCACAAGTTACTGAAGCTTTATTAATTGTATAAGTCTAAGATCATATTGCATGTTGAACTGTTTTGAATGCTATTTATTGGTTGCAAAAGTGAAACATGGTTTGAGCATGTTTTCTTTGTTAAGAGTCAGGTTTAATATTGTATAAAAGGGCTTGCAACCCCTGAATGGATCATTTTAGTATTTGTTTCTTAATTTTGCTAAGCACAGGCATCTTATTTAGTGTGAACTTTTGAAACTTTAATTTTTTGTGATGCACTGTTGTTTGAAGTACTTAATCATATCTGTATCTGTTGTTATATAGAATATCTTAAACAAATTTACTTTGAATTTGTTGATTGTACTTGCTTGAGATATTGTATGTTCCTTTAGCATATAAGCTTCTTTTTCGAAGATTTTCTGTTTTAACTATCTCACAAGATTGTTATTGACACACATAAATAAGCAGGGTACCTTTTTTATGTACCATTCATCAGCATTTCTATAGAATCTCAGCACCATTCGATCAGTTTATGTTTAATGTTGAATATACTTTGATTTGGTGATTTTCAGGGATGGGTTGAAAGTCTAAAAACATCAACAATCGGCGTCTAATCAGGGGGAAGATCTGAGTGATGGCAATGATGTGTGGCCAAGTTGTAATCATGGTGAACATTGCTTTCCAGTGTTTTCCATCTAATTCATGTTGTGGTGCCTTTTTTATATGTTTGTTTGTTAATTGCATTCGGGAACTGGAATTCTCAATGGAAGGAAAATGAATTGGAGGGTTTGCCTCATGATTGATGAGCTTTAAAATGTCTGTGCGGTACTTTTAAAATTCATGCAAATGATGCATCAATTTAGGGCATGTTTGTTCGTTTGTGAGGAAGCAACAAGTGTTTAATTTTGTTTGGCACACTGTATCAGCAGCAAGTTTGTTGTCACCTTACTGATTTCTCTCATTAAACAGCTTTTTAGTATACTGTTTGGATTGGTCAAGCGCTTCAATTACTCTTTTAAATTGTTTGTAAAATACATTTTTTATTTCAACATTTAATTTTATTATTTTTAATTTTTTACAATGTTTTTTTTCTTTTTAGACTCCTCTCGTTTTATTAAGTTTTATGCTTGGATGTTTCTTTTCCTTTCAGATTTAGATTTCGGTTTCTCCTTTAAAATATATTGATAATGATCAGCTGGTTAAAAGAAAGTTGGTAAATGCTTTCTTTATAGAATATTTTCAACATATTTTTATACGATGACCAGTGAAGAGGAAGAGTTTAAATAGAGTTTGCTATAATTTCTGTTGACAACTGAGTGGTATGAGATTATTTCATTATTTTTTTTAAGAATAATAATTATCCATTAGTTTTATCAACGAATCACTTAGTTCCAATTTGATTTAATTAATTTTAATTAATTTCTTAATTTCTTTTAAGAACTGGATTAATAACTTACCTAAAGTCTACATACCACCAACAAACAAAGAAACCCTGAAAACCACCAATCCATTGTTTTTATAGTCAAATCATATCTTGTCAAAATTTTATCAATTTTTCAAAGGGTATTATGACCTTATTTTTGTTATAATTATAGATTTATAAATTTTAATAAAAGGATATAAATCAAACCATAATTTTTCTTTTGTAAAATGAAATTTAATTTTACATAAATAAAACAAACATATGCTCATAATATTTCTCATATATATATATTTTCAAAGGTTATTATGACATTGTTTTTGTTATAATTATAGATTTATAAATTTTAATAAAAGGATATAAATCAAACCATCATTTTTCTTTTGAAAAATGAAATTTAATTTTACATAAATAAAACAAACACGTGCTCATAATATTTCTCATATATATATATTAAAAAAAAAAGGAAAAGCTTCACAGGGATATATCTGTAATTTTATAATTATATATTTATTAAAAAAATTAAATATTAGTTATAATAATAATACACAATATATCAACCCAAAGAAAAACATCAGGTCTTCATTTTCATTCCAGATTTCCTACCACTTTCTTTCTTCTTCTTCTTCGTCTCGAATGACGGCGGGGGCGGCGCCGCAGGCGATGGCCGCCGTAATTGCGAAGCTTTGCACGCTGCCGAACGCGTGTCTCCTTCTCACGAGCATCGCCGGCGGAGGAATCCTCGTCTGGTGGACCCTCAAGTTCCATCAATCCAACGAACAGCTCTGGTTAGTCCCCATCTCCCTCCTCATGCTCACCACTCCCATCGTCATCGCCTTCTCCTCATTCTTCTCCTCCACCTCCGCCGCCCCTTCGCCGGAGCTTCTCTCCGGCGGCTCCCATCTTGATAAATGATGCCGGTTTTACTCATCACCCCCTCTCTTATTTTGATATTTCTTTTAGCTCTGTCTTTCTTAGTTTTTTCCAGTGGTTGATACGTAATTATACATGCCAACTTCGCTGAGTTACGGCATACGAGGACTGTTTCATAATTATAGCAACTATATTGTGTAAAAAATTAAAGCACTTTTTTTTGTTATAATTTTTCAGATGTTTTCTTCCTTTCAAATTTCTTGCTTTAATTTTTTGTAGTTGTTTTTTAATTCCATTTATGGATAAATTGTCAACAAAAGTAAACATAAAAACTTGTGTGTTTTTCAAAAAACAGTTCAATCATAAAACATCATAAAACTCATGAAACAAACAAATAAAAATAAACAATTTATTATTCACGAGAAATCTATGGAGAGTTCATCATCATTAAACAGCAATATTAAATATTATTATATTCATTGAATATATTTCTTCTCCTCAGCTAGAATGTTTGTTTTCAATCTTTGAAAATAATAAATTAAAAATAAAAATGGAATTTAATATACATTTCTTGACCTTTATCATTTGTTCTATTCAACATAAATCAAAAGAAAAAACAAATTCCCATCATTTTCCTTTATTTGCATGTTATGAAAAGCGTATGCAAATATTCCAATTTATTAAAACTAAACATAGAAAAATCCTAATTTTCTAACAAATATATCTGTTTTTATATATAAGTATTGAACAAGTAATAAATATTAACTCTCTTATTATCATTGAGGTGGTTTTTATATATAAATAACCTTTTTTTTTTTTTGCAACACTGTATACTAAAAGAAAAACGTCTCCCATTTATTGAATGTTTAAAAAGAAATAACAAAGTTGGGCAGTTTGGTAGTTTGGTGTTACAATCACAAGGGACCATAAAAGGGAAACAAGTATGGAAGTAATCACTTATGAAATCAATGTGCCATATGACTTTAATAGAAGCTAACATCATCTTGTCATTATCATTCCTTTTTATTATTTTATTTTAATGTGTATATGTGTTTTCTTGTTTTCCAGTGCATTGAACATTTGAAGTTAAGAAACTCATGCTGATGTAAAATAGGAAGACATATTAATATTTATGAACTTATTTGATTTTTATTTTGACTTCCTTGATACACCATTGTCAAATGAAAAGAAACAACCCCTTGCCTTGAGCCACGCTTTATTATTATTATTATTATTATTATTATTATTATTATTATTTATATAAATGATTATGATTATATATATATTAATATTATCATATACAAAAGTAGTGATAAAATAGAAGACAAAATCTAAGCACTTAATGGGCTGGGCTATGTTGAGGCCCAATGGTTCAAAGCCTACAAGGCCCAAATATCGTGAACATGGCCTTTTGTATGCACGTGCATATCACGTGATCTCTATTTCCCAAACAACGAAGGCCTTGAATGAAGCTCGCTTTCTCTTCGATCGTGAACACGCGAAAATGGGGCTGATGTTCAGAGTGAGGGTTTCGTCCTTCTTCGCCGGAGCTGCCGCTGCCTCCGTCGCCGGATTCTTCTTCTTCTACAAGGACTACAAGCTCGCCCAGGATGCCATCTTCCGCCAGGTACCATCCATCGTCCGTATGTTAATGGCGTGAATTTTAGGTTTAGATTAGCCACGATCGATTAGGCTTGTGATTGTATGGATTCTTCATGTTTGATTGGGTGATATGGTTTGTTATCATTGGTTTTTGCTGTCATATTTTGATAATGTTCGAGAAAGTTTGCAGTTTTTTCTTTGAATGGTTTGTTTGTTTTTGTGTGAATGTTCTGAGAAAGGGTTTTCGGAACTATTGATGGAATTGGTGTATTTAACATCGAAATTGTTGCCTCTTAATGTCTTTGATTCTGTTTGTGGTGCTGCTTAATTTTCCTAGCTGGATGGTAACATAGAAATGGTTGTAGATTTACGGCGGGAAAGTAATCCAAAAATTTTTGGGCTGTTTTGTGGATGCTGGCACGAGTGATTCCTTGTTTAGAGTAAGAAATATACAATGTGAAGATAGTATTTTTGTAGATATTTATCTTATGATGAACTAAAAACTCTTAGTTGTTGTTGTTGTTGTTGTTTCTTTTTTGGTTACCATCTCTAATCTGTTTCTGTTCTTGGTGCAATTTCATATAATTTGCAATAGCATTCAACTATGGATGATTTTGAACTCTTATTGTTTATTGTAATGCATAACTATTAAAGTAATTTTATTGCATTGCTGTTTTCATCTAGTGTATCTTCTTCTCTATGTGCTTTTGTTAGTGTTATTATTTTGTAAGATAATGTAGGGCATTGATATTGGTAAGTTCTACGGATGTCTCCAGTGCCTCCAGTCGAATATTTTTTTGTCTAATTGACCATCAAATGCTCCAAGTAATACATTCAGAATTTTTCGGTCACAGATTTCTTCTTCGCCAATAACTGTCTAGAGAACTGACTGTGAAATCATTCCTGAATTATGACTGGTATACATGTCTTGAAAGTTAAGTTAACATTTATAACCGACGTATTTGTTAGTCCCATCTCCAACTAATAATCTAACTGATAAGACTATCCTCTTCAAAATTGGGGTTTGATGGTTCAAATCCCATGCTTCGGCTTATAAACTATAATTCAAGAAAAGGCAAATCAATTTTGTCCATTATTGAAAATAATTTTCACCAATAGAAGAAATATCTTTTAACAACCAGCTGGCTCAAATCAGAACTTCTGTGTCATTCTGTTCAGAGATTATTGTTCATCTCCTTTTTCTTCTCTATTCTTTGACATAAAATTGTAGCCCTATCTTCCTATGTATTTATTATTTTTTCCCTCCTAATTCACTTCTGAAATGTGATTGTTGTGTCTATCGATGTTTTTATAGTCCTGTTCGGGTTTTAGATGTACCATGGGCATTGCAATGGAATATTAAGAGTTGGGTTCATGTCCATCGGTTATTTTAATTTATCATTAGTTTCAATATTATGTTATTTTTAATTTGTTAGTGCACTTGTTCATCTATTCTTGTATCATGGATTATGATTTCCCTTCTAAAGAAGAGCAGACTTTGTCTCCATTTCTACAAAGGGAAAACAAACTTGAGAAATTATGGTCATTCTTGGTTTTCAACCTCTAAAGATGAGACTTTTATATAATAGTGGTTAGAATCAAGTTATTTACACCTTTGAATAGATGTATATGCCTGACTTGACTTCTTTTCAAGTGAATGGTATGGTACGTGGGGCATAAGATTTTCTTGTGTTCTGCGCAAAATAATGGCTTTGAATTGTGTGCTTGAGATCATTCAAGTAACTCATTTGTCTAAATTTTGAGAGTTGTTTTCACAATGAATCTGGGTGGGATTGACTGCGTGTTATGGATGAAATATATTGTTCAAGATGGGAGTTATTCATTAGGTTTGCTTGTTGTGTTTGTTATCAGTCACTTGAAAAAGCAACAGTTCTTCTGGATATGCCTTGTTTATGTCTTTATAATTCCTTTTCTTTAAAAGCTCTTTTTTTTATATACTTTGCATTTTTTTTTCAATAATCTTTTATGGATTTTTTGGGTAACATTTACGACTGGGCTGTTGCCCTCAGGCATCATTTTATCTTTCCAACAATTCGTCAAATAAGAGAGCCACATCACCTACTAATTTGCACTATGTTTCCTTCAACTTCATCAATTAGTGTGATTCTCATTTTTTCTTCTTGCACTTTTCATTATAGTTGGGTTCTTCAATCTGTTAAAATGTTCATGGTTCTCAGATTTTCATCCAGTTTCTCAGCCAACCAAGAGTTGGATGTGTTCAACATCTTCAACAAAAACAATGGTCAAGAAGTGCCCTGTTCAGTTTAAAAGGAAAAGAGTTTCCAATATCTTTTCTTTGGTTTCTCTAGAGCTAGCAATTGTCCTTGCTTTAGCATGAGTTGCAATGTTTGCATTTGAAGGATAAAGATAGAATGTTTGATGCTTTGAATTGGAGTAACTTAATTTAATTTATTGAGTTTTATCCATGCCTTTTCTTTCCTCAGGTGAGGGGCACACATCTTTCTCTTGAAGAGCGTTATGAACATCTTGATAAACGGCTCACGGCATTAGAGAAACAAAAAGAAGCAGAAACTGCAATCGCCGTGGAGTCTTCCTAGTTGGGCGGGGGGATATTTTTCCCTAAAGTATGAGGTTAGCTTCCCCTTCAGCATATGTTCTTTTGTTTCATTAGTAGCAGTGTATTTGAACAAGAGGTATCATTCTACAGCCTTTTTACTGTTTTTCAGATGATACTTGGGACTTATTATCTGTAGAAGCTGAGGCATGATATTTGCTCAGGAATTCTGAAGGATGCAAACACAGTTTTAAAAAGTTTCTGATTGTTGTAATATTTTGGAATCTTCTTCTTCTTCTTCTTTTTTTTTTTTTTTGGTGGTTATTTCCATCTACTCTTCATGGTTTCATTTCTTTTGCCATCTGCAAGTGAAACAGGACTTGTCTCATGTTCTGCAAATAAATGAGAATAGGCTAATGACTGGAGCTGGTATCAGCTTGAGAAAGTGTACTGCCTTCCGAGATAACAGTAAATCTAATTATTTCAATGTTTTAAACCCATCTGGTTTCTTCCATTTTTAAGGTATTTAAAAAATATATCTATTTTAAGGAAGATTCTTTTACAATTTATGATAATGAAAGTTTGTTCATTGCCAGGCGTGTAGCCGTACATGGTTAAAAACGATAGCCTGGGACTTATTTGGATGGTTTAGAATGCAGAATTATTTTAACTCCAAACCCCGTGAAAAGCTATAATACGTGATAAAAGTTTTATTTGTGAATAAACCCTTACGAAACACAGATATCTCCATGTAAATGGAACTGTAGTTAACAATCATTTAAAATTTCTAGGAGTTTATAATCTAGCGGTATTTGGCCCATGATCCCATGGGAAACATTTAAAAATTTTGAGTTCAAAACTCATTAAAAACATTGATCATAATGAGTTGTCAGTTGTGGTTACAAACTTACAGCCCAAACCTCTCATTCCCTGCTGAGAATGTGTGAGCTGTATAATTAATTTTCATGCATACACCCTTAATGTATGCTATTAATAAGTAATCATCTAAAATTTTTTCATCATTTTGTTTTTCTTCTTCCTTTTTATTTTTTATTTTTTAAAAAAACATTTTTCTTAAGTTTACAATAAAATAAAAAAAATGTGGAAGCGTAATATATATATATATATATATATATATATATATATATAGCATACCACTATTAAACCCATTTATTACTATTATGCCTCGATGAAAAAAAATATTTACTTATTAATTCTAGAAGTCATTTTTATTTACTTATCTTAAAATAATAATAATAATAATAATAATAATAATAATAATAATAATAATAATATTTTCATGTTGAAATTATAACATGGGGGATTTTTAAGTAGAAATTACCTACTTTTATACAAGTAATGGTCTTAACACATAAAATGATGACATTGATGCCTAGAAACATCTTTAAATTTTTTTTTATCACAAAAGCATGCAGTTGTGTCTCTCCCATGGCCTCACAATGAATGGACTACTCCAGACACACTCCTCCCTCATCTTGCTCTTCACTCCATCATCATACTCTCATCAATTTTACAACACCAACAACAACCACCCAAGCCAAGCATTCATTGATTAATATATGGAGCTCATCTCCTTCCCCAGCACAATTGCTAGAGTTCCACCAGCAAAAGGAGCAGTGCTAATGAGAAGTAAACAATGGCAAACCATTAATGGTCCTTGTATTATCAGGAATGGTGGAATAGCTGAACCATCAGGCATGCCTGCACCAATGGGGCAGAAGACACAGTACAAAGATGGCTTTTCTGAGAAGGCTTTCATGTCTCTGTTTGCCCGGAAGATGGGGAAGTTTGCTTCAGACACTAAGTCCAACAACAACAAGAGTGAGAGAGGCTTTTGGGATTGGGACTATGAGAGCTTTGTTGATGTCTCAAAGAGAGTTATGATGGGTAGGAACAGGACCCAGCAACAGGTTGTTGTTAGGGAGGTCCTTCTTTCTATGCTTCCCCCTGGTGCTCCTGCTCAGGTGCTTCTTTTTTTCTTTCTTTGTTCTTATTTATGTTCTTATGTTTTCTATTTTCTGTTATGCTCTGAATTATTCTCATTTCTGTAAAATAATAATCATGTTTTGTTGTTGTTGTTGTTGTTGTTGCTGCTGCAGTTTAGGAAATTGTTTCCACCAACAAAATGGGCAGCTGAATTCAATGCTGCATTGACAGTGCCTTTCTTCCATTGGCTTGTTGGTCCCTCTGAGGTACACAAGGATTTATATACATCACTTTGATAATTTTTATATTTCTTCTGCTTATTTTCTTCTTTTTCAGTGCTTGCATGTGTTTAAAGTTTAACTGAATTTTTTTTTATCTCTTCTTCTTCTTCTTCTTCTTCTTCTTCTTTATGCATTGTCTACTAATGTATTTCTGAATGTGTAGTAGGTTGTGGAAGTTGAGGTGAATGGTGTAAAGCAAAAGAGTGGAGTGCATATAAAAAAATGCAGGCATATTTTTCCATATTAACTTTTGATTTCCATAATTTCAATTATAGATTTACAATTTTATCAACTAAAATCAAGTTAGTTTTTAAATTTTGAAGGTATTTGGAGAACAGTGGTTGTGTTGGGATGTGTGTCAATATGTGCAAGTTTCCAACTCAGGATTTCTTCACCAATGACTTTGGACTTCCTTTAACCATGAATCCAAGTATTTTCTTTCTTTTTCTTTGGAAAATTTATACCTTTTTATAAGGTTTTAAAGAACAATAATTCTCTGTGTTCTTATTTATTTACTTTCATATTCTTTCAGATTTTGAAGATATGAGTTGTGAAATGATTTATGGCCAAGTCCCACCTCCTTTTGAAGAGGACCCTGTTTCAAAGCAGCCTTGCTATGCTGACTTCTGTATGTTTTTTTTTTATTCTAGATAATAAAAACATTATACAAAATTTTATCTGAATGAATTTAATCATGATCTTCTGCAGGTTCCCTGGCCACTCCCAGCTCTCCAATTTGTCCTAAATTACAAGCATGATAAGAAGATTTGCAGTAAAAAACATATTACATTAATCCGCAAATGGTAAGCTCTGAAAACAGTAACCATTTCTGCAGACACTTGTTGGGTCAAAATTATTCATGCTCATGTTTTTCTGATTAACAGGCCAGTTAAAATGAATTCTTTTGCCAAATCAGAAGCAGTCCATCAGAGATGATGATCACTTGACTGAGAATTTTACTGTATAATTTGCATGAACTCATAGCAATACCTGGCAAAATAAAGCTGTAATATAATTATATTTTCAAGTATGTTTTGTAAATATGGAGATTACATGGGTAGTCAGGCCTAAGGACATGAAATTAGTTGTTCACAGCCTTGAATCTTTTCAATAAATACTTAAATTACAACCAGGGTGCTCTTGCATGGATAATAATATCAGATATGATTCATAATACTGGAATAAATCAATAGTAAATTATAGATAAATATTTAAATAGAACAAAACTTCCATTGAAGCTGAAGCTTTGGATGGATGCTTTGTCATATGATGATCAGTTGATCTCAAAAGGGCTGCAAACTCAGCAGTCAAACTTTTGAAATTGCACGAAAAATTTTCGGCATTAAGTTCAACACTGACTTTCTCAGAATAACTTGTACAAACATCCTGTCACTGTTAGAAATAAATCACAAGTTGTAAACATTGTGACAGATGGAGATAGAGCAGCAGCATTTCTTCTCCTCCTCCTTTGCTGTTGAATCAAATAGAGAGTAAATATAATATAAAAAGAGGAGAAAAATAAGACAGGAGACCCTAGCCAGATGCATGCACACCTTAAGAGTTGAAGAGTTTATCAATGTCTAGTACGGGCGGTATCGGCGTCCTCGGCTTCCTTCACTTCCCCTATCTTCACCATCATTTGAGCCACCACGACGATCAGCCCTCCGAGATGGTGGTGGCGGTGGTGGAGGAACTTGTGTTCCAGGCTGCTGTCTGTAAAAACACAAAGTAAATTTGTTATTGTTCTAGTTCCCCGCTGTTGAGCAAAAGCAGAAAGTATTGCTTACAGAACATAGCCAAGACGACCGTCAGGAAGAACCATTGGCACCATTTTCATTCCTGCTGGTGTTGGACCTCTACCGTATATCACAGGCTGCGTAAAATTGCATAGTGAAATTATTATGGAAAAGAAGAACAAAAGACATTGGCCAAAACCAAGATCGATGATGCCAGGCATTGAGGAATCTGAATGTTAACCTGGCCATAGCCTGATCCACCATACACGGCACCAGCGCCGGCGCCATAAGCACCATAGGGGTCACCAGGATATCCATAAGGGTATGGGGGGTAGCTTGGAAAAGGTCCGGCTTTATGCAAATCAGACTTCCGATCAGTCTGAGGTTTAGCCAGCACAGCCTCCAAAACATGTCCTGTAGAACAAAAGGAATGAAATTACCATAACAAACACAAATATCGCGCATTTTTTTTTAGAACATTACCACTACCAGAACATGAAATGTTGATGTTTTATTTTTCTTTGAAAACAAAAACTCATGGCACGCATCAACAAAAATAGATCTATAATGAAAGAAACCCACAAGGTAAAGTTTCCGGCTACAGAAGAAGGTAGGAAACATTGGAAAGCAAAGAATTTTAAATATTTAACTTTGATACTCTCCAAAATGGTTTTACCAAGTGCTCATACCAAAAGAGAGAAATAAGAGAATTACCATCAATCTCATACTTCTCTGTGCTCTTTACTGCCTTCAATGCACTTGATCTTTCCGCAAAATGAATAAATCCAAAATCTCGCTTGTTCTGTCCAGCTTTAGCAGGAGGTAGAACAACTTTTGTGACCTCTCCATGCCGTCCGAAAATTTCTTTCAATTTTTCAGATGTAACATTCTCAGGCAAATTTTTCACATAGACACACTTTACCTGTAAAAGAACCAAAGATCACCAATCAATTACTATATGTTGCAACAAAAACAGCAATTTAACCACTCAAAAGAAAGCTTTAAGCAGATAGTGATAGGAATCTTCAGTTAGCTGGGAAATAAATGGATAACAACATTCAAGAGATTACAAATGCTGACCAGTCAATGCAAGTTTCTGGAAACAAGACATGTCCAGGAAAATAGAAGATAAAGCACTAAGAAACTTTCCCAGCTCATTTGAGCGTGAAGAAAAAAGACACATACCGAAAGTTTCTAAAACTAAAATGTGCAACAAGGATAGTGAACATAATCTTAGAAATTATTTCTTGAAGAAAATTTACATAAACAAGTGAATGAACACATTGCCTGATATTAACCAAGTGCAATCCACTGTAAATCTAAGTGCTATATATATATATCAGGCACGAGCATTGCACTTTTATTATATATATATATATATATTAAACAAGCAAATGGTTTTGACAAAGATAGATACACATGGAAAAACATACATACATATATATATATATATATATATATATATCAGGCACGAGCATTGCACTTTTATTAAATGAACACCAAATAAACTATTAGATCCCAAAGGTTAAACAAAATTTAGAACAATCCTACTCACATTGAGTATCACCAAAAATAATTTATATGCTTAGTAAGTTAAAATTATTTAAGAATAAATTACTTGAGGATGAGACTACGGCAAGCAATAAAAGTCATCAAGTAATAAATAGAATGGAATTTTGTCATTTTTTTCATCTTGAGCTAGTCTACCTGGGCAGCAGCAGAAGCATCAGCCGCATTTTTTGGTTCAGCCCAGCTAACTGTTGGGGTGCTTCCATCAATCTTAAAGTTTGCACCAGACATTTTCTGCCTTGCATATTCAGCACATGCATGGTTGTAATATTCAACAAAAATAAAGCCACGGTTGCGATTTGGGTTTTGTAGGTCCTGCAATTGCCAATTCAAATAGCCAATGAACTCTCAGTAACGTCACATATCTTAAACCAATCAGTTTATGTTGAGCAAAAGCACCTTAAAATACTCAAGATTCTCAACTCCAGGGCCAATTTGCTCGAGAATTTTCCTTAATTCTTCCTCTGACAAACTCTTTGGAACATTTCCTATGAATAATCTGTGTTTGGCTTGAGATAAAGAACATCTCAAGGTTCTTCCCTAAAAGATATAGGTATTAGAGGCACGTATAATGTTGGCTCAAATAGGAATATAAACTCTGGATTGTTGCCAAGATAGTACCTTGAATTCTTTGTCGTGCACCTCTTCGATGGCCTTTTGGGCTGTATCATTAGTTGTAAATGTTATAAAAGCAAAACCCTTGCTCTCTCCCTTATCTTTGTCCTTCATTAGCCTTACCTGTTTTTATAAAATGCCAGGTGCCAAAAGTAAATACCTTGAAAAAAGATAAAGAGTGACAAATAAAACAGGCAATGGAACAATTTTCACCTCAAAAATTTCACCAAATGGCTCGCAAAGCGTTCTCAGATCTTCTTCATTTGCATCACGTGGAAGGCCACCAATGAAAACTTCTGAACCATGGGGAGGAAGAGCAAGCAGTTCATCGTGCTTCTTGATTTCATCATCATCCTTTGCACTATCACACTTCTCTTCACCTATTGCACCTTCATCCTCCTCTTTCTTGGTGCAAGAAGCATCTCCAGCATCATCAGCAATCGATGCATTTTCTTGCTCTTCACCCTCAGACCCATGCTCTTCCTCTGCATATTCATCTCCGTCCCTATAGTTGTAATCCTCCACAGGATCTTCATCATCCATCAAGTCTTCATCATTATCCCCATCCAAACCAATTTGCTCATCCACTCCATCCGACCCATCATCTGCCATGGCTGAAGTCTTCACTCCCCCCCTCGTTTATTGTTGAGAAAGACTAAAATTTCAATTTGCAAAACAGCATAAAAGCAAACAGAAATGATCAGATTTGTGGTGAAAAAGAATGAGGCAGCCAATAACTACAACAGATTATGAAATGAACAGAAAGTCAAAGAAGGTTCAACACTCAGTGAATATCTTCTTATGTTGGATCAATGGCTATTCCATGCCATTAGAAGTTGCATCTAAGATGAAAGCATAATACTCACAGACACAGACAAGTTCTGATAAGTGATAACCGTTAAAATCAAGTTCTGGTTCACAGACATTCCTCAAAAGAGCTGCTTCAGCTCAAAGCAACAACTTTCTTATACCATTATAGCTTACTAAATAGAAGAAATGCATAACAAAGTTTGAGACTTTCAACAAATTCCAACACAAACAGGACAGAATAGCAATTTACTTGAAGGTCCCAAGCTCAGAAACACCTGGTCCATACCATTGTAATTCACCGATGGGATGAATGCATGACAAAGTTAGCGGCTTTCAACAAAAACAAGCACAAACAAGATGAGAAAGGTGTTAATTTGATGGTCCAAAGCGGCGCCAGCTTGAACCAATGGGACATCCGACGCCGTTGCAGTTTAGTTGGACGATGAATGCATAAGAAATGCAGAGGTTTCAACGCATACAAACACAAACAAGACGGACTACCCACAGCTTCGCCTACCCGGAGCTCAAACATAACAAAACACTTAATGAATAGCTTCCTCCGCTCAAATCAATGTCTACATCCCGAAAGCCATCACAGTTCCCTCACATGCTCATGTTGGAGACTTTCGGCACATTCAAACAGACAAAATGAGAAAAAGGCTCCTCTCCACTGTGATCTCAATCACCGAGCACCAAAACACCAAAATCTCAAGGACCAACAAGAATCAACAGCAAGAGTCTTATAAGACGAAAAAACAACCCCAAAAAGAGATGCCAAAAGTGCGGAACCAAAACCCTAGTTTTGTGCATAGTGAAGATGGAATCGAAATCAAGACAAGAAGAGGATTTATTGAAGCTTACGAGATTGGGAATTGAAGATCGAATCGAAGGAGAAGAAGAAGGAGAAGAAGAGAGGTGGCCTCTCGCAGCGCTGCTTCCGACACCGGCGGACTTTGCTCCTGAGACCCACCCTTTCGCTTCGCTGCGTTGCGGTTTCTCTTCGCTTTACCCAAATGGATCAAGCCCATCTTCACCGTCTGATCTTCATCTGACGGTTCTCCATGATTTCTCGGATAACACAAGAGGAGTTTTTTCTTTTTTTTTTCCCTTTTTATTATAAAAAACTTTTTCCCGGATAACACAAGAGGAGCTTATTATTATTATTATTAATTTTTTTATTATATTGCATTAATAGATATTAGCATGGATGCTGATGCGAATTGTTTAAAAATAATAGAAATAAACAAAAAAAATAAAATTAAAATAAACAAAAAATTTTATGTATCTATACATATGTATCAATGCATATGAAAAACAATATAAAATAACTACAATATAAAAACAAATAATAATGTTTTATTACTAAGTATATAATATAATATAATATAATATAATATATATTGATATCATATCATATGTGCGTTGAGAGAGGAAAAGTGGGTTGTGTGATCCAGTCAATTAAAAAAATAAATAAAAAATACAAGCCAGTCAGAATCAAGTAAATGGCAGTATAAGAGGGATTTAGGTATAATATCTGTATGTATATAAAAGATTAAAAAATAGACACCATATATAAAATAGACACCATATAAAAGATTAAACAATAAATTTATTTATTTATTTCACTGTTTAAAAGCAGTGTTTTTACCAAATAACAAAATTAAAAGAAAAATGCTATTATTTGTTGTATTGAGAGAGAAAGGCTTGGTGTGAGATAAACTAAATGGAAAAAAAAAGCCTTAGCTTAAGATTAATAGTGTGTATATATTTGAAAAATAATTTAAATTTTTCAATAATTTATTTGTGATTATTTGGAATATAATTAGTGAGTTGAATACAGTAAGACCTCGCAGAATCCCATCAATACATCTAAAAATTTAATTATCCAAAACCATTTGCAAACAAGGTTTGGGGAACATTACCTCGGGATTTGTGTAATTTTTATCATTATTATTTTAAAAATTTCCATTTTAATGATTGCGTACAATAGTTCTAAATTTGCTGTGATCTCTGTTCTTCATTCATATACGGACAGATGATAAAGTAGTTGAAAGTAAAAATTTTTAAATTTTATTAGAGTACATATATAATTTTTACATTTTTAATGATTTTGTAATTGACTGTATATG
This sequence comes from Dioscorea alata, assembly GCA_020875875.1. Classification (NCBI taxonomy): domain Eukaryota; kingdom Viridiplantae; phylum Streptophyta; class Magnoliopsida; order Dioscoreales; family Dioscoreaceae; genus Dioscorea; species Dioscorea alata. Next base: position 221,219 of record CM037021.1, read on the forward strand.
CATGACTTTAATTTTAATATCAATTCAATGTGGTTGTTTGAAAGAAAGAAAAAACAAATATAGATGGAATGATGCACATGAAATAAATATGAAAATTCAAAAATTAACATAATGTGAGAGTCGATTTACAATTTAATCTCTGAACTACTAGTGTTTAATTTTTGTATGTGTTTACTTTTCTGATTGTTATGCTTATTTTTTTTTAATAAATTGGTTTTCAAATATTACATAAATATTTTAAACACTAAATACATTAATTCTTATTTTTATAAGTATTACGGTGAAACAACACCACGTTTAATATATACAATTCAAAAACCTCTCATAATCCATTGTTTAATAACATATATTTTCCCTTTTTATTGACCTTGGTTATGCTTTTTTGGGGTTAAATCAATGACAGGGGTAATTGTTTTGATTAATCAATTTCAATTATTTATATGTTAATTTCAGTTCACATAAAAATCAGAGCAGCACAAAGTATGCGTTTCTTTTAATTATTTTATATTATATTCTGTTTATGCTTAACTATGATAAATTTGTCCTAACATTAATAACTCTAATGATATTCAATGATGAGTTAAAAATTTGGGGAAAAATTTTCACTTCAAAAATGTTTACCTTTTTTGCATTCTATTTATTATTTTAATACAAATATACAAACATTTTATGTAGAGCATTTAATTAGAAGAGTAATTAATATAAAAATAGAGTAAAAGATGCAAGGACAATAGTTTGATGAGAAAGGTGAAAAGAATGGGGGCAGGTAGCAAAAGGAAAAGGAGCTTATTATTTTTATTATTTATTTTTATCTCCTTGTTTTCACTTTTGATAGATCAGATAGGTGTCAGAGCTATTGCAGTCTTAAAAAAATTCTCCTTTTTTTTTTTTTTTTTAACCATGTTTTTGACAATAAATGTTGGAAAAACTCAATGACATCTTCATTCCCCAGCATTGGTTTTTTTTTTTTAATAAATTAGTGACAAACACCACCGTTATTAAAAAAAATAATAATAAACTATTTAGTGATGCAGAGCTCAACTACAAACTTATAAGTATCTATGTCTTAACATCCCAATTATGTTTGGGTTAATATCACAAGAGGCTATTGATTACATTTCAATTATGTTTGTGTTAAGCTGAGGAAACAGGAGAACCAGATTTAAACTTTAGATCACATAAGGTGAGACAACACAGATATTTTACGGTAATAATTCACCTCTGTGAAGGTGAGTTGTCCTTATTTTGGAAACAAAAAATTAAAATTTTTTTTACTCATTCAATATTTTTATTGCATTATAAATAAGTATTTGACACAATCCATTTTTACTTTAACCATAGTGACAATTAACACCCTGAGAAAATAACAAATTGCAAACAGAGAAAAAAGGACTTATTTCATAATTATAAAAGTTATAAGGTGGTAAAAAACGTAAAATGGTATAGACCCCGCAGCCAGACACGTACGTCTGGTACGCCTGCAGACCACGTTAAACAAACAAGTCCTCTCTGTTCTCTCGCATCCAAATCACCACCCAAGTACCGACAAAACCCAACCCCAACCCCTCTCAAAGTACATCAACAACAACAACACGAATCACGAGGCATGAAGTCCTCGTCCTACTACTCCCTCACCGGAGCCATCGCCGGAGATCCGTCGTCGAGCACGGAGAGATCTCTCCCCCAATGCTATCTGCGTAAGAAGATGAAACATTCGACCTCTGCTCGCCGACCAACCTCCCCGCTGCGCTCTTGAAGCTCGGACTCCTTAACGAGTATCCCCCATAGCATGGCTCCGGCGCCGGCACCGGAAACGAAAGCCGCTTCCTTGCCGCAGCTCGGTCTTTCTCTGGAGTCGCCGGACGTTGACGTGGTGCGCTTTGAGATCTCAGTCTCGCCTTGGCCGACTCCGTTGCCGCCATGTAGTTTGGCACCGCCGTCTGGCTCTGGTTTCTCACTGCCGCGGGGCCAGAGGTGGCGGAAGAGTAGGAGCAACGAGGACTGGCGGAGCGAACGTGTAAAGGTCTCGCCTTTGAAGGAGAAGGGGTGGCAGGGGAGCGATGGAGGTGCGCCAGCGGCGGCGTCGGCCTTCGAGCGGTGCTGGGCGTGGAGTACGAGAAAGGACGAGCAGTGTCGACCTCTAAGGTCTTGATAGGGTCTCTGTGATCCATGGACGTTCTTCCTCTGCTAATACTACTCGCATAATCATATGAAGCTCGAGACGCCATCCATTGTTCCAGCCACCTTGGTTGCTGCTCCTCTGTTTCACTTCTCTCTTCAATGGATCGTTCTGGCCTCCATGCCTGCTGAGAGAACGCGTACGAGAGTGCCTTCTCTCGTTTCAAGGCTGCGTCTTTCCTGCTCTGCAGCAAAGCTTGGATCTCTTCCATGGTACGTGGCCGATCCTCCATTTCATCCCTTGACTGCAAATCAACTCATTACATGATCAGATTCACTAAAACAGCACAAAAAGATAAAGACCATTTGTGTTTATATATATATATATATATATATATATGTATACCATGGATCGTCTTTCAGAAAACTCTTGGAGATGTTTGGACTCCCAAATGGAAGCGTCGCAGCTGAAGGATGACTTGCTGCTGCTTGCACTGGCAGCGGGGCCGCCACCTTCGTGAATGAGACGCAGGCGTAGGTCACGCACGCGCGCCTGCACACGCACCAGAGCTTGCATGCATCTCAGTGTCATGTTGGCTTGCTTTCTAACGTTGTGCCCGCGCACCAGAGCTTGCAACTTCACCAACCCCTTCAGCGCTCGCAATGCCCTTCTCGCCTGATTATAACAACCATCTCTTCTCAAAAACCGCAACAAAAAAAACTGAAAAAAAAAAAACCAGCTAGAAAAATTAAATCTTTTAAGTACTAGATATCCGCGAAATGCTGTCTGGATAACAATGGCAGCATAGTGTTCTCTAACAAAGCTCGCCGACGGTCGTGCTAGTCTAACAACCTCTGCCGCAGCTTGCGCCGCCACCACCGCCGCCTCCGCCGTAGCCGCCGTGGCCACCGCGACAGCCATTGCTCGTCTCTGCTCCACTGTCACAGGCGCCTCCGCCACTGCCGGCTTCTGCTCCTGCCCTGAAGACTTCCTGAACACCCATCTCCTCTTCTCCCTTTTCTGTCAACCCAAAACCAAGCAATCAATCAATCTTCTCAGAGATCATTAAAAAGTTCGCAGAAAAAGATAAAAAAGAAAGAAAGAAAGAAAGAAAGGTAATACCTTTTCATCATCTTCATTGTCTTTAGAGGGAGATGATCTAAAGGCTCTCTTGACTGCCATCAGCCATGAGCTCCCAGTTTTCTTTCCCATATGTGTGTTACTTAGCTAGTTAGCTACCTTTCTTCTCACACACTGTGATTCTCTCTCTCTTTTGAACTTTTGAAGCAGCTGCTGCATTTACACCGTTAGAGAAATAGAGATGGTCAAGAGGAGCAGCTAGCAAGCAAAAGCACAGCAGTGCCACAGAGAGCACGTATCTATCTTTCTATCTATCATCCAAGATTCCAACTTTTTTAATGTGAAGGCAGTGTCAGGAACAGCGGAGTTTGGGCTTAACGGGAACCTCTAGTTATGAATGAACTCCGGAGAAGGCAGTGGCCGTGTCTAGTTGGAATCTCAATGCGCAAACTGACGGTAGATCAGACCATGAGTGCGGATCTCGAGACTTTTTTTTCTTGGAAATAGAGCTCCGTTTCTTTCTTAGTTGGCCACACGTGCTTCTACCCTTTTGGCTTCTTCTTTATAGTATTATTATTATTATTATTATTTTGTCTTTAAAATTAATTTTATTCTCTTTAATTTCTATTATTTTGCGAGTAAAATTACTCCAACGTTCCTTGTTCGGTCAAACGAAATTCTTGGTCAAACCAAAACCATAGGAACTCATGTGACACTTGGAGCACTAGCTAGTTTTAAATGTAACCCCACTAACACACCATCATCTATCTTGCTCTATCTCTATCTCTATCTTTCTACATGGGGACCATTTATATATATATATTTAAAATAACAAAACCATGAGAACATGTACATATATATGTATAGATATATAGGTACATGATAAACAACAAGAAGAACATGAGGCATTAAAGCTGTGTCTTCTTTCGGTAGTCACTCAATAGATAAGAAATTTCATTTGGTACATGATCATGAAGAAGGCCAACACCCGTATTGAACACAAGGATCATTAAAAGCTCTTCTTCTTCGCTGCCTTCAATTAAATTATGAACCAAGTGAAGATAGTCATGCCAGTATTAAATAATAGCCCTGACCCAATCCTGTCACAAAATCCCTCCTCAGAGATATATATATATATATATATATATATATATATATATAATTTATTTTTATTTATAGCCGTATATTAATATTAATAAATTAAGAAAAAAAATATTTAATTATCAGGAACAGGTAACATGAGTTCATAAACAGCAAACACTCGTCTGCTGCTTCGCGCGAAGCAACGACCGAGTGATGACTTCCAACTTGGTAACTCGGAAGCCCTGAGTCACCAACACCTGCAAGCACACGTCGGACATGAGCACGACGTCAATGAGGCCGGGGAGGCCAGTACCGGCGCCGAGTTCGAGGATGGTTTGGTTGGTGAGTTGGCGAGTTATGAGGAAGTGAGCGAGTTGGATTTCTGAGTCCCAGAGCCATGCTCCTGTCAGGACTCGGCCAGTGGCCGCGTCATGTGTGTGTTCGCTCTCATGGATGATCACCTTCAGCCGGGCTAACTCCACCTTTTCAACACCATATATATATATATATTACAATACATTTTCTAGGGACATTCCCAGAAAACAAATTTAAAGACGTTCCAGAAGAGCCGTTAGATCACTCATCTTATTTTTGTTGTTTTATTACTAACTCCGGAGGTGGGGTTAGTACAGAGATGGGTTAATAATGCTAACTCCACTTTTGAAGTTATATTTAGAATAAAACAACTTTAAATAATAATCTAACCATTGTTACGATAACTTTATATAATATCACTCTTATTGCTTCTGTTTTAATTATTCAATCTTTGTGTGAGAGTGAGTATATGTGAGGATTTTTTTTTATAAATAAGACAAGCTTATATAATAATATTAGAATGTGCACACAAACAATGACGGTTCATTTGTGCATTTTCACTTGGCTAATTAATAAATGAATTGAGTTGCAACCACTGCAGTTGAATGTATATTTTGAACACTGACAAGGAAAATCTCACGAACCAATTAAGCTGTAAACAATGAGGCCAGTATCAAAGAGGAACCATTTGGTTTGGTGTTTCAGAGTGGAGAATATGGTGCTGTTTCTCAAGAGCAAGAGCTGCTTAATTTGTTTATGGTCAAATTGATGGATGGATTGGTTCTCATGCTCTTCTTTTTTAGCTCTTTGTTTTCTGCTTGGAATTTCTTTGCTTTGAGAATGTGTTCTTTTTTTTATTGTTTTTTTAAATCTTATGTCTGTGGGTTTTAAATTGGGTTAAGTTAAACTGCAACCAAATCAAGGAGCCCATAAAATATATGTATATATATAGAAAGAGAGAGAGGTGAGAATAAATTAATATGTTCTCAGTATGGTATGTTCTAAATGGAAGAGATATAGTGTAAGCATGTGACTAGATCTTACAAGAAATGATAGTCAATTTTAATATATTTAGTATATTTGGAAAATTAATAATTTGCAACAATCTTCAATGCAGTCTGTTTAATGATGAAGACTGTACTTGAAGATGCGTAATTACACTCATATCTATAAGTAACTGACACACCTATATAATTTTAAGCGGAATTTATAAACTATAGAATAATGCTTGGTTTCAAGATTATAGTACACTAAAATTGGTTGTCAAAAAATACTAAAATGAATTACTAATGATACACAACCCAATATATATAGTAGTACTATAAGGAGTGACCAATGAGCACCACAATATGTATGAAAATCCTAAGAAGTAATTGAATAATAATAATAATAATAATAATAATAATAATAAATTCAGTAATTAATTATCCTATATAAATAATATTGAATAATATAGATAATAACAACACAGTTGATATATATTCAACTCTGTTTCCGATCACTGTATTTTTTATTATTTGAGTTTATGTTTTTTTTTACTACTTTGTTGTTGTGTTTATTGTCTTTATTTTCAAAAAAATTGTGGTTTATCAATTTTTTAAAATAAAAAATCATAATAGAAACATCAACAAACTATATATATATATATAAAGCGAAGTACATGAAAGCACTACCAACTGTTTTTGTAAATGATTAAGATCAAAGAATATCTTATCTTTTATCTATATCAAACTTTTGATAAAACTCTAAGGAGATAATTAATGTGTGCCACAAAAACAAGCACATAAATAGATAAAAAAAATTAAATATATTTTTACCATAAAAGAGTTAATTTTATAATGAGAAAGCAACGGTACAATTACAAAATCATCTCCAAATTATCATTAAATTATATTGCGTGTGTGTTTGTGTTTGTCATAATCAATAATTAAACTATGCTAAAAAAATTAATGAGCAAAGTATGACATGCTAATGTGATGTTTATGCAGGTAAGGATGTGATAAAGTAGTGCGTAGCTATTTCAAAACTAATTAATGAGATGGCTCTTTATTGATTAATTAACAAGCCAAAAAAATTTTCCAACATAAATTTTCAAGTATCTAAACCATTGAAGCCAACCCATCAATTTTCCACCATAAATCTTCAAACCTGTGTACATTAATTGTTATTTGACAGATTGATAGTAAATATATAGGACAACTAAATGAAATGTGAATTAAATATTTGATGAAATCACTAGTTGATACCCATAAAATTGTGTTTCTGACTTTAATAATAAAGTCTATAGCTATATATATAAATATATATTATTTTTTCATGGTTTTCATAATAATAAGTAATATTTAACTTGTAATTGTGTTAGTTAGGGAGTCAAAAACCACTATGAATTTGGTAATTAGGTACTCAATGGCTATAATCACTCTATCTTTGAAACTTTTGGACAATTCCACTTAACTTTCGCTCGAGTATATATCAAGGCATGCATGCATCTACCTCTAGTCCTTATCTCGGTAACCAATTCCAATGAAGACAAATCCCACTTACCTTTTGCTCAAGATAATATATGCTCATATATATCTATGATATTTCTTCTTCTCCTTCTTATTATTACTACTTTTTTTTAATGCATGTGCATATATAATTAACTCTAATTAGTTTGCCTTCGTACATTAAGCAAAAATTAAATACTATGTTATCTTAATTTGCACCTATGCTTATACACTCACTTTAATATTCTTTGTATCTTCAATTAATTTCCTTTGCTATGTTGATCTTTGACTTCCTAGCAATTCTAATTAATTAGTTACTAGAATATCGTCATATGAAAATATATGCTAAAAATTGTATATTTAAAACAAAATCAATAAAAAAAAGATTTATCAAGGATATAAAGTTGATTAATGGTGAGAATAATCTTAATTTGTATATTCTCTTATTGGAAAAATCTAATATATGCTCATTATATTTATTTTCAAATTTTCAAAACAATTAGACTCTTCATACACATTAACTCAGCAAATTAATTTCCTTTGTTATGCTCATCTTTGACTTCCTATTTGTTGAGGTTTTGGTATTTATTAGTATGCTATTGATCTCTAACTAATGTTTATACTAAATATTAATTTTTTCAATTAATATTAGATATATGGTTTATCAATCAGATATATATATACACACACATATATTTTCGTTAAACTAAAATATAGCCAAGCTATAGTAAAATGATGATTCATGTACATGTCTAAATGACGCCATAGTACTTCTTGATCAATATATATATATATACTAGTTCTAGTTTCCTAAACAACAATTATGTTCAGTTTGATTAATATCCAAACACACACACACACACAAAATCTAATCAGAAAAAAGAAAACAAACAAGTGCGCTTAGCTCTCTCATGATATATAGAAAGTAAATCAATTAAAGAAGCATCACTAGTTGCTGAGCTAGGCTTCACGTGTGGTTGACGACAGCATGAGTACAAGAGGATAAAGTTCATTGGATGACAAACATATATATACATGCATGCATGGTTAATAATTATTTAACTTCACACCAATATTAATTAATTAATCCAATTAGTGTGCATGATCAAATAACATGTATACTTATGTGAGGGGGGTTGGTATAACGGAATTAGTTCATATTAGTGCAGTGAAATGGATTACTGGATGTGAGTGTTTTGATGTGAAAAGAAAGATGAAAAGAGTTGGTGGTGAGTCTATTACAACATCATTATCAATGGAAATCAATGCCTCATTCCACATTATTATTAGCCACCACACACTCCTAAAGAATCTCACCGCCCCCCACCCCCACTTTAATTTTTCTCCTCTCTCTCTCTCTCTCTCTCTCTCTCAAAATAGAGTACAAGACCTTATTAATGGGAAATTAAACAGATGGAATAGTATAGTATATGGTATAGTGCCATTTAATATCATATATGAAATAAATTCAATCATTCAAACTTATATAACTCTCTTGCTCTTGTGTATGTGGAAGAGAATACTGGTTTCATTAAACTCAGTGAGTCTAATGTTCTCATATTTGTATTATTCTTCCTTAAGATTAAGGATATATATACATATATAGTAAACATTATACTATAAGAGTTTATTTGTGTGTAAGACAAAAAGAGTAGATAATTCAAATGAACTTTGAAATAAGATTAAATAATATGACTTTGTGAATCACTTTATGTTTAAATAAGTTTGTAGTCTTGTGTTTTTCAATTTGGTTGCGTGCATTTTGGAAACCTCAAGCTATAAGAGCATAGTTTGTAAGACAAATTAAACAGGCCTTAGATATATTAAATATTTGAGGGTAGTTATACTAACAAGATATTATTCTTAATTCTTAAGAAAATTAAAGATGTGATAAATTTAGAAAAGATTAATTAAGGGATAAAATGGAAGATCTTGAATGAGTTTTTTTTATGTGTTTTAAGAGGACAACAAGTTATTGTTTGTACTGTACTAGATTTGAGCAGATCACAAAATTGATAGAATGAATATTTGCTTTTTATAATTGATTTATAGATTAAAATATAGATAGTCGGCAAAATAATCTAAGTAATTTGATTGATGTAACACAATATGGTTATATGCGACTAATATGCATGCATGGTTGCCCTATGTGCTTTATATATTCTAGCCCATCTCTATTGACATTTATACATCCATTCCGTTAAAAAAAATTAACAGATGTTTCAATCATGAAGCAAGTAAAATATAGATTTTTTTTTTTTTTTGACATGGTAAATATAGAAATTTGATAGTCATGATGATGGATAATGATCATGGTGAAAATTGAGTAAGCTTTTATTAATTTGTACGGAGATATATACATATATGTTTGTGTAAACTATTGAATAACCCAATGGTATGACACTAAAGTGTAAAAGGAGGAGTTTATGAGTTCAAATCCTTCACTCGGCAGTACTGTTCTCCGTATTGGAGGGCAGGGGAATTTTTCTAAGAGGTCTATTAGCCATCGTTACCGGTACAACTCCGTACCTATCTGCTCTTTTGACAAATCTTTTAAGTGAGGGCGTTTGTCGCCTATTAGTCAAATATATATATAGTTCTTTGTTTTTTTTAATATAAAAACTTTAATTTGAAATTTGTGGTTAGAGGCCTATAATACATAATAAAAATTAATTAATTCAAGATGACATATGGGATACCTAATATTTTGATCGACAATCCAATTATTTTTAATTTAATAATTATCGTAATCATGAATATTGATCATCATGCTATAAGAAGCTTCTCATGCTGTGGCAATGATAAGTGCTTTTTTTTTTTTTTTCGGTTTCACTATTTTCCAAACACTTTATTATTTTGATGATTAATTGTTTATTCAGATTTTTTAAAATTAATAAATATATAATTACAATACAAAATATCTTCAAACGATAAATTTAATTAATACAAAAAGATATATCTATACAAGTACATAAAAAACCCATTTATTGTAAATTTTTAATTATATATATATCAAAATATTTCCACTTAAACAGAATGTTTATTGGCAACCAATATTAAAAACAATACACACAAAATCCAAATTAAAAAAAAAATGATATCCGTGCGCGCATGCATGCATGCATGCAGAACAAATACGTCTCTCTACACGTACGTAAGTAGTAGACTGAAGACATGAATTAATTAGTTGGTCAAACACCCATGCATTAAGTATTAATGTTTGTTTGTCTCTACTAAACATATATACATATATATATTCATGATATACGAGTAATTAATAGAGATTAATTAAGATATATATTTATATATATGTGTGTGTGGTATAAGAAAAGCACATAATATTAATGTAAATGTCAATTAAAGTGAGTCCGTTATGGTTTTGATGTGGCCTACAAGCACAATACTAAAATTTCCACTGCCTGTGGGCCTTGTGACAGCTCCCTGTCTCCCAACCCTTTCTATCTTTCTATCTTTCTAGAATCTCATCTCTTTCTACTTCTGCCTCTTCTTCTTCTCCTTCTTCGTATTATTATTGTTATTGTTACCGGTTGATGTTGCTGTTGTAGTTGTTGCACTCAATTGTTGTTGCGGTGGTTACACAAAAATGAGAGATAAAGATAGAGAGAGTGTGTGTGTGTGTGTATGTGAGTGAGGGAGTGAGTGATGGAGCTAAAAAGTGAGATTCTTTTATGCCATGACATGGTGGTAGTTTATCTTGTGCTTTTCTTTGAGATTTTCCAGGTCTAGTGTCATAGTTTTTGATGTTACCTTTCGCCTCTATATTTCTCTATAATTACTTCCAAGTTTCAACTCTCTCTCCCTCATCTCCTTTTGCCAAAAAGAAAAGAAAAAAAACTCTCTTTTTATCTCTAAGCTACATAGTCTTCTTCTTCATTTGCTCTCTCTGCAAGGGCCACTAATTATACGTTTTCTCTTTCTCTTTATATCATGTAGTCTTTTTCTCAACCAATTATCCATTTCCATTTATATATATATATATATCTTTTTTAATTCCCAAGTGTAGATCTTTCTTTCTAATATATAAAAATATTAAATATATCTATATATTGAGAATTAATTAATAAAGTCATCTCCAAACCTTATTGAACATTTTGGCACTGTCTCACTGCATGGGGCCACCATGCAATGCAATGCAATGCATTCTCTCCTTCTCACTCACTCACTGATCACTCAGTGTGAGTTTTACTAATATTATTATTATTATTATGTTAAAACCCTGAAAAAGGACCATAGGTGGTTGGCTCTTCCCTATTCCAGCAGAACTAACCCCACTAAGTACACCACCAACAACAACAACAGCAACAACAACAACAACAACAACAAGAGAGAAAAGAAAAGAAAGAAAGAAAGAAAGAAAGAAGCAAGAGAGGGAATGATACCATAATTTCTTGCTTTTAACCTTTCTGCCATCCACCACCCTCTTCCTATATATTTACACCAAACTCTCCTTCCTCTTCTTCCTCCCAACACCATCCATATATCTTCACACCTTCATTAACTAATTATCAATCTCTTCTTAATATATTCTCCGTCGACATGAGCATCACTGTCAACGGCCACTCTCGTGTCCCTCCCGGCTTTCGCTTCCACCCTACCGAAGAAGAACTCCTCAACTACTATCTCCGCAAGAAGCTCGCTTCTGAGAAGATTGACTTGGATGTCATCCATGATATTGATCTCAATAAACTCGAGCCTTGGGACATTCAAGGTTACATTCATATATATATATATACTTTTCATTTATATAAGTATTATATATATATATGAACTGAATGAGATGATATGGTGATTTACAGAGAAGTGTAAGATAGGTTCAACGCCACAGAATGACTGGTACTTCTTTAGTCATAAAGATAAAAAGTACCCCACTGGAACTAGGACTAACCGGGCAACAGCCGCCGGGTTTTGGAAGGCAACAGGGCGTGACAAGGTGATATACACCAGCTGCAAACGTATTGGCATGCGCAAGACTCTAGTCTTCTACAAAGGCCGGGCACCACATGGTCTTAAGTCTGACTGGATTATGCATGAATATAGACTTGATGATCAACCTGATACTAACCCTCCTAATGTACGTATCTATTAGCTTTTCAACTTCTTCTTTTTTTTTTTTTAAAAAAAAAAATCTTTATTGAAATATAATAATATCTTTGAATATTATTAATGGTTTATAAATATATATATATAGGTGTCATGCATGACGGGAGAAAACATAGGAGGAGGACAAGAAGATGGATGGGTAGTTTGCAGAGTGTTCAAGAAGAAGAACCATCACAAAGTGGTTGAGAACCAAAACAATGAGTCCAAGACTACCCAAATGCTACACTCCAACAATGATGGAGCCTTGGATCAAATCCTCCATTACATGGGAAGGTCTTGCAAACAAGAAAACAACCCTTTGGACAACATCAACAACTCCAATGGCTTGAGGTATCTCCTTCCACTTGACAAGTTCATGAAGCTCCCTCCTCTTGAAAGCCCCACATCCGTCCCATCATCATCTCACTCTGATGATTACCCACCTCCTCCGGATGGTATTCAAGCAGTTGTTAGCATGTGTTCTGGGTATAACACCGAGCCGGCTGGTGTCGATAATTGGGCAACACTTGACCGTCTTTTCGCTTCTCATCTTTCCGGCTTCGATGATAATATTTATCATGATTACCAATCCGCCGGTGAGAATGATCTTTGGAGCTTCACAAGACCAGAGTCCGGTCATCTAGGAGACAAGAACAATGAATCCATGTGAAACAATAATATTAGTTGTGTTGATTATTATCATCATCATCATTATTATTATTGAGTATTATGAGACTTTGTACGTAGGTTGTAGTAGTAGAATTAAGTAGCTAGATTTTGTTGATGTTGGTGTTATAATAAATAAGAAGGGAATTAATGAATATATATGAATTAATATATATATAAAAAGGGTGGATGTGTGTATGAGATGTTGGCGTAGATTGATGGTGGGGAGTTATTGGCTTTTGCCACCTTTTTAGGCTTGTCGTAATGAGAAAAAGGTGGCGGCCGGATGCACTGTGAGATAGAAAGCTTTCCTTTGCATGTGCCTCACATACTTCTTGTCCTTCCTACTACTCCTCCTTTAATTAATAATTCAATAGCTATATATATATATATAGTTAGTTAGAGTATTATTATTAGAGTGAAAGTGAGAGAGAGATAGAAACGACTACGTAAAGACTTATAGCATGTTACAAATTAAGTGATCACAAGTGTGTAGTTAACAAAGGTGACATAATAGTAGTACTCTTTGGCAACTCTCCATGGTATAGACAGAGAATAATTTTTTAGGACTTTACAAATATAGAACAAGCTTAAGCAAATATATATATATATATATATATATAGTCAGATACTAAGATGTGATAAGTTTGCTCAAGTGAAGAAGATGGTTTACTAAGAGTTTGACTCATTGGCTTGAAATTACTACCCTGTGGGACCTTATCTTGTCAATAAGAGAGTGCTTATCACATGTTCAAGTATGGCTAATTAGATTTGGAGTTTGATAAACTTAAGTGCTTCCATTAAAGAAGTCAATTAGTGAGAGTCTTTTGCATTCTTATATATCATATTAGTTTGTGGTTAATTATATTACTAAGGATTAAAAATATGTATGTTTTTGTATATACATATATATGCATATCTTTCATTAAAAAATATCAATAACTGTGTATAATGGTTTAATGTTTGAGATTTAAGTAGCGTTACTTAATCCAATGGATGAGAGATATACAAGTTAGAACACTAGAAAGAAACTTGATTCAAGTGATAAAAAGTACTGAAAGATAACCCTTAACTAACTAAAGCAAACAAAGACCTTTCCACAATATATCTATCTATCTAGAAGAAACACTAATCTTGTTTATCAAGCATATGATGCAAAATAAATAGCATCTTTATGGTTGATGTATATCTTTCATGAAACGTGGCCTTTATTTTGTTACCTTCTTTTGTCATCTTATGTTTTATACTCCTTCAACACGGAATGACAAAAACTTTTTTTAGTTATATAAATATAAGTCCAAAAATTATATCATACATTTATAATTAATGACAAGAATATACTATAAACTATCTAATATTGTTATCTATCAATGATAAGAGAAGCCACTTCCACCTTGCATGGCTTTGTCCATTGGATTTAACACACCTATCAATGCTCAAAGTTCACAAAGGTGCTTTGAAGTGCCTATTATTTTTATTTTATTTATTTATTTATTTATTTGTTTGTTTGTTTTTTTTAACTTTTTTACACCAACAAATCATTGAAAAATATTCTTTAACATTAAGAATCAATTAAAGCTTTCATGTTATCGATCTGGTAACCACCAAATTAATGAACCATTGGGTAATCAAATCAAACAATTGGCAATAATTCATGTGTTGTTGTGAGTTCTTTTTCCGGGTTGGTCAAGTCATTTTAAAAATAGTGTTTAAAACATTTTCAACCATAAAATTCTCTACCAGTCAAAATCTTAGTCTTATAAAATAATTAAATTCTAAAAATAAAAATAAAAAACTCCAATATGGATTACAATGACGTCATGCTTTTAATGGCACGTGTGCTCACCCATTACCACCATGCTATTAATTTGTTATTTATTTCTTCATTGTTATTCACCTTATGACACTTGCATAATAATTAACTATATATTTTTTTAAAATCATATTCATTTTTTTAAAATATAAATAAAATTTTTTCCTTTCCATTTTTAGTCAATATTAAGAATTACTCGTAAAATTTATTACTTACATCTTCTTTAATAGAAAACCCAACTTCCAACTACAAGTTGCAATATTTATCATAAAACAATCATTTGGAGATGAACAATATGATATATAAATAAATAAATAAATAAATAAATAAATTAATAAGCCATAATCTCAAAATTCACTTTGGAAACAATGGTCAAAGGCATTATTAGGTTTGTTTCAGTGGCACTATCTAATTATACATATAATATATTGACTCTAAAGCTACATATCACTCCTTGTGAATCTCATGCAAAAGAAAGAAAGAAAAAGAAAAGTCCAATATTATATATATATATATAATAGACAACAGTGCTTGTCTTCTTTGCCTATTGCCATTACCTTTTGAAAAACAAAGTCCTCCAAAATCAATCCTCATAAAGACTCAATCAATCTTTGTTAATCTTTGATGTGTTCTTCACAATATGTGTGTATATGTGCGTGTCATCAACCAACCAACCAACCACATTAATTTAGTTATTGGTCTAATTCAGCATTAAAAACATGACATCAATCACCATCTCAAAATCTCAATTTAATTAACTCTTTTAGAAAATAACAACAATAATTTTCGTTGTTATCTTAAAAACTCATTAATAAAAAAAATCACATAAAATGTGAGTGAGATGTTTAATTAATCATGATTGCTCACAATAAAGACTACTCATCAATATTGAGAACCTTGGGACTATATATAAACTTGATGAAATATTTGTTATATATACGTATGATAATATTATCAATGTGCAAGTGCTTTAATTCCAAATTAATATCTAGAACCAATTAAGGTATTAGTGCACTAATTGTATGAAGAATTAATAGTAAAGAACAAGGCCATGGTCCAAACTAATTGTGAGGTTAGGTAAGTAGGACCATCTGATCATCAAATGAGAGGGTAGAGCATTAGCAATCCACAACTTAAATGTAATTCATTTGATGTTAAATCTTTTTGACTAATTGCCAAAGGAATCAGATCTTCAAGGATTTTGATGTGATCATGTTGAGAAGCAAGCAAACTTCTTTAGTTTTTTCCTTTTCTTTTCTTTAAAAAAATAATTAAAAAAAAACTCGCAACCTTTTTTTTCCTTATAAGTGATGTATATATATATGTGTGTGTTTGTGAAAGACACATGCACTAACTTTCTACGTGCGCTCTTGATTTTATCTCTCTAATCACGCAAGCTTGTGAAAAAGATTGAAAGTTTGTTATCTTCTTCATTAATATTATTTATTTATTTATATCTCTTTCTCTTTAATAGACATAAAGACTTGTTTTATTTTCTAAGTTAATATGAATTAGAATTAGGTCATTCATTATATGTACATGTCTTTATTATATATATTATTTCTCTGTCAAATAAATAAAAAGGTTGAAGATTAATATTATTTTTCGACTCAATCAGTAAATAAAGACAAATAATGTAGGTGGAATTATGAATCCACATGGAAAACTACGTGATTTGAATATTTTTAAGTTGATTAAGATCTATCAATATAGTATTTATGTGATCATTAAAAAAATATATTCTCAATTATATATTCAATCAACCTAATCAACGTGTCTCTTTAGTTAGTTGAGGAATCATAAATAAATTAAAATTACTCTTAATATTGCATCAATTAGTATTTTTCTTTCATGAAGTTTACTACCCTTTGATCAAATCATATATATTATTTCATAGAGTTTTATGCAAATATCATGTGGCAAAGTAACTTTTTACAAATAAATAAATAAATAAATTTGAATCAAATATGTATATATTTATATAATTCAATCATAATGCACATTGTGAGAACAAGATGGAAGTGATAGTGGTATATCATCATTAAGAAAGCAATGCCCACTCTCACTATTGTTTGATTGTCTATATATATAGTGGAAAGGATGAAAGATCAAAATCAGTTTAAAGAGACAAATAAGAAACAAAGGAATTAAATCTTTGATCAAGAAAGACACTATTCAATCATGAAGGAGATTAGGGACCCCACTTGTATATAGTGTTATTCTCATTCAAGATGCGTCATTCCATGATTACAAATTAAGAGTATAACATAAAGCTAACTTTGCTCTTATATATATAAATACTAGTAACTTTCAACGTGCACCTTGCTTGTTTGGAAGGTTGGATGTGATTATCACATTGGCTAGTCTTTTTCTTACCCTTTCTAATTTACAAACTAATTTACAAAATTAATGTTGGTTGACAACAACAATTCATGTATAAACTACTAAGTTGATCGGAATATTAATTATAATTTAACCATAAAGTGAAAGTGACAAAACTAGTTGATGAGTCATGTTCAAATCCGACCAAATTTTCATATGATCGATCAATTATTATTATAGTGGACATCATTTATTTTGAATTTATCAATTTTTATTTATTTATTTATTTTAACAACTCACTTGAGCGACCCTTGCACATTAATACATTATTATATATAAATTAAGCAAAGTAACAAAGGAGGCTAGTATGGCATATAAATAAATCAATTGTGCTATTAAAGTTAGATATATTGTCTATATATACTTGGTAATTAGTCAACTTTAACTATATCTTTTTTTAACCCATCTAAATTTATAAACCCATTTATTAATATGCAAGATATATATAAACATATTATATGCACATGCATGAATTAATTTTGTGAATTAATATATAAATTTTCATGTATGCATTAATTAGCCATCTTTTAATTCATTTGAGGTTAATGTAGGGCCTGTTTATTTGAGGAAGTGATCTGAAGTTGGAATTTGGGGGAAGTGATCTGAAGTAGGGAAGTGGGAAAAGTGCTATTTTTTTGAAGTGGGAGGAAGTGATCACTTCTAGCACTTCCTGTGTTCATTCGTAAGAAAATAATAACATAAATGGATAATTTAGGTATTATGTGAAATTGTATGAGTTCAAAAAAGACTTTGAAGGTGAAAGGAATTAAGTTTTTATTGATTAGCTCACTTCCTCCCATTTAAGTAAAAAGCCGTCAAAATAGATTTAGTTCAAAATCCACTTCAGACGAAAGTGCATTTCTCCCGAGTCAGGATAAATGAACACATGAAATGAGAGAAGTTAACCCATTTCCCTCACTTCTTAGTACTTCCTCCTAAATGAATAGCCCTGTAGAATAGTGAAATTTTACACCGAGTAATTAGTTAGTGCACTCATAACAAGTTTAATTAGGTTTTTCCTACTATTTGTTTTCTTATAAATTAAATTCAATATTGCAATAGTAGTCTTCTACCAAAAAATAAAATAAAATGAAATGAAAAAGAAATATTTGTCCTTGAGGTTGGTATTGAAATATTGTAGCATACAATAATAATTAAAGCAAGACACTTATTTGCATCTCTTCTTTTTAATATCACTATCAGACACAACAAAACATCAATTATCTCCCTAGCTACCATGCATGAATTGCACTCCAAATTCTACCCATTAATAGTATTATTATACATCATTAAGAAACAGCACTATGTATTATATATGAATGCTTTAAGATCTAATTAGATCATTTCAAGTATATATATATATATATATATATATATATATATATATATATATATATATATATATACAGGGGCGGAGCCAGAAATCCTATATAGGGGGGGCGAATAACAAATTTTAAAATAATTAATTAATAAAAATTTTAAATTATAAAATACATTTAATTTTTTTTATAAAAATAAGTAAAATTTAAGAGAAATAATTAACATTAGTTAATATATCAAAATAAATATTTTTATCAAAATTTAAAATTTTTTATGATTCTGACTCAGAGTAAAAGATAACTAGAGTTCTATACGGAATTTTAGAATAACCTTTTAATTTATTTAATAAAAATTAATTTTATTTTAATAAATACTTATTTGAGATATTTGTTTATCTTTTCACATACTACTAAACTCATAATAAAAAGATATATTTAAAATTTTTGAATAAAACTCAACAAAGTAAAAATCTAACTCGAAAATTGTAACAATATAAAAACTACAAAAGCTCTCATTTATAATTAAAAGAAATAAATATTATATTAATTTTGAAAAAACAAATGCATGAAAAAGCCATTACAAAGGATCATAATAGAACTTTGAAAAGTTAGTTAGAGATGATATGACTAATTAAGTATTAAAATAAAATATTTAATATCTTACCGTATTATTGTAAACTTTAAAAAATTACTAAGATTAAATTGCATTGATTAAATATTAAATTAAAATATTTTTGTATTATTATAATTATTGGTAGTCTTTCAAAATTATTATTAAAAAAATTTAAAAATGAGGATTTATAAAAATAAAGGACCTAAAGTAATTACTTCATTAGCCTCACCATTGAGTTGATGTTGTTCTGATTTATAATCTTAAAAATATAGATAATATTTTAAATTAAAACATTCTCATTTGCAAGACATATTTAATTTAATAATTTATCTTAATTCATTTAAATATTTTTTATAAATTATTTACATTTAAGATCTTATTGATTACAAAATAAACTGATATTTTTAAAATAATAACTTTCATTTAAACTTCTATTTAAATTAATCATAATTAAAAAAAATTATTTATTACTAGATCAAAGCTTTAATATTTCTCAAATCCCTAAAAATCAATGCACATTAATTAATTATACATATTTTTACAAATATTCTCAAAATTTTTAAAAACAAAAAACTCAACAAAAGCATCTAATAAATACGAAATAAATAAATAAATCATTTAACAGAAAAATAAAATAAAAAATAATGAAAAGATAAAAAGATAAAAAGATAAAAAAAAATTAAAAATTAAAAAATATATTTAAAAAAAACTTTGAAGGGCGGACGGGGAGAGGGAGGGGCGGACGGGGTGGCCCGGGTGGGGGAGGCGAGGACGCCGGGGCAGGGGGGGCGAGGGCGCCGGGAGAGGGGGGCGAGGTAAGGGCCGTAATGCTACGGGAGGGAAGAAGCAGGCGGGGTCAATAGACCCCGCCGGCGACAGGGGGGGCGGCCGCCCCCCCTGCCCCCCCTGTCGCTCCGCCCCTGTATATATATATATATATATAGTCAAGTCTATGACGATCTTGATTAATGCTTTAGATATTGCTTGATGTTTTTGAGGTTCATGGCATGTAGTTCATGTGTCATTGTTGTGAGCAATAGTAGGTACAAAGATTATCAATGTTTAAGCCTAACACTTTGACTTTATGTTAGTTATTGCCTTAAAATTCTTCGATGATATTGATACAATAAGACTTTAATTTATAAAATGATATTGTAGTTTTTTTAATAAATAATTGAATAAATCACCGTTATAAATATAAAGAAAATAAATAAATAAATAAATAAACTTGTTAGAATATGTTAAGTCAAAAAATTATGATTGTTTAGATTTTTTTTTTCCAAGATAAAAATTATCACTCATGATTATATTACAAGAATAAACTATAAAAAATAAAATAAGTTCTGTAAAAATGTGTTAATTAAGAAAAAAAAGAATTATCATTATCTTGGAGTTACTTTTATTTTATATATGAGATTGTATCATGTAACTAAAATCACATATTTGTTAAAAATAGAATTAAGTCCTAAATATAAAACAATAAGTGATTGAGATATATCATTTGAAAAATCGATGTCGTCTTATTTAGGGAAATGAACATGGTGTACTAAACTCTGAAAATTAAACAATAATTATGTCATTAATTAATTTCAAAGGTTGCTAATTTAGTTTGTGCACTCATATAATTTAGAAACTTTGGTGATAGGCTTTTGATTTCAAGTTCATGCAGGTTGATTATTATTGGCTTAAAGTTGGAAAACATTGTTGCTATATGACAAACATTATTAATTAATCAACTTCTTAATTCGTGCATTAGTGTATGTTTGTCAAAACCCAAAGTTTCAGAAAAGAAGAAAAAGTTTAAAAGGCCATGATTCAACAACACACCAACCAACCATTAATTATTTCCAAACATTTGACGAATCCCTTATTGTTCATCATTAGATATTTATAGTCATATACTCTTAATCATCATTCAATTAAACAAATAATAATAAGAAAAATATAACAAACATAGTATTAAAATCAACTCATATAATGATGAGAAATTTAATATTCAACCTTAAGAAAAGGAAAAAAAAAGAAATGAAAAGCAAATTAAACAGAGATGAAATGATGAGAAATATTTTTTATTTTTTAGGAAGAAAAAAGAAGAAAAAAGGAGAGGGAGAATGGTTGATGGGTTGTGATTGTCATGGTTGCAAATGAGCCAAAAGAGAGAGGACATGAAAAGGCTTGTTATTGTTGTTGTAACCACTATGTGTGTTTCTTGGTCTCAAGACTCTCATTCTCAATTAAAGCCAAGGATCACATTCTTAAATTCTTTGTCAAATTTTTTTTTAGTCCCTAATTTTTTCTTGAGTCCTCAAGCCTAATGCACCATCATTTTCTTCTCAACTTGCTCTCAATAATAATAATAATAATAATAATAATAATAATAATAATAATAATAATAAAGGAACAATTGGAGTGGAGGAGTGTCACTCCAAATTTGGACCTTTTCTAGTTAATAATTTTATTTATTTATTTATTTTAAGAATTTGGTGATGTAGGAGCAAGGCGACATGCTTAATAATTCTGATAGTGATGTGATTCATTCATTCTTTTGTCCTGTCTATTTTGTTAAAGTATTTTTATTTTAATTTATTTATTTTTAAAGACAATCAGAATAATTTTTTCTTGATCAATTATTTTTAAATTATAGTCACATATCTTAAACAAAAAATCTGGTTATTTTTATTTTTATTTAAAAAAACACTATATAGAAGAGAATTCATTATGAGTTTTTTTTTTTTTTTTTTGATAAAATTAAAGACTGGAATATGATTGGCATGCTTTTATTTAATTCACAAGGACCAAGGCATGAAGGATGGAAAAGAAGAAGAAAAAAGAAAAGGTTTTGTTGGTTGAGCATATGAATAGATAAGACATGGCACCAAAAGGAATGGGATTGAATAATAGATTAATATTAGAATGGAGAGGAAAAGTTTGGAACTTAGAAGTTGTTGTTGTTGCTGTTGCTGCTGCTGCTGCTTCTTCATGAATGTTGGATCAATTACATGTCTTGTTAGTATTTTTTTTTCAATGAATGGTGGCTTTTCTTGGCTAGACAAGACTAGCAACATCATCCTCATAATTTTTTCATCAACCTCCTTTTTTTAAAACTCAGCTTGATAATCAATATAAATATTAATAATAATGTTTATATTTATATTTAAAAAGCAAGATAGATAGGAATGGCAAGCCATAGTCAGGAAGGCAACCACCACTAATTTATTTTGCTGAAAACTTGGGGTCCTTGATTTTGGTCTTTTGTTATAATTGGTCATCGTTTGATGTTAATGTTAGTGCAGTGACGGGAAAAATTAATTATGAAAAACTGCAGAATATATA
This sequence comes from Dioscorea alata, assembly GCA_020875875.1. Taxonomy (NCBI): domain Eukaryota; kingdom Viridiplantae; phylum Streptophyta; class Magnoliopsida; order Dioscoreales; family Dioscoreaceae; genus Dioscorea; species Dioscorea alata. The sequence goes on from CM037021.1 coordinate 243,531, forward strand.
TATATATATAATTATTCCAAAATAGTCAATGCCATATTTATTATATAAATGAACAAAATAATATTAATAACCCCAAAAAAAATATATGATTTTCGAGGGAATAGTTTAATAATTTAATTAATTTTTATATTAAATTGTAAAAAATTTAATGCTATCTTCTTCAAAATCTTAATTTCTTTAAAATTTTCTAGCTTAGCCATCTATTTTCTCTGTTTTGCTAACATATACAATAAATATATATATAATAATAATTATTATTATTGTTATTATTATTACTATTATTTAATTTTGCATTTCAAAAACATTAAAAATGAAGAACCAATCAAAGGCAATGGAGAGGAAAATGGAATGGAAAAGAAAATGGCTATCTGCACATCAAACACAAACTAATGATTTCAATAATAAAACAAACAGCAACATCCATCACTTGAAACAACCACGAAAAACATATAAGCAAATTAACCCTACTCTTCTGATAGGGATACTACCACAGTAGTGACATCTTTTAAGTTACAGACAAAAGCAAATCCCCAACAATTCTTGGACAAACTAGGTTCAGTATCATGCAAAGATGATATCAATATGTACAACTAGTTGAAATAGCCACTGTCCAATGTCCATACAAATTTAGCAAAGCAAGAGAATCTATGAAATCATGGCGCTGAAACTGAAAGAGTAAATTCTATAGAGTCCAATACAAGAAAATAATTCTCACTAAATAAGAGTTCTTAATATCCTTCTGATCAGACACTAAATAGTTTGAAAGTAAATTAGCATGGAAAAATAGATAAGTTTAAGCCTCGAAGTTTCATCCATCTCTACATCAGTGACTAGACAGCCTGCCTGATCCATCAGCCAAATATAAAAAATCGGGAACTACATGAACATACATAGGAACAACATATACCTTAAATATCTTTGTATTGTATATGTATATATATATAATATATGTAAAGATGCTGTCGATTGATTGTCTCACAGCAAAACACGCAAAAGTCAACGCATAGGTGGACGAGTTGCGCGGAGGCGAATTGATGTCTTGATAGGGTTTGGGCGCACAGGAGTCTTTGAAGGGCTGACCCTGTGAAATACAAGAACTAAATCGTCAGCAAATGGATGATACCAGAAAGATAGAAGACCACAAGGAAACAAGCAAAATTGAGCAGTTTTGTGTTAGACCTTATCGGCAAAGATCCCAAGACTACACCACTGCAGTTGAGGGCGGCGGTTGCACTATCAGCCTGCAATAGGAGAATCCTATTTTACATTTTCTCTCAGCTAAATTTGAATTATAGGCAGAACTCATCTCTAGAATTTTTCCGCAATATAATAGCCAAAAGAAGACAAGCAGATGGAAATTGGCACGGGATGATAATAGAAAGAGATCAAAGAGAAGAAAAGGAAATATAGCAAAGATTCTTATACCAGACAAAACAAGTTGCTTCAAGGCCAAGATTATCTAACTTCACTGGAATGAGAGGGAGAAACTTTAACCAGCTAGGTTTTGGCAATGCAGGTACCCCCAGGGTATCACCGCTGCCCAATACTCCAACCAGGTACACTTGCCAAACTTTTTCTTTAGAAGATTTAACTATCCAAATGAATATATCATTAATTAAAAAAATAATTTTAAAATATTTATTTGATTAATATTAATTAAATCCAAGTTTGAACAAAAGTTTTTTCTCCAAAACACTTTCAGTATGTAACCATTTTAGAGGCAGGCTAAAACAGAAGGGCTTCTAGAAAACAAAAACATCACATAAAGCACCTATTAACAGATGGTTAAATAATAAAAACTAAAGCTCATAAGTCGCATCAGTAAATTATACTGAATTTTCCAGGTAAATGCTTGAAAAAGAAGAATTTGATCAAAACCATGAATGCCCAACAATCACACATTGTTTCAGAAAGCTTAATATACTTGTATAGTAAAAAGCCCATTATTGATGAAATATTTGGGATTTCAATCTCGGAAACATATTACATTTCAGATACTTCACTGTAGGCTACACTACAATTATCTTCACAGTACATCCGCAAGAGAGAACTTGCCCCTGAAACTTAATGACTAAAGCATGACATTATAAATGTAACTGAGAAAGAATCACATGCATCAAACAATAGTCTAAGCAACAAGACAATTTTCTTTTCCTTCCTCTGCAAGAGGCCCATAAAACCTATATAATGGATGTTCTTGCAGAAATAATAAAGTTGATATTGCATCTTTAAGTGGACTTCATTTTCCAGACCAAAGAAATAAAAGGAACAGATGCTGAAGTTTAAAGTTCAAAAGCATAATAAATAAATCTCACATGTAAAAGCACAGAGCTAGAGATACTAACATGAACAAACTCAACAAAAGCAATGCGAGTGGGATGATGATAATCTCCAAGTAGTCTAAGGCGATAAACCTGCACACCGTAATATTTGTGACGTACATTTAATCATCAACTAAATCTTCTTAGAACTAACAAGATTGTAATTTTCAGATCAAAGAAATTTTTGTACAGGGATAACAAACCTCTCCACATACAGTCTCAAAGAATAGTTTGACCTCTGCCTGAGAAACCTATATGAAATGAACGGAAAATATTTAAGTTAGAGAAAAGAATATCACACATGACTTGTAGGCTTTTGAATAATATCAAACACAAATTCTACCTTCCGATCGATGTTTGTACAGTATATAGTCCTCGCACACATCTCACGTTCATCGTCAGACTGAAAGGCAAATTAGTAGTCAGCCTATATCAATGAAGCACTAAATAATGCATTATCAGGATAAAAACCTGATAGGTTTTACAATTTGAGGAAGTAAACCATCAGCATTGAAGATAAAAGGCAAGCATTTGCTGTCAAGAAACAGAATTAGTGCTGCATCTTTTACCTTTGGTAAAAACTTTGGGTCAACAGGTGCAATTGCAGTTTTTGAAGGGATCACCTTTAGGGGGTAAAATCCAAGCATTGTTCCTGAGAGACTTAAGGCAGCCCTTGCACCTTCTGAACTCACATCACCAATTAGATAAATTAGCAATTATTGCACCTTAGCAAAGCAAGAATATCAGAAACAACAATTGGGAGTGAAGTCTACCCTCATCTGTAAACTCTACAAAAGCAAACCGAAGCACAGAATTGGGGTCACCACAAACACGACAGTCAACAACCTTTAGCAGAGAGCAAATTGCATTAGGAGGTAAAAAATTCAAAAAACACGATCCACTGGGACAAATTAGATATTCACATAGGACATACCTGTCCACAATTAATGAACAGAGCTGCCAGCTGCTCTTCAGTAACCTTGAAGAAGAAAAAAAATTTTAAACACGCCAACATAAAGAGGGGATAGCTTTGATTATATCTTGAAGAAAAATATTAACAAGGTGATATGACCAGTAAAAAGAAGTAAGAAGCAGGAGGGAAAATTCAAACTCGGAACCAATTTACTTTTAGCAAATGCCTTCCAAATCAAATTGCTCAAGGTATATCACCACAATCTAGTTATCATATAATTGAGAATCAACCCCTTTAGACTCTTCAAAAGAGATGCCACACATTTTGTTTTTTAACATACACAACCATTTCCTTTTCTTCATTTTTATTTTCTTACTTTGCCCGGCTCCACGTAACATTCTTGTCATAGAATGGTGCAACCCATGTATACAATGAAATACATATAACTTGATATAAGGTACTATTACATTTTGATAATTTTGAAATAATAAACTTATCAAAACACAACTAATCATCACAGATTGAAAAGAATTCTTGAAAAAAATAAACTCACAGGCTGAGTTACTCAAAACCAGACATTTTTAATCATTTATAGACATTATTTAGTTGAAAAGTCACACGAATACATGCTTTATAAATTAAGGGTCAAAGAAGGGAAACATAAAATTTATCTGTCAGAACATGCACTAACCAGCCTCTATTTTCAGATGCCAAATTGAAAAAAATACAAAATTATGCATTTAGTAAATATTATTATGCCATTCACGCACATGGTCACTATACAATAATTTAAAACATGGACAAAATTGAAAGCATCAAAGCTCACAACCATCGTGAGGCCTGAAACATATCATCATTTAGTCAATCATAATATGATTTGAACAATTTGAACTCTTTTTATTCATTAAACATTTAATTCCATGTCTACCATTCTTATCTCGCAATTTCCATCTCCAAATGCATGCCCATTGCCCATCAATGCCGAATTTGTAACTATGGAGCTAATGAACCGAATTTCCTTAGTTCAAATTTCAATATCAAGCAGAGCAACCACATCAATTTATTTTTAAGAAACAATAATCTTAACATCTTCTTCAGATACAACTGAAGTCATTTCTCACCCCTTAAATAGTTAAATCCCCTCTACACATTCTTGAAAACATATTCAACTAAACCCTTCCAACAAAAATTAACAAAAGCCAAAAAAAAAAAATCCCCAAACCAATCCGTCAGAATACAATTGCAAAAACTTAGTAAAGAGAGGAAAGCATTAAAATCAAGAACCAAAATCTAAACAAAATACATATACCTGGTGATCAATGTCTGAAACGTATACAGTCTTCCGAATCGCAGAGTCTTTCTGAGCTTTGGTAGTCCGATTGTTAACCCGCGACCTCCCTGGGGCATAACCAGTCTTCCGCTAAAACAAAGCAAAGATCAGATTCAAAAACCCGGAGAAAACCCTAACCCTAAAAACAAACGCAACAAAAATCCAACCCTCGAAACAAACCACTCACCCTTCGACCACCAACCCCATTACCAATTCCACCATCAAAACGAGATCCACCATCCACGGCGCCGGATTTCGCCATCAGCGACGGCGGAACGAACTCCTCCGCCATCGGATTAAGCTTCGACATCAATTCCTGCAATTCCCTCACATCACGGTCATCCCTGCCATGAGACGGCCCAGCACTCAACCCATGATCGGAGGAGCCGGTCAGGTTTTCAACGACGGCCATTGACAAGCCTTTGGGATCAGGATTCAGGGCAACCTTGAAGGAACCGCAAGAGAGATGAAGGTTTAGGTCTGAGAGAAGAGGGAAGAGCTCATCGGAGACTCCGTTTCCCTCTCTCTCTCTCTCTCTCTCTCTCTCTCTCTCTCTGGTTATCGAATGGGAACAAAATCTCAAGCCTATGCTATGTATATATGAAAGGCTTCCTCCTTCTTCTCATGCCGTGATGCACATGCGCGGGATGCATACGTGGCAATTTTTTATTGGCTGTTGTGCATGGAATGGGCATGCGCATCATGTATGGGTCTCGTGTCCTTCTGCCACGTTGACGACCGTCTTGCTTTTCTTATTAGGGATTTTTTGTAATTAACCCCCTGTGCCCCTGTGTAGTTTCCTTATTTTTATTTTTTTTAAAAAAAAAGTGTATTTACACTTTAATTTTTTTTTTGAAAAAAAAAAGTAAAGAATGTAACCACAAAAACCAAGTGATGTTAGTTTGAGCTTAAACAAAATATTTAGATAACATCATCATTAAAATAATTTAAAGATTAGTGAAAGTGATTTGTAAATAAATTAAATGAAAGGAGATATGTGCGAAAATTTCTTGTTCGGTTGGTACTCAAAAAGATGACTCCAATTCTTGACTCAAGCTTCAGACCATCAACTGCAAATCAACGAGTTACACGTAGGAAGGTAATTTTAATGTGTATCATTTCATGGTTTTATTTAGAGATTGATCTGCCATTTCTATGATGATCATCATCATGGGAAAGAGTGACACAAATCCATTTTAACTCCAGATTAATAAATTAAGAAATTAACCATAAATGTCACTTAAAAGAGTTTTAAACTGAGCTTACATAAATGAATCTCTAAGTTTCAATTTATCATAGTGGTTTCTGTCATAAAGTAACTGATCTAATGTTATTTACTAATAGATGCAGCAAACTAAGCATCTATGTTATATATGTGTATATATATTTAAACAAAAAAGGATGCTTAAATGTGGATGCTGTAGTACAGATAAAGAGGGGTGATGGTGGTATGCCAGAAATGGGCAAACAGTTAAAAGAAAAGAAAAAAAAAAAGCTATTGGATAGCATGTGAGAAAAATAAACAAGTCCTGAATTCCAAAGTCAACAGTGCCAAAGATAACACTGAAACAGCTTAGCATCAGAAAAGGAATAGGCAAAAGTTCCAATAATGTCTTAATAGCAAAGAGAGCAGGAAGATTAAGTCTTCACATTATTTGTAGCACCAGTCTAGAGAGAAGGAAGTCAAGTTACTGCAACAATTAGTAGGAACAATTTGGGAAGATAAAACAAGTATTACATGTCATGCTTAGGAAAATCCATAGTTAAATAAGACTAAGAGCTGAAGATTTGCTGGAGAACCTTGTCCATTGATGAACCATAACCTGTGGAATTAGAGTAGCAGTTAGTAAGTATACAACAAATTAAGAGAATTATAGAAAAAAAAAAAGCACTTTTAAGTAGCATAATAAAAATATTACACATTACAAAAGAGTTGCTGAGATTTGGTTAGTAAAGGTAACAGATTGTGAGCTTTTGAACATCTGCTAATCAAAACCTAAAAAGATAATTTTTTTTTTTTAATACATGGTCCTTTTAATGCAGCAGAAAAGGACACCATATCATTCTTTTGTGATTCTATAGTACCCAGATGGCAGCCACCCAGAATGGACAGAGGGAATGCACTGAGAAGTTATGGTGACTAGAGTAGAATGAAGGCATGTAAATATCACATGAAGAAAAAGGGACTGCAGCATTTATCAGCAAGGGAAAGTCAATCTTTAAGCTACTTATGTCAGGCAACAAGACTAATTACTTGGGTGCCCTTAACCTGGAAAACTCCAAAGTGAATGAGGAAAATGCAACAAGCACAACAGAGTGGAACACTATTCATTTTGAAGAAGACTTTCATTAGAATAGGATTCCCCTCCCTTTTTTGAGAAGTGTTTGCTCACATTATGTTTGAAGTCCTACAGTACATCAACAGGCCTGTTTAAGTGGTCCCTAAAAATATCCAAGCATTGGGGATCAAAATATGCAATGTATTATCAGCAAGGTAATCTACCAACACTTGAATGCGCATGGCATAAAGACTAATAGAACAATAATCAAGAGAGAGGATAAAGGAAGTGTTTGCCCTAATGTAAGAAACTAGCCAAGAGTAACAGTCAAAGCACCATGTTTACTCCAATGACATGGGGTATTTTTGCGAATATGTTTGAAATAACACTATAAATAAAGATCTAATAGTATTTCATTAATTTAACTCAATCAAATGTTAAAAAAGAAAGTGAAAAAAAAAATCTTGCATTCATATTGAAAGCTTGTGCGACGAATACAGTATGAACAAAATTTTCACAACAATGAAGGTAGGAATATTATCTTGTGCTTTTCAAGCATCTCTCTGAGAATTGTCTTAAATAAAGAAAAAAAAATAGTTGATTTAGTTATGAATGTTGACTCCTCATTGCCAATATGAGTAGACAGCTGGGCAATTCTTGGATACATCCTCCACATTTCTAATATGCATAGATAACCACCATCATGTTTGTAAGTACTATATACTCAGGATGCACGTAGGGGATGAATGGTAGCAACCATATGAGATCTTAGAACTGGATATCTACCTATTGCAATCATATGAGACTTCACTAAGACTTAATTCATCAATTCTCAGTTTCAGCAGAAATTATAAAATCAAGTCAAAGCCTTAAAGATATTTTCAAATAGTACGATTTACCAAATTAGGGTCTGGGTACAAAATAAAATAATATGGCATAATTTTATTATGTAGGAAGTGCAAATGATTATTAGAGAAATTATGGCATATTTTATTCTTACAGAATAAATGTTTGGTTTAACAAAATAAAAAAATTGTAATTAGTTGATCGGTAAATGGAGACCTGCCGGTTAGCGGCCGGACCGCCAGAGGATTGCTGGGGATTGGTGGTCAGTGGTGGCCGATCGCCGGAGGCCGGACAAATGGTATCCGAACCACTGGTGGACCGATGGCTGGTCGCCGAAGACCAACCGGACCACTAGTGTACCATCGGTGGACCGCCGGTAAGTCACCGGAGGCCGGCCGGATGGTGGTCAAAACCACCACACTTACAATAAAGAAATATTTCACTCTGAGTGAAATATTTTTTTATGCCATAAAATCAATATTATACCATAATTATACACTCCAAATTAAGTACCAAACAGCTAATATGACATAATTCTCATAATATGGTATAATTCTCTAAATTATGGCATATCATATGAATTATGCCATAATTTTCAGCTATCCAAACATGCCCTTAATGATAAACTGAAATGGGTGATATAATAATAAGTAAATATTTGAATTAAAATCACAGTTGCAGTTGGAAAAACATTTTTTACAGTGGAAAACAATTGAGTCGTGATTTAATTGTAGGTCACACAAATTTATAGCACATATTTAGATCAAGTTTTTGAAAATGTTTAAAATGCTGTCAGTTGTATAATCACATGTGAACAAAGGTCTCATGAAAGCACTTCTTTTAATTGAAAATCCAATGTCAACAACTCCAAGTAATATAAGGTTACCTGTAGCATTTAACCAGATCTCGATCTGGACCTTGATCTGTGAACCCAAAAGAAAGAAAGAAAAAAATAAATTATGGGCATTATAAAGTTGTTGAAAAAGATAAAGGAGACTAACATACTAAATTTAGACATCTGTTTAAAGGGTTGATGACCAACCACTCTGTGAAGCAAATACCTTGATATTTTCGCTGGTGAGGCAGATCGAGATCTAGAAGAAATAGATGCTGATCGTGAGACTGGTTTTTCAATCGAATCACTGCAGAAAGTAAATAGGATAGGAACTAGTCGAGAGAGAAAAAAAATGTTCCTCTACAAAGGTAAAACTGCTACAAGATACTAGTGTAATGAGAAAATAAACCTTCTATTCTTTCTGGGACTTCTGCTTTTGCTTCGACTTCTGCTCGGGCTTCGACTCCCCTCGTAGATTTTCACCTAATATGCAAACAATGTGCTTATTTAGGATTACAAAGAATCTATTTCAAAAGATCATTATGTCACAAAAGAAGATGTCTATTAAGGAGTAAAGAATACCATAATTTATGTGCGTATAAATAGTAGATAGCCTTCTCTCAAATCAATAGCCACATAATAAATGATCGCAGTATATTCTTTAGCAGAGATTTATTGCAAGACTTTGATGATAAATTGGCAATGACATCATGATGCCCCACCAACCATTGCATTATCACATCCAAATAATTCAATTTTCTCCAAACAACTTGGTGAATGTAACTTACTCAGGAATGGTACTAATAATCAAGGTGATGCTTCAAATATGTGGACTGGTAATGCATAAACAAACTTATCAAGAGGCAACGCAAGATTGCTTGGTCATTGGTGCTAATGGGTAATTATGAAACTTACACGAATATAAGACCTCGCCCATGGATTTCTGAACTCAGTGTCATCAAGCTTCCGTATCTGATGAAGACAAAGTCATGAAACATAAGATAGCATACAGAAAATACTGATACAAAAAGAAGTGGGCAAAGACACTAACCGCATATTTCATGTCCTCATGATTAGTGTAGTCAACCAAGCCAACAGTCCCTAAAATGTAAACAGTATGTGAGCACAATGTCTAAAATATGAAGGGTTACTGAAGGATTTGTCAAAATTTTGAAACAGCCTACAAAGGCATCTGAAGTGGGGGAATATTTAGAAGCCAAAGCAGCAGTAAGAAGGGGAAATAAAGGAAAAGCTGGAAAAGAATTTATATAGAACTAGAAATCAATCCACAATCAAAAAGGATTTATAAAAGGCTAGAAATCATCAAGAGTTAGAAAATAGGAAGGCTATGATATATAAAAGTAAAGAAAAAAATGACCCTTTTCATCATGTTCACTAGCATGTTCATGGCATGAACCTAGTATGAATTTAAGCCAATAAAACGTGGTAATCTCAATTCATGTTTGTAAGAGAGTCTTATGCGTTTATTAGTACATAACTATAGGCAAAATAAATCACTCACAGCAAAGATGGTCAAAATAGATTAAGTGATATTATGCAATATCCCAAAGTTTACTCAAATTTGGGGAAGCTTCATTTTAACAATAACTCTAAAATGCTTACCATCACGATCCCGAAAAACTTGGGCAAAGCACACATCGCCAGCCTTCCTCATGTGATCCTGTAAAAAAGCAACGAGTTAGAAACTGTAAATTAAAAATAAAATCTATCATTCAGGTAGGAAAACTCAAACCTTTAAATCCTGCCATGAAGCAGATGATGGCAATCCCCGAACAATCACTATGTAAGAGTTAAAACAGGAAATAAAATTATAAGCAGAAATAAAATTTATTTTATGTGAAAACGGTAACATTAAAGAATCAAGCAAATAGTAGTACACGAAGTAAAAAAGGCATAAAACCAATTCACCTCGAAATTCAGAACGGTGAGAAACTCCATATTTGCCGCTGCTGCTGCCGCCTCCACTTCCGTGGCCGCTACTTCTTCCTATTGAAGATGACTGTCCTCTACCACCATGGGCAAGCTCAACCTGTGGAGTAAACAATGGTATAAAAGAATAATAATCTATTGATGGCAATCATGAGATGAAAAACATAGAATAAATATGACTTACCCTCAAGCGATGGCCATCGAAAAGGTAACCATCGCGACCTCTGATTGCATCATCAGCATCTCGAGAACTTTCAAACTGGAAAATCATAAACAACTCATCAAGCAAGGGATAAATACAAAGACAGATACATAAAAGACTTAAGTTAGAGGATGTACCTCCACAAAACAATAACCAGGAGGACGAGGTGGATTCTTCAATTCAATTTCGACTATACGACCATACTGTAATCAGCACAAACAAAGATCAATAGCAGAGATTATTCTAAAGTAGTACTTAGCATATTTGATCAAACATCAACTGAACTAGGCCATGAATCACTAACCAGTTATAATATGGAAAACAGAATAGAAGTCTTTTTCTTCCAACATATTTTAAGGCATCTAGTATGATATCATGAATGTCATATACTTCATCCACCATAAGCAAAAGAAATAGGTGGCAAATGCCAAGAGCGTATTGATGGAACCTCTCCAAAGAACTAAGTCTATGCCACAGAACTTGTGGGGAATGGCTCAAAAATAGGCACTACACAACTTACATGCACCCCCTGATGAATAAATACGACCATGGAATGCATTTAGACTGTTACTTTTAACATGATTCCTTTGGCTGGCTATAGTGTAAATGAATTTGAAGGTGAAATAGTATGGTTATGAAACTACAGGCATTCAATAATAATGTTAAGATACCAAAGGGTATGGGGCTATGAATGCCAAGAAAAATATGCACTAGACCACTTACATGCACCCCCTGATGAATAAATACGACCATGGAATGCATTTAGACTGTTACTTTTAACATGATTCCTTTGGCTGGCTATAGTGTAAATGAATTTGAAGGTGAAATAGTATGGTTATGAAACTACAGGCATTCAATAATAATGTTAAAATACCAAAGGGTATGGGATTATGAATGCCAAGAAAAGACAATCAGCGTAGGTACAGCAAAGTTGGAGGAGAGTATAATCCATGAACCAGAGATGCTTTGTGTTAAATATATAAGAATGTTACCTTATGTATTTATATTATATTAGGCTAGTCCCTAGCTAATATAATACAGAAGCATAAGGTAACACTCTGAAGTTGCATCTAACTTTTAACAATGTAAGTGAGGGAAATGGATAGAACAGCTAAAGAAAAACAATGGCAACATGAAGCTTCTGTAGATTGCCTTTTATATGCGTCCCAGGGTGGTTACACTCTTATAAAATATATAAAATTAAGAGCTTGATAAAAACTAAATAAGAACAAAAGACAATATAATGTAAGATATAGGGCATAAGGTGCAAGTCCTGAAGAAAATATGACTGTCGTTTGCAATTTTCCTTCATATGCAAGCCCTACTCCAACCAACCAAGTTAGGTGAATGGCTTTACAAAATGGGAAGGCAACACTGCAATTTTACGAGAAAGTTTCAGTCCCTCTAATCACGTTGTACAAGTTTGCATGTACAGCAGGCAAATGACAAAGCTGCTCACCAAGCCAGAAGCTAAGCTTGAATGAGCTTGAATTATTTAATAAGCTAAACCAAGCCAGAAGCTAAGCTTGGTTCATTAACAACCCTATTCACGGAACAATAGAAAAAGTTTCAATTTGAAGAAAATGTACCTTGTAAAATATATCCTCAACTTCAGACTCCCGAATATCTAAAGGAAGGTTGCCTACATAGATTGTACGACTTAATCGGCCACTCATGGTTGGGCCTAAAATGGATTATCCTGCAGACAAATGGAAAAAATGGCATGAAAGCAGCCCAAATAAACAAAAGCCAAAGTTGAACAATCAATTCTCAATCCAGAAAATCACTGTGTTTGGAAAATGAACCATGCCTATTAAGAGCCATACAAAACATAAAACCATGTAGCAAACCAAGAGATCACTTCTTGATCTGAATGGTGCTCCACAAGCTCCATGGCTTGTACTCTCCAATAAGCTCCATTGCTACAAATAATTGAATATTTTGTCCAACAATTCATCATCTTTAAGATTTTGAAGGTTACGCTCCACTCAGAATGCGAAAATCTCCTCTACAAAAAAAAACTACAAGTCCACAATGACTTCTCCCACTCCTCTATAGCCCTATCAACAGCTGCAAAGCTCCTATTTGTTCCAGCCCTTTTCATCTATCATAAAGAAAGTGTGTTTTGTCATGAGACACGAGAAGGGGTACAAAAGATTTATCTATTTACCTCGGTTAAGCTTCTTCAAACAGCACTACAACAAAAATGAACACCTGCAAAAATAGTAAGCCACAGAAATTAGTCCGCTTCAGTGTTAGAATGCCAGTCAGAAGAAATACAAAAATAACCTAGAAAGAAAACGTGTGAGATAGTTTAATTAAGTGGCAGTCAACAGTGGTCACTTTCAGATCAATAAATTGGTATTGCTCTTAAATTATTCTTCAAAACCATGGAATCATGGTTACAGCACAAAAGGAACTTTTTTTTTACTGTCCAATTTGTCGAACATAAAAAAAAATAAACACAAAAAAGATCAACACCTTTCTTTTCCTTTCATCAGAGTGTTTTTTTCTTTTTTTAAGTACTAAAATTCATGGAAAGAAAACAAATTTAAATGCTTTGAATACATTTTTCATTCATATTGTTCCTCTGCTCTCCTTCAATCGCAACAAACCCTAAAATTAAAAGAAATGAAACAGATTCCACGATAAACTAACAAAGTACGATGAGGTAAAACATGATGTTCGCTTTGGGAATTGAGAGTCTAAACTTCAAATCGAAATTTTATATTATCACAGCAACGGCGACCAAACATTTGGGAAAAAAAAAAAAGCACACACACACACGCACATACAACAAGATGATGAATCAAACACAGAAGATCTCGAGCAAAAATCGGAAGAAACCATGAGAGATGAAAGAATCGGAGAAGGAACATACCGAGATTCGGAGAGATCGGGAAGCGGAGAAGGGAAGGGGCTTCAGTTGGGAGGGACTCCAAGAACTAGGCTGAGGGATTTGGGATTGGGAATTGGGATGCGTCCTCATTCGTTCGCGTTGTATGCCCTCCGACCGAACCCGACCAGTGTTAACTGGTCGAGTCAAGTAACATGTGGGTTTCACCGTAATAAATAAATAAATAAATATATATATATAGATATATATTAAAAAAATCTTAAAATTTGAGGGTTTTTTTTAACTCAATGTGATCGATTTTGTGAAATGTGGTACGGACAATTCTTCACCGTTCAAAAGTTGTTCCATATAACGCATGCAAAACACCGGACAATCAACGGACCCGGTTGATTGCTGGGGGCAGTTCCGCACATGCTCCAATGGGAAGTGTCGAAACGGATTACTGCCTGTATTAGCTTCGATGCATAATTCGAATAGATCCCGCTGAGAAGGTAAACAGAATTTGTTAGTCACTATTTAGGAGAGAATATGTTCATAGTTCCATAATATATCTATGCCACTTACCATGTCCATAGTGTTTGAGTCATAAGTGTCTGATTGCAGCGACGAGTAATGTATATACTGCTGCTTTTGATTGTCCAGAACAAGTAGATGGTAGTGACCGTTGAGAACGATTGACATAAGTACTAGCTCCGCCGTTTTGTGGCCGTATATGACATCCTCCATCAGGTACAATGCTTGTTCAACTGCAAATTGTAATTTCTGCATTGCAAGCGCCAAGGGCAGCGTCAGAACTGCACGTTTCTTGAACTCCAATGGATTACTTAGCAATTAAGCGCGAAGCATAAGTACAAGGGCATCCAACACATCGTCAGGTACATTTTCTTTCCTCTCGAGAAGGACGAACAGGTGGGCACGGGTGGTGAACCCATTATCATCAGCGTCCCTCCAAATGACAGAACTATATAGCGCAATACACATGAGACCATAGAATTATACACAGGAAACAACATACTATACACAGAAAAAAGAAACAATACACAAGTAATGAGATGATACAAATTACACATATATTATACACACGAAATCACATATAATCGCAGCACTAAGCATGATAAAGGCATGAAACATATATCATACGAAATAAAAACAATACTTGTCGACGCGTGTGTTTAGAAAGATGGTGATGGCTCCTCATTCCACTTTGTTAAGCTTTGCAAAACCAGGGTAGGTCTTCATTTGTGGAAGGAAGTCTGACTTAGGCTTCTTTTGATCCTCATAGTAAGGAACCACCGCAAGAGGATCCTTTGCCGGTTTATCCTTCCGCAAACCGGTCAGGGATTGAAGTAGCGCATCGACAGCCTGTAATGCGTCATCGTCTGGTCATGAGACGTCACTCGGGGGTGGAGGCCTTATCAGAAGTCTTGATTTTCGGTGGTGGTGGAACCCTTCTTCCTAGGAGCTCTCTTGTACAGGAAGCTTTTTTGGTGGGGCTCTTTTCGGCGAAGCCCGCTTTGTCGGTGTCTTCTTGGAAGGGGCTCGTTTTGGTGAATTTTTTGACGGAGAGGGACTGCTTTGGTGTGTTTCTTGCGAAGCAGTGTGGCGCATAACACGCCTTGGGGGAGTATCTTGGGAAGTTGCCAATGGAGCCGTGACTTTGGAGGGGATTTCATCCATGGCGGAACCAGAATGCAGGCCCTCCATAGGAACAGCTATCTCATCATCGCCTTCGCCAGGGACAGGTATTTCATCACTCGCCACGATCCTATCAGCTGCGGGGACCTATGATGCAGTTGATGGCTCAGTACCTTTGGTGCCTGCATGTGGAAGATTAACATCCCCGCAAGCAGCGTCCATAGACTGTGTAGGAATTTCCTCAGTGCCTTTCGGTGGAAGATCAACATTCGCGCAACCAGCGTCATCAGGGTGCGCAGGAAGTTTCCTCTAACTTGCCAAGACGGCGTGGAGATCTTCGTGCTGACCTTTTGAATCTGCGGCCAGGAGAAGGGGCATGGGCCGCCGAATGTGAACGGCTGATATCTACTGCCGGCGCAGGGGGACGGGGCCGCCGATTGTGAGTCAGACTTCTTCTGGTCTGCATCTTGCCGATCATGCTCGTCTATACGAACTCGCAGATCGCGGAACTCCGTTAAAACTTGTTGTAGTAAATGGCGCATGTCATCATCCCCTCGGGGAACCTCCTCCGGCATCTCTTGAGGGGTGGGAGAGGATTGATCCCGACTTCGCTTATTTGCGGGGCAACTTTTGCCTTTTTCGATGCAGGAGAGGACCCTTGTTGTTGGGCGGGACTTCTTCTTAGACCCGCCAAGTTCCAAGGAACTGGCGGGGGCTTGTGTATGGGTTCTCTTTACACTATCAACCAACAAGCGCTCTTCAGCGTTGGTTGGCAAAAGCTCAGAAAACTGAAAAGCAAAAACCAAAGTTCGCACCGTCAACATATGAAGACAATATTATACACAGGAAACATGAAAATGAACACAGTAAAGCAATTCTATACACAATAACATAAAAATTATACACATGAACTCAATTTTATACACTGGAAACTAATAATATACACAATAACATGATTATATACACATAAACATCATGTTATACACAGGAACAACATAGTACACACACAAAACCATTTTCATCCACATTGTACACATCAATATATAAATAACTTACTTGTTTTCCTTTGATTGATTTCAATAGCGGCTCGATGGACGCCGCCTTGATGAAACTAGACTCCCCGTAACACATTATACGGAGTGTCTTTCCTATTCTTTGTTTCTTCACGCTGCCCGTCACCTCGTACAACCAGACGATGAGAGCAACTGAACAACCTTTCATGTAACCTACAGTTGTGGACTTCCCTTTACAATGGAGTTGGACACGAGCGGCTGTCGCCGGGATATCGTCCATCAACCACCTGTGCGTAGCATGGACCCAGGCATAACCGGCGAGTGACGCTAGGTCGTCGGCGTACCTTGCTACAAACGTCGGCGCATGCAGAACACTGTTGGGGAACATGATCATCGTCATAAAGTAGACGACCGGGAGCTTCACGAAGGTCTGCTCGTCCTCATGTTTCTTGCTTCGGACAATTGTGAGTAGGTTGTCTTTAATGGCGTCACGGTGTCGGTTGTGCATCTTGTGCAGATATTTCTTCTCAAAGTCTGATTCATCATTCTCGTGCTTAAAGGATACAATGTCTCCATCGCAACAGAGACCTAGGATTAGAGCGACATCTTCGGCTCTGAACAGGAGAAGGCTTTGCCCTATCTGAAGCCTTACTTCTTCTCATCGTACACTTGCAGTACAGCATCGAGAACCCCTCATTCTTGTAGCATGGGAGCGACGTCCATGAAATGCCCGAACGGTGTCCCGCGGAGGATATCCCAATGCCGCTTGTTCATATGCTTTTTCAACTCCGAAATCGTCTCAACAATAGGGCCAAGATAACAACGCGCGTTTACAAGTGTGGTCGTCATCTTCTATTCTATGTCATTAATGCAAACACACAGTCAAAAGAATAAATTATACACAACAAACCACAAAACCATACACACGAACTCTTTCTCACCTCTATGCTGTCTTTTGCCCGTGAAACTCGCCGGAGAAATCAATACCTTGATGGAACTCGCTGGAGAACTTGAACAAAGGATCTCGCGAGGAAGAAGAAAGCGGAAAAGAAGAACGGCAACGGCCTTCACCGCAATAAGAATTAACCCAAACGGTGCGGCTGCTCGGTAGGGTTTCCTGCTCGCATCCCAACGCTTCGGCGCGCCAACTGCCGATGCGCCTTCCCAAGGAAAAAGGAGGGGCATTGTCGTCATTGCGCACGCGTCATCATCGCCAGATTCAATGAGGGCATTAGGGTCATTTCACACGCGTTATAACCTCTCCGTTAACCCGTCACCATGTTTTGGACTTAAAAATAATATTTTCAAAAAAGAGGGACCTTGTGGGAAGCTGCAAACTTGAAGGGACCTCTAGGGAAAATGATATTTGATGGTGACTTTCTAGTACTTCCCCGTAACAATAATCATGATTGTTGTTTTATAAAATTTATTTATAAATTCTTTTAAATGTATAAAGATATGTTTGAAAAATAGAATTAAATATCCCATACTTATATTCAAACCACTTGTCAACCATTGGATAACCCAATAGTATGACACTAATGTGTTAAAGGGGAGACCATGAGTTCAAATTTTTTTCCCGACATTACTGTTTCTTGTATTGTTTATATACTATTCACACGGGCTGTAATACTATTTATATACCGTGACGCTTGTCGCCTATTATTCAATATATATATATATATATATTCAAACCACTTCTAAACTAGCTCAATTTAAACAATATGTGATGTTGTTTATAGTAGTTTTTTCATATATAACATGAGATTATTGAGTTTTGCTGTAAAAAAAAAATCTTTTCTAGTTTTCTCCTTAAAATATAAGAAAAAGTATAACAAAAAAAATTACTTAATTTGTGAGATTTGTAAAATAAGGACGTGTGATTTCCCTGATTACGTGGGTATATATATTTTTTTTAATAATTTTTTAAAGTTAAAATTTATAAAAACAGAGTTTACACTGGATACTCATTAACTGTAATAAATTGGAAGATTTAGAATTTAGTCATTAACCGGCAATGATGAAAGTTCAAAACAAGAAAACTCATAATAAAATTAATGTTCAGATGTTGATCCATAAAAATTCTTGGTAGAAGGATAAAATAAAATAAAAAGCCTTGATATTTATTGTGACATATACAATTGGTTCACAAATCATATGAAAATTATTTTATTTTTAATTCAAACATGGTGTATCAGAGGGAGGCAAATAAATTTGTTTATAACTGGATTGAACATGCTTGTCTATATTAAGGGCTAAAATGAATATTTTTTGAGTTAAACCCACATCCTTTGAATAATATATACTAGTGATAAATAAGAATGTCAATGTAATTTTTTAAATAGTCCCTCTATTTTTTTAAACTTATATTTTTAGTCCCTCCACTGTGTTTAATTGAGCGATGTCAGTCCTCAATTTTGATGGTTTAGAATTATAGTTTAGGATTTATGGAGATTAATATGGCTAAACTAAAAATGCAAAGGGACCGAAAGGTTAATTTTTTTAATAAATCATTTAACTTTAATGTTATTTCTTTTTTGTTATTGAGGTTTGATTTATATCAAAATAGTCACTCGACTTTAATTTGATTACGCCGACAGGTCACTTGGGTGATTAATCAAGTTAATTAGGTGACATGAAGGCCAGAAAATCCCAGTCATCTCCTGGAGACTGGTCACCACAAGATTGCTAGGCACACAAGACTGCTAATTAGTCTCTAGGGAATTGACTGGACTTTCCAGCCTCACGGTGATGATTTGCTAGGATTAGGAGACGTCAATCCAATTCACGACCAAATGCTAGGACAAGCATACTATTCCAGATTTCTTCGGTAGAGTTGTGAAAATGGGATGGGCTTCAACAGGTATGATGAAGGGTAGGCAGTTAGAGGCTAAGCCAATGTATGATGGTCTACTAAGACTAGTAAACATCCATCTGACAAGAACTTCCATGAGAGCTATGAAGGAGATAATTATTACTATTATTATTGCTAGGTAAATCCTTTCCGCATCAAAGGTTTTCAATTACGAGGGTTTTAAAAGTAATTATAGTATTATACATACGATATTGTTATATTCTATTTTATGTAGAGCGGAGAGTGGGGTGATGACTTTGTCGTTAGCGGTAGCGGGAAAAAAGTTAATTTTGACAATTGTATTTGAAATTATTAACTCAACCATTTCTAACAAAATTAGCACGCATATAAATTATGAGATTTTTCACAATTATATATGTAAAATTAAAAATATGACAAAAAAAAAAAAATGTTTTCCATTGCTATTAATATGAAAATAAAACTAATCAGATGCCCTTCAAAAACAAAAACATGCTTTTCGGACCTCCTTGCACCTCATTCTTGCATCAACTTCTCGTCATCCCGTTTCTCCTATCTCTTAATCTTAACAATTGGCTATTACCTCCTCTTGATAGATCACGCTAGAAATTGACGGATATTACCATAGCTTAGAGACTCTAGATATTTGTTTTTGGCAATAACCTTGGAAATTCATAGGAGGTAGTATAATTACAAAGACATGAAAGAGATTTTTTTCCCCAACATCAAAAGCCTTTAGGGTGCAAATATAATTATAACCGTGGTTCTTACTTCTTATCAAATATTTTGATTGCCCATGTATATCAAATAATTTTATTGGACAAACACTCTCCTCCCTTTACCCCTCATATTTTAAGAGATTGTAAAAAAGATAGACAGATAAGGAGGTGATGAAAAGGGCATTCCATTTCAACACTACACGGGGATTCCAAATTCATTTGGTTTTTTATCCTTAGTTTTGTCATCCTAGGTGCTATGTATTTTGCTCTTAGTTATGGAAATGACACATTGGTTGTAGAATTATTTCTTTTCTGTGTAGCGACAGTTGAATCAATTTTATTTTTTACGTCTCTATGTCACATAGGTCTTGAGTATCTAGTATTGTTCAATGAACCATGGTCATTTGGCGGACGGATGGAAAGTGCAGCAACAGAGACCACGGTTGACGCACTAATGGCTCGAAGAATGGAGGAAGCGGCGGCTGAAGTTACCGACGGGCTGGTGCGACAACAGAGGACAATACAACAGTGGTTGGATCAGTTGACAAACAAACATAGTTTACATCAAACCTACAATTCTAGAGGGGTGAAACCATCGGAGAAAGGATTCGAATCATTGCCTCATACATTGGGCTATACAATGGTTAATATTATACCTAATATAAATAAAAACTTAAATACGGTAAAAAAATATTTAAATTTATTCTTTGAAATTTTATAGTAGCAAATTATACATCCTCTCTACTAATGTATGCATATGTATAGATAGCTGTATACATTATTATTATTATTATTATTATTATTATTATTATTATTATTATTATTAAATCTTTAATCCATCTCCAAAACCCTAGCTCGGTGGCCATAAGAACCCCCCTCGTATAAAGATAAAGTCTTTGTCCTTTGTTGATCGCCGCCAAGTCTCGAGCATTCCCCTACTCTCCTCCATCTCCATCACCATTTCTTCTCTCAGATCTCTCGATCGCTTCGAAAATGGCTGCAGACATCGCCTGCGCCTACGCCGCCGTCATCCTCCACGACGACAACATCCCCATCACGGTACTTTCTATTCTTCATTTGATCATTTGATCATTTTCTGTTGTTTTTTGGGATTTGGATCTCGATCTGATTTGGGTTTCATGTTTTATCGTAGGCCGACAAGATCTCCGCCTTAGTGGAGGCGGCGAACATTAGTGTCGATCCTTATTGGCCTCCACTTTTTGCTAAACTTTTCGAGAAGCGCAGCGTCGATGATCTCATTGCCAGCGTCGGATCCGGTTTGTTCCAATCTAATCTTCTCTATTTTCTTCCTTTTTTTAAGCAGGGCCTAATTTTTGATTAGCTGGATGCTTCCGTGTTTTCTCAATTTGGGTTCAGGCGGAGGTGGTGCTCCGGTTGCTGCTGCCGCTGCTCCTGCTGGTGGCTCGGCTGGTGGTGCTGCACCTGCTGCTGCCCCCGTGGAGGAGAAAAAGGTGAAGTTTTTTTCATTTTGAAGTAATAAAATTCAGGTTTTTATTTCTACTGGTGTTCACTGCTATCGCTTGTTGCCACTGCAGGAAGAACCTAAGGAAGAGAGCGATGATGATATGGGATTCAGTTTGTTTGATTAGGCCTGCATTCTTCCAGTCAGAGATTAGGTATTTTATCATTGTCTTCAAAGTTTTTCCCTTTTCTAATTTCTAGTCATCATGTTATGTTACTTTGAGTTCCTATCTGGTGGAGGCATCAAATGCTTCTGTGATTTTGTCAGAATGGTTAAATTTGGTTGAATGTGTTAACAACAATGAATGTGTTTGTTACTTTGATAAGTACTATGCCTGCCTAAGTTCATATTTGCTGTTTGTGTTTTGTGTTTCAGTTATACATTGGTTAACCAAACCCTGTTATGGTAAAGGGAGTGCTTTGGTCGATGAATTAGTATATCTGTGACTTAATGTTTGGCTGAAGATGAGCCTTTTGAGCATTGTTACCTGATTAAAGTCTGTCATGCCTAAACCTTTTAACATGTGTGAGATTGGCTAGCAAATGATAGTAGCAGTAGTCTTAATCAATTTTTCTCTTTTTGGGGATTTTGATTGAGATTTAATTTACCTAATCTCAACTATGCTGGCATGATTGCAGAATTTATGGTATTTTGGTGGCACTATGCTTTTCATATTTTTAGTGGATTAGATGGTGTGTTGTTTATTTTATTTTATTTTGTTTAATCAGTTTTTTTTTTTTTTCGAGTACTATTTTTATATCTATGGTGTGATTCATATGTTGGACAAGTGAGCTGAGGTATATACAAGCAGTTGCTGCCATGGAAGTAAATTCATAGTATGACTTGCAAATGTTAGCGACTTATTACCATTGAAGTTTTCGGCCTATAAACTTTAATTTCAATAGTGATGTGATCTTCATTTGTCTTAATTATTTTATTTTATTTTGTTTTATGGTATTTCTTTGATGGATTCATTATTTTGTTTATTTTTTTAATATTTTGAATAAGAAGAAAAAAAAAGGCTTCCCCATTCTAAATCTATACAATCTATACAAAAATAAATAATAGAAAACCTTACTTATAGTACACTACTATTATATTATATATGGTATATTTATTTTATGCCATCCAATTACTCTAATTGAAATGAAAGGATTCGAATAAAAAACTTTTAACCCTAATATTAATATAAAGTCAAGAAAAAAGGTATATATTTACATATAAATTGAATTGCACGAATATGATAATATCTTTCGTGAATTATTAGAACCCATTGATTCACATTTTATCAACATACTTATTTTCTATTACAAATCCAATATAAAGTAAAAGAAAAAGGGTATATATTTCACATGTATTTGAATTGGACGAATAGTTAATATGATAAAAAATCAAATTATTTAGTCTACTTGGATATTGACCATTTACCTTTAAGAACTGAATTCTTTACCTTTAAGAACTGAATTCTTTGCAATGAATAGTTGTTTGCAAATTGAATATGGTAAATCTTGAGTCATTGTATATTATGTGCGGTGGATATGTATGAAATATATATGAATCTATTGAATCTATTTATGTTATTCCTTTGATTCTTGCTCGAGCGGAATGATGAAAAATTACCATGTCGGGTTCCTTTGGGGGATGGATTTATAAGAATTCATCTATCCCAATAACAAAAAAACTTGATTTAAATGATTTTGTATTGAGAACTAAATTAGCCAAAGGAATGAGGCATAATTATTATGGAGAACCTGCGTCAGCCAATGATCTTTTATATATTTTCTGATAATGAGAGAATATATGAAAGATCAGTAATACTTCAACTTTCTGTAGGTAAATCAATTTTTGTCTACCAGAGCAACTCTTGGTAATGAGAAACTGATTGGAGTCTATCTGTGAAAGCAGTTATAGATGTTCATCATAAAAGCTAATCCTTTAAAATTTGGTGGAATAATTTGATTGCATGAGTTGCACATATGAGTGAGTCTCTTGTGCATTCCAAAATGGTTGCTGATGACTTTGTTGTCTCGTGAGTGTGCAGAGGAGTTTTGAAATGATTTCCACTTGATATTTTCTTTGTTTTTAATTAGACCTTTAAAGCTTGTGGTGTCTTGATGTAGGAATAATTGGTGGTGATTGGTTTATTCCTCATCATGTCAATTATGTCTTTTTTTCCTTGGTAAACATATATTATGATTGTTTTCTTTTTCTTTTTCCCTTATATATATATATATTTGTTTTAACACAGAAGTAGAGAGAAGAGAACAAAAGTATTTTTCAGTTTTTAATGTTATGTTAAACCTGCCAATGATGTTAAGGACTAATTGAAGGCTATTGTCATGTCACTATTGTATGTAGCTGGAAATGGCCTGTTTTGACCACTGGTATGGATGTTTTGTGGTGTTTGGTTAATATATATATATATATATATATATATATATTTTTTTTTTTTTGATATATGGTGTTGAGTTAATAGCAGCCGTGGACAAATGTAATTTATGATTTGTGGTTCTCCTTCATCACTTGAAAATCATACATACATATGTAATTTGTGGTTTTCCTTCATCACTTGAAAATCATACAAAGATGCGGACAATATCCTTGAAAGTAAGTGGAGACAGAAACGTTCAATTTTTGCTCATTTCGTCCAAAGTGGGATTCACTTCCAAATTCACTAATTTTTTTTAATAAATATATACTCACTATCAATTAATATTTTTTAAATAATAAAAATAAACAAAATTTATAGCGCTAAAAGAGTTTCTACCTCGGTGGTATTGATTCCACTGTATAAAAAAAATAAACTATTACTATTCTGAAAATGAATCTATATTTGTTAAAAAAAAAAAACCAGTTCTTGCAAATATTATTTTAAAAACAAATATATATTTGGCAAAAACAAATTACAATCACAAAAGAAAGGGAACAACAAGTGGACTCGTGGGACCCACTAATTCCACGTGTCGCCTTACAAGCATCCACTCGTACCACTTGTTGTCGCTTCTCACGTGAGAAAGAGATTAACATTAAATAATATTATAAAAATGTAAGTCCACGTGGCAAAATTTCGAAGGCTATTGGTAAAGGTTCACGTACTACTAAACCTCTCGCATATTCGACGGTTCTTTTAATGCGGGGCCCACAATCCTCGTGACTAGTCACTAGACTACTACCACGAGCCTATTCTTGAGGCGCTTAACAATCAACCGTTAAATATTCGACACGTGTCCATGGTCCCCATCCCGAGGCGTCCTTTTTCAAATAACGACGCACAGAGCTCTTGTTCCTCTTGCACTTTCTTCTTCTTCTTCTTCTTCTTCTTCTTCTCATTGCTCTTCCTCTCTAGTTTTATCCTCATCGGCTTTCAACCCTAAAATCAAAGGAAAACAAGGTATGCTTCTCTCTCTCTGGATTCATTTCCACTCTTAATCTTCAGTTTTTTTACATACATTTGAATGTTTTCTTCTTGTAATTGGTCTTTGTTTGGTTTTAATTTGGTTTGTTTCTGTTTTTGTTTCTTGATTACTTGTCACTGAACTGCAATTTGGATTTTTATTTGGTTTTTGGTTCTGGAAATGTGTGTGAGGATTCATTCACTTGCAAGTGTGTATGGGAAAAGTGGAGCTGCTTTATTGATGTGAACTTTTTATGGATCCTTGTTTTTTTCTCATTGTATCATTTTCTACAACATGATTGATTGATTGATTTTTTAATTTTTCAAAATCTATGCTTCGATTATCTTTTGTCAGATCTTTATGGTTTTTAATGCATTGAGAATATTCATGTCTTTGTAATGGTTTTTTGAAGTTCAGTAACTTCAGTTCTGTTGTCTATAAATGTGAAGAAATGAATGATAGATCAAAGCTAGAGAGAGTTCCTGTTGTTACTTCCAAATATAAAAATTGAACTTTTTTTGCATTCTTTCTCAGTGAGGGTTGCCAATGGCTGCTGTTACGGCTTCCCATTTTATCTTGAAAAGCTCTAATTCTTTTGGGGGAGCGTTTGGTTGTGAGCCAAGAGCATTCCAGAGTGGAAGCCTTTCCTGCTTGGGTAACCAGGCCACTAGTTATCATCATGGGTTAAGACCACAGAACAGGCTGGACATGCTTCAGATGAAACCCATGGCAAAAACAACCAGCAGGAGGAGGTTTACTCCACAGAATCGAAGGCCTTTAATGGTCGTCATATGTGAAAGTGGAATGAATATGTGCTTTGTTACTGCTGAGGTAGCTCCATGGAGCAAAACTGGAGGGCTTGGCGATGTTATTGGAGGGTTGCCACCTGCCTTGGCAGTAAGCACATATGATTCACTCATTTTTTGTTTTTCTTTGTTATAGTATTTGCTACAAGCTGATAGCTTGCTAATCACTGTGGATTAATATTCTTCTAGGCGTTTGGGCACAGAGTCATGACTGTAGCTCCACGCTACGATCAGTACAAGGATGCTTGGGATACAATTGTTCTGCTTGAGGTATGCTCAAGAAATTGACATGATGATGTGATGTATATTTTTGCTGTTATTTATAGTGACTTCTTCCACTTTACTTCTTTTGTGTCATGCTTAGGTTAAAGTTGGTGATAGAATGGAAACTGTTCGCTTCTTCCACTGTTATAAAGGAGGAGTTGATCGTGTCTTTGTTGATCATCCTTGGTTCCTTGAGAAGGTTTATTGATTTTATTGGCTTATTTTGTTTGTAAGTTAGAATGAAGAAATTTTCATATAAAAACTGGAAGGATTGCCTCAGGTATGGGGAAAAACTGGCGGGAAAATTTACGGTCCTGTGACTGGTATAGATTATCAAGACAATCAGCTTAGATTCAGCCTATTGTGCCAAGTGAGTGATCATTTAGATATTTAATGTAGTAACATTCCTCTGATGAGTAAGCCGCCTATACTAATTCCTTCTCATTGATCTCATTTCCCACATCCAGGCAGCTCTGGAAGCTCCTAAAGTTCTAAATCTAAATAGCAGTAAAAATTTTTCTGGACCATATGGTATGGATAATATTTAATGGTTTACATGCAAGTTATTGATGAGAACTATTAGAAATGTTGTTTTCCCTCCATAAAGGCATGATTTCTCATGCTCTTTGCTGACAGGGGAAGATGTTATGTTCATTGCTAATGATTGGCACACTGCTCCTCTTGCATATTACCTAAAGAGCATGTACCAGGCACATGGCATGTACAAGGATGCTAAGGCAAGTCTAATACTGATTTGAGTTTAAGAAAATATAGTCGCTAGAGAACTGTTGGTGCTGATACTTGCTTCAATATGAGTTTTAGGTAGCCTTCTGCATCCACAATATTGCCTACCAGGGAAGATTTGCTCTGTCTGATTATTCATTCCTCAATCTTCCCGACCGTTTCAAACCTTATTTTGATTTTATAGATGGGTATGCCTCACGAATCCATCTTTGAAAGTTTTACTCAGATTTTCATCATCTGAGTTATTGATGTGCATTCCATCTCTGTACCACTTTCAGGTATGACAAGCCTGTGAAAGGAAGGAAAATAAACTGGATGAAGGCTGGCATATTAGGGGCAGACAAAGTCTTCACTGTTAGCCCCTATTATGCCCAAGAGCTTGTTTCAGGGCCAGATAAAGGAGTTGAATTAGACAATGATCTAAGTGAGGTTGGAGTGGAAGGGATTGTGAATGGGATGGATGTTAAAGAGTGGAACCCATTGGCTGACAAATATATTTCCGTCGATTATGACCAATCAACTGTGAGAATTCTCTAAGATCTTTTTTTTTTCCTTTTCATTTATGTTCACCGTGGATAAAACTCATGAGCTCATTGTCAGGTGGAGGATGCAAAGGCTCTTAACAAGGAAGCTTTACAAGCAGAGGTTGGATTGCCTGTGGATCGTAACATCCCTCTCATAGTATTTATTGGTAGGTTGGAAGAGCAGAAAGGTCCAGATATTCTAGTAGAAGCTATTCCAGGCTTTATTGATGAGAATGTTCAGATAATAGCTCTTGTGAGTTTAGCCTTAATCCTGTCAAATTGTGTGATATCTGAATTGTGCAACTCTTTCATCTCATGCTTCATCATGTCCATTAATAGGGTACTGGCAAGAAAAAATTGGAGGAACTACTGTTGGAACTTGAAGAAAAATTTCCTGATAATGCAAGAGGAGTTGCTAAATTCAATGTTCCTTTGGCTCATATGATGATGGCCGGAGCTGACTACATCATAATCCCAAGTAGATTTGAACCATGTGGTCTCATTCAACTTCAAGGCATGCGATATGGGGCGGTAATATGTCTAACCTTCCTTCCCTTGCTCTTAAGATATCTTGTTATTTTGAATATTCAGGACAAGTTTATTGTATTATCTTGAATCAACAGATACTGTTATCAAATACTACCCATACATATCAAAACCTTAAAGATGCTTGATGATTTCTTTAATTGATCTCTGCAGTTGCCTATATGCTCCTCTACCGGTGGACTTGTTGACACTGTTAAAGAAGGTGTAACTGGATATCACATGGGGCCCTTCAATGTTGAGGTGAGAATATTCAACCATTAATTAAACATGACATAACTTTATTCTCATCCCTTTTTTTTTCACTCGGAATTTGTTCTCTGCTTCTATTCAGTGTGAAGCTGTTGATCAGAAAGATGTTACTGCAATTGTTTCAACTGTCAAAAGAGCCCTCAAAGACTACGGCACACCAGCTTTTAAGAAGTTGGTTCATAACTGCATGGCTCAAGACCTCTCTTGGGAGGTAAACTAAACCATGAATTTAAAAAAAAAGCTTTGCATTTTATGTTGAACATTGAAAATGGGAAAGCATTCAAATCACAGAGTTACATTTGTAAATTATGTTTGTTGTTTGTATGTCAGGGGCCTGCAAAGAAGTGGGAGGAAGCGCTACTAAACCTTAAGGTTGCCGTCGGTGAACCTAGGATTGAAGCAGAGGAAATAACATCTCTTGCCAAAGAGAAAGTACCAGCCACTGCATGAAGAAAGACATGAACGAAATTATGTCTCCTTGGTGTGGTGGTTTTGAAACGAACGTTCCCTCCGAGAAGGCTTAGCTTGGAAATGTACCTGCTAAACTGTTTAGTTTTCATGACCGATGACTGAACAGTTTATCCAATCACTATTGTGATGTAAGATAAATGAAGTAGAACATCAGTGCAAGTGGTTGTTTGTCTTGTGATTGGGCAGGCATTCTCAATAAATAATATGATCATTTTGTTTAGTTCCGATCTTGTACATAGTACTTTCAGGATTTGTCAAGGAACTGTTTTTTCTTCTTTTTATTCCGGTGTAAACAATTAGGTGGTGCTTCTTTGTTTTTCACATTTCAAATTTACTGGTGATGATTAAAATTGACTATTAATTATGCCAACAGCTTATTAATTGAGGAAACGGTTAACCCTCTTTTAAATTAGACGTCTTTTAGTAATATTATAGTTATTGTATAATTTTATTAAAAAATCAGTTTATTTGGGGAACTTTAGCTTTACTCCATATTATCACGAGAGGTTTATGAGGCATTATTAGTCAACTTCACCATTGTTGATGGAATTAATGGTGTACATGAGTGTCCGGGAAAAGGAGTAATCATGATTCATGAACTGCTTTATTGTTGCAGATAGGGAGTGAAGTTGAAAGCGTGTCGTACTAGAAAATATCCTGAATTTTAATAACTGAATTTTGACTATAATACATACATACATACATACGTACACAGACATATTTATATTTCCAGATATATTTCTGTTTGTACAAAAATTTCAAAGAAAATGAATAAGCAAAACATGCCTTTTTTTTTTTTTTTTTTGCTGATGGAGAACTCTACACTTGCTGAGCTTAAAAGAAAACAACAAAAGATAGGACAGGGGAAGCGGCCTCCACTAGCCAGTTCGGCAACTCCATGCCCCTATGGAAAAGGGAAACCGACGGGTTTTGTATGGCTACACCATTTAAATACCGAGAAATGCAATTCAACCTCACGTTATTACATTGCCTGATCAGCTGTCTGATCTCCAGAATCTAATCAATGGCACGCCATGATACCATCAGCTCATCCTTTTGAATCCAGCCCACTAAGCTTGCAAAATTCGTGTTAATGTTCTGTGGGTACATTGCCTGATCAGCTGTCTGATCTCCAGAATCTAATCAATGGCACGCCATGACACCATCAGCTCATCCTTTTGAATCCAGCCCACTAAGCTTGCATAATTCGTGTTAATGTTCTGTGGGTACATCTTCCTCTCCAGGCAGCACAACAGCGCCTCCTTCACAGCATTTAGCTTCCCTTGTACACTAGAATTCGCTTTTCCACTCCTAGCACCTGCCAGCAGAATTTTATTGTCTCCATTAGTTAGAACAAAACCCATGCCACAATATTTGTTCTGTTCAATCCAAGCTGCATCAGTAAATAAAGATAGGGAAGAATTGAAAGGAAAATATGTAAGCTTCCCTGCTCTATGCTTCAGATCCCTGCTCAAGCTCTCCACCATAGCAATTGCCTGGTATCCAATTTGATGAAAATTTGGAACACTTAGGTTAAAAATCATGCTGCATCTAGCTTTCCAAAGCAGCGCAAAACCCCTAGTCAGCTAAAGTTTTCAAACATATCAAGGGAGCCATATAAAATTACAAAAATTAATGGGACATCTCTACAAATAAGAATGATGTGCTCACCATATATTATGACACTTCAGCACAAGCATCAGCTTCCCAGAAAATAGCAACAAGGATCAGTTAAAAACATAAAAGGCAAAATAGATATGGCATAAGGTACAATGAAAAAAAAAATTTCCTCTTGATGCAAAAACACAAATATACAGAAACCATTTTATGCAATACATTTCTGATTTTCTGGGGGAAAAATGCTCAGTAGAATCATGTTTTCATTGAAACAGCCGCTTAAGGGGAACACATTTTACAGAGGGATTCTCTGAATGATTGTGTTAGAATTTAAGGGTATGATCACATTGCCCTTCGTGGCCATGCAAATCTTCGGGCAACTCCAAATATTATAGCTTTAGTTAGCAGGCCTCCATCAAGCGTGCAAGCAAGTGCAATAGCCCCACCAACCACAATAAGCCTGGGTATGTTCCTTCCTGATGGTTTCTCATCTGTCCCTATTATATCCGATGAACCATTGTTGTCTTCCAATGAACTAAAATAATTTGCATTGATTGAAGTATTGATTTGCGCCATAGTTCCACAGCGGGAGAGCGGTTTGCCAGATCTTCTAGCAATCTGATAGGCCCGAAGGCCAGGTTCTATCTTTTTGACACAACCCCACATTCCTTGTCGAACTCCCAGCTTCGCTATCTCCCATGGAATACCCATGTCCTCGTAATGAAATAGGAGTACCTCACAAGCTGTGCGTTGACCATTCCCTCTAATTGATTCAGCTGATACATATTGCATTGAATCATCAGTCAGTTTTTGATTAAAGGGAACAAATGGAAGAATTGAACTCTACTTACCAGGGCGAATGCACCAGCTAGAATAATATAAATCAACACGCCTAGGTTTGTTCCGTCTAGGTACAGATGCATTTGGGTCTCCCTGAATATAAAGAAAGGTATCAGTGGGTCAATTCACAAATGTAAACAAATACATAACTATGATTTTAAGATATAGTATGTGCTAATTCACAAAAGATCCATTTTGAGCTTTCTTGCCACTATTCATGACATAAACAGCTTTCTTCCATCTTAACTAAACTATTATATTTATTTTCAAGTACTGTCCTGAACTTGCCATGCAAAACTGGCAAGTCCATCTTGGCATTCAAGGCATCAATCATGAAGAAAATTTAGATTTAACTAACTGTTATGTTTCGTTGTTATCCTAACATATAAAGACGTATCGGCTCCCTTTTCTTGAATATATGCCCTATCGATCTTTCTCTTGTCAAAACATGTCAAACAAACTTGGCTAAGCAATGAGACAATGTATAGATATGTGGACTGTGCCTTCCAATGTTCAATCTACAAAAATAGCAGAGCACTTAAGAATTACGAAATGTTCATCCTGTGCATCAGCACTATAAAGAAATTACATAGAATGAACTTCTTATTCAAATGATCCTCTTTTGTCAAATAATACAATATTTCAGAGGACTCTAAATTCAGTAGCACATATAGGCATGGTTGTTGAAATCAAATTTTGGCATGCAAAATCATATAAAATTTTACATGGCAAAATAGAAAAAGTGAGTCAAAGCGTTTAAAAAGAATGGAATTGTATAAATTGGATTTTTAATTTCAACTAAATCTTATAAGATGGTAAAACCATTTTAAATGACATTTCTGATTGTAATAACTGGAGAAGAGGCAAAGAATGCAGGGAGACTTGATCCACCTTCTACCTTCATTAAAAATTGGGACATGTGGCACCATTTGAATGGTCCATGTGCTCACTGATATAAATGGAGATCTTCTCGTCCTGGTTCTTTATTCAAATGTCCACATGGCCTTCTTTTATAAAAACATGCCACCATATATAAAATAATATATATATCTATAATCTATATATAAGTACATAAATAAAATATTATAATATAATAGTATTTATTAAGAACCTTGCATATTGCAATGCCGGTTCTTTTTAAATGTTAATAAACCAATTCTTCCAGACTGTTACTTCATCTAATTTGGTATAAATTGGTCAATGTTCAACAAAATCTTCATTTGAAGTTAGCCACAATTGAAGGTATATAGCACTATTCACTAGACCTTGAAGGAAGGAAAAGTCTGTCAGACTACTTCCTCGCCTGGAACCAATTCTCGTGCTATGGAAAAAAGAAATTGCAAGCTAACAAATCACAATTACCGAACACAAGGAAAGAAGATGATAGAATGACTTTCAAGGAGTAAATCTATTTCCTCTAACATCAAAAATGAGGAATTTGCACATGTCATGCCTTTTACAACATATTTCTATCGCACAATATGGCCCTATAATATAGTCCTACATTAGCTTGAACCCAAGATTATTGACTTTGTAACAATTGTTTGATCTCAAATGGAGAATGTCATCGTAACACCTTGTGCATCCTGAATTTGACAGATTACATGATTGCTATTTGTTGAAATAAGAAGAAGCGAAGCTCAACTTCGTGCTGTGATTTAATACAATCCATTGAGGTAGACTCTTAAGATTTCACCAAGTAAAAAAACAATATTTGAATCTGCTAATCATGTTTTATTTCTTGGCATAGAATTTCTCTATAGATATATAAAGGAAAACATTACCAGAGTCCTAAAGATATTTATACAGCTTCAAGAAAGATAATGTATATTGCATGGCATTTTATACATCCATACAAGGCTAAAAGATAGAATATATACATTTGTGCAAGGAAGTACTCAAACCAAGCATGGAATAGGTTTCTTGAAGGTTAAGAGAAGTACATTACAAATACAAGGAAAAATTTATATCAAATGTGAAACACGCATATGAACAATTTGAGCACACAGTATAGCACAGGGGAGCATAAATGACCAAATCGAGATTAAATTCAAACAAATTGAGTAATGCTTTAAGAAAGCAATTTTCTTTCCTTCATACCTTTGTCACACAGTAGTATGTATTCCCAAACTTCCAAATGCGACGGCCAATGATATATTCCCTATCACTGCAGAAGAAAGGAAACTGCAACAAAGTCCAAAGAGCATTAGCAATCTTAGGTCATGCATCATCATGATAAACAAAACTACACATGAAAAATCCTACCTTCCTAAGCCAATGAACTACCATAGTCCCTGTTATTGGACATTCCTCCAAAGTAGAATGATAAATAAGCATGTCATCCCACTTATTTGACAGCCGGAACTCATCATCCCAAAAGAGGTCTCTAACTATCTCAGGCGTAGCATCTTCAAAAATAGTCTTACTGCGATACTGTGGAGGCCCTGACTGGAATTCCAAACAAGAGTCAAGAGTCTCGTATAAAAGGTATGCCTTGGCAGATGATGACATTATACTACATAATAAACACAACCCAAAGCTCAATACTCCATAGAACCCTAGTTCTGCTTTAAAACACAAATTGAAGTTTAAAGCCTTTAACATTGAAACTGATGACCAAAAAGATCATATGGGAAAAATCATAAAGATAGACAAAAGGAGGGAAAAAAGAAAATAAAGAAAACAATGATTCTCAGAATCTCAGGCAAGCAATCGAACCTCAGGGTCCCGTCGCCACGCTTGGTAGCTAAAGCTTGGCAGAGATCGCTCCATCATCGGCAGCCAAACAGGACCACCATCCGTAAGCTCGACCAACCGGTGAAGGTACTCCAAATCCTCATCCATAACAGCCAGCTTCCTACTCCCCAATCCCATCTCCGTCGAACTGCGCATAAAAAATCCAAACCTCCAAAGAATCAGAACACACATTCACCAAAACAGCAAAAAAAAAAGAAAAAGTAAATCTGGAATTCCATACCGAGGAGGAAACTCCGTAGGCTCGACCTTGTCGGGGATGAAGGAAGCAATGAAGCTGGGCAAATGGGGCTTCATGGAGTCCAATCTCGGAAGACCCGTGGGTTGTTGAAGGCCACCCACAAGGTCAACCGCCCATTTAGGTTTCCAAGCCCATCCGAGGAGGAGACCGATGAGGACCGCGACGGAGATAGGGCCAGAGAGGAGGGCCAACTCCACCAACAAGTTCGTCTCCGTGGTCATCGCCATTGCAAAAATTCCGAGGATCCCCCACCCACCTAATCAGAGGATGGAGAGATGGGGGTCCATGAGAAGAAACGAGAGAGAGAGAGAGAGAGAGGTCGAAGAGGTGATAGGAAGAGGAGGATGAAGAATAGAGAAGGATAGGGTTCTTGTGAGAGGTTATTATGATTGCATGGATCGCAAGAGGACAAGAAAGGGTGCGGATAAGAGTAGTCTTATGGTAGAGGCCTTGGCTTGTAGAATTAGATTCTCTCCCCCGCAATGGACCTCCCTCCGTCCTCCACGTCAGCAACATCTCGTCGTATCTTATCGCATTGTTTTTTTTAATTATTTAATAAATCAATATTTATATGTGTATACAAAATGTTTTTTTATTAATGTTTATATTATTAAAAAAATTACTGGTTGTAAGACACCGAATAGATGTGGAATTGCTCATCAAAGAAGAGAAGAATAAAACAAAAGCTTTACAGTGATAAATCATGTATGGAAAAACATAGTCTTCCTCTCTCTTACAAGTTACAACTAACTATACGTTAATGTTTTACGGCTACTTTCCTTCAATCTATATATCTACACAATGTGGGTGTGTGGTATATCTATCACAGTGAAATATAGTGCTGCATACTGAATTGAAAAAAAAAAAACACTAGTATTTCCGTCAATAAAATGAATCATTCACACTAGATCATTCCATCTTAGATTGCTTCGCTCTAAGATGTGCACTCCCCGCCTCAACTCCCGGCCTTGTTCGATGGCAGATACTAAAAGCTGTAGAACTCCCATTGCTTCTTCCTCATTTGGCAGATCCACACTAACTTGGAAAAGAGGTGCGGATGGAGGAGGGCTCCATCTTCGATTCCTATTCGCGCCGCCTTTGGTCTGTTTAGATGACAGATTGCTCCCCACAATATTCACTGTGTTCTCTTCCCTATCTATATGAACAACACTCTCCAGGTTCATCTCAGTTTCGATCACCCACCCTGGGTCAGTGGCGACACCAACAAACTCTGGAGAACGAAAACCAACCAACTGGGCACTCCATACAACCACAAATAGTCGATCAGTGATGACAATGAATTTCCCTTCCTGTTTGAGCTCCTTGCACATGATGAATCTCTCATCCTTAAGCCTTGATTCATCTGCTTGTAATAGAGCTGATACTCCAATAGCTTCTTCCCAGGAATATGGCAATAGAGGAAGTTCCCTCGATAGAGGCCTTGCAAGCCGGACTCGGAAGCGGTTAGCTTGGTGGGGACTGCTTCGGTTTCTGATGCTCTGCGCTGCCTTGCCCATGGCTTCAAAAATGCTAGCCATCGGTCTTGCCACGAGTCCAGCAGTACCCATTGCAATTCCTGAAGGAATGAATAAATAAACACATGGCTGGAAACATCACAACATGTAGTTTCATATACAAACTAATAACGATAGTGATAGTTGCTTCCTAGAGCTACCTGAAAGAACACCAGGAAGCCCATGCTTTTCAGCGCCTTTGATTGGGGATTGGAGTAATCCTGTGAGGCCCTGAAGGAGATGAAGGTAAGAAAGAGTCGCACAGTCAATCCATTACAGATTCCAAAAATGTAAATGAGCTGTCATCAACAATACACCAAACAAGCCAAGCAATCTGTTTGAACTCTTCACAGACAAAGAAGATCATGGACATTCATCTAATAAGGGTAAGTAGCCAAAATTAACGGAACACTGCATCCACAATGATTTAGTTAGGAAACACACACACACACACACACCAGTTGTACAACAGCATAAACATGTCTTCACAAACAAAGAAGACCATGAACATGCATCTAGTCAGGGTCAGGGCAGGGTCAGGGTCAGTAGAGAAAAGTAAGGGAACACTGCTACCACAATGATTTAGTCAGAACACACACCCGCACCCACACCCACCCCCACCCCCACACACAACGGAAAAAAACTTGCATGTCCCTAACACAACAGCATGAACTTTTACTCCTTTGAAGATTAGTTGTGAAAATAATGAATTCCAGAAGATTACTTTCTCCACTAGTAAATCATACACTGCTCAATCGCTTGCGAGTATTGCATTGAAATGGAAGTATAGCATACTGTAAAATAGCTTTGGAAAAAAGTTACTAGTTTCAGTTCAGTTTCCCCTTTGTCTTCTAGATAACATATTATCCATTGGAAACAATCTACTTTCGAATCTCAAAAAATTTAGCTAAAATGGGAAAGACGTAATAATCAAGAAATTGATAATAAGACAAAACAAAAGTAGGCTATAAATAAAAGGCCAACCAAACACCTCCTGAGGGTTTGATCAGAAGAAAATATTTCAAGCACCCCAGCAAGTCATGGGAGGTTTTAAAAAGTGTGCAGCAATCAAGAGTAGAAGCAGTTATGCTAGGTACTCATGTTCTAATTTTTTGGAGCAGTAGTACGTGAAGAAGCAGTTGTGCTGAATACTAATAGGCCTTATTTGATTACTGCAAAGATGATGAGTAGTTTATTGATTGTAGAATCACAGGACACTGTAAATTATAAGGGTTCCCCAACTGGGTAATTCAGTTGACAGCATTTCACTACAATGGTGCCTACCTGGGACTCATGGCATGGTCAGCTCCCAAATCTTGTACAATGTGGTAAAAGAATGAAAGCATAAAAAACAAAAATGAATAATAACAAAAATGATGAGAATTTCTAAACTATTCTAGGATTTTCTACAGCAAATATAAACGTTTACCTCCAAGAATTCATTTACTAGACCTTTGTTGCCAGAATCTAAACCCTTCCGCTGCCTATCCATGTTGGTTGTATGTTCATCAAATGTGAAGGCAACAATACCCTGCATAAAGTATAATTTAAAAAAAGTAAATAGCTCTTGAACTCTGCGGAAATCACTCATTAAAAGAAAGGCAGTTATACCTTGTGAGCAGCTTTACTGAACTGAGTAGTAGCACTACTAATAGCGTAAACTGTATTACTAAGGAGGCTTTTTGATCCTTGTGCTATGCCAGTAAAGAGACCACTAGGGCTCTGAAAAAATCAGTTATAAGTTAAAATACGACACTTATGAGAATATGAGATTAATATCACATACTTGCACGATTCCTTTGCTAGAAACTGAGAGAAAATCCTTGATACCAACTCCAACATTTCTTGCAAAACCCATTGGATTTCCAATAACACCAGCAGAGCCAAATACCTGAAAGTAAAGCACGAATAATCATGCAAGCAAAAGGAAATGCTTACAGTTAGCAAGCTTCTTTGCAATTGACAGATAAAGAAACAGACCAAGCCATCATGAGAAAGGTATTTCTAAATTGCAAACTAGAAGGTAATTAAGTATCTTTTCACATAATTTCTTCATACATAGCCAACTCTTTCATTTAAAAAATTATGGCATTCCAATTTAAAGATGTTTGATGCAAAACTACATTATAAACTTTTGATAATGTGAAAGACAAGATTCATCCATGATCTTAAATTTATAAACCTTTTTCTCTCAGCATAAATTAAACATAGAAGTCCAATGATACAAGTGGAATGCACACAGGATAAACCCTTCACAAGCTGTTAATCTTTTGTGGAATCTGATTATAATCACATTTTAGTTGCAAACTACTGCATTCATCTCGCAGCCAAACTTCACCTTGTAAATTTCATGAAGCAGCTGTCTAGTGTAATGCCTTGTAAGAATTTCCTGGATTGACTCCTTGCTAGCCAAAAGATGCTCCAGAGTCAGTTGTCTAAGATGAACTGGTACACCCTCGACATCAATGAGTGCCATGAGACCTCTCTGCCATTAAATATATTTTAAATGAGTAGTGCATGAAAAGAAAAGTTATATTAACCAATATGGAAGCAAACCTGGCCTTATGATTCAACTACTGCACCAAGCTATCTAATAAAAAAAGAAAAAAAAAAAAAACTTCCTATCTATTTTAGAGTGCCCACAGATGATAACATTCAGTAATTTTGATGCCAGTTAAATTCAAACTATCAGCCAAAAAAACAATCACCAAAGTGAATTATATAATAAAAGAAACAATAACTTTTGCCATAGATTTTTCAGCTGTACCTGAAAACTTGCACCACTTATGCGGATAAAAGTTTCTGTTTCTGCATGAGTTTCATTCCTCACCATCCATGGAGTGCTCGAAAAGCTTTA
Organism: Dioscorea alata; assembly: GCA_020875875.1. NCBI lineage: Eukaryota > Viridiplantae > Streptophyta > Magnoliopsida > Dioscoreales > Dioscoreaceae > Dioscorea > Dioscorea alata. Next base: position 281,569 of record CM037021.1, read on the forward strand.
ACATGGAAAACCTTAAGTTAGATCGAGTAGAATAATTGAAGAAAGAAGAGATTGTAACAGGAATTTACTTCCTTCCTCATGGAAACACACATTGTACTCTAATAGTTTCTAACTGCAAATGGAATAGCATCTTCAATATTTAAGAGCTTCACCTTATAGACAACTTGATAGGAGCCAACTCAAAAAACTCAACATATATCTTCTTCTGCTTCCTAGCAAACAGATAAATATGTTGCCATGGAGCTCCAATTGGAGCTACTGAAGGTAATGATATAGTACTCTTAGTTTCCAAGCACTTTGAAATTCCTGACAAGCTATATTGCCCATTCTGATAATCAAGGACAGTTGGAAGGAATTGTTTTATGGATGATGTGCCATATTCTAGAGTGTGCAGTTGAAAATCATTTTGAATGGTCTGACTCAGCAATCTAGATGATATTGCCCTGAAGAATTCAAGTAAGCTTGAAAGAATTTGCTCATCAAACTCAATGCATAGCGGAGCCAACCTGCAGTACATTGTGTAAACTAAGTGATGAGTAAATTGAAATGAATCATGAACAAAGATGATGACGAAACCAATAATAATAATAATAATAATAATTATAATTATTATTATTATTATTACATACCATAAATTCACATATTCAAAGGAAATCAAAGAAGGATCTGGCTTCCTCCATCTTGCAGCTGCCAAATGAAAGACAGACTCCAATGCACTATCACATGATATATTGGCATTCTGGACTCTACCCAAATGTTCTTTACTTTTTAAATAGCTGGAAGATCTTCCCCTAAGTTCATTATCAAAGGATAATGTGATAGGGTATGGGGTATCAGGCAACTGATTATCGATTTGCAGGGATAATATCTGGAACAAAAACTTCTGCTGATCCAAACTCTGGAACAAAAGAATGGTTGTATCCTTCATAGATGCAAATATCAATTCCTGCATGGACAAGAGTATATTTCCGTCATAAGCAATTTTATTGAGTGAAACCCATAAGTTGTAACATAGCTCAAGGGCAAAAAAAAAAAAAAAAAAAAAAAAAAAAATTGAGGTCGTAAACATCATCACAAAGCAGTTCCAATATTCACACCTGTGGGGACGAGTTCATCAAAGAAACTCCAACAAAAGGCAGATGCAATGTAATCATCTCACTGAAATCATCATCACACTGTCGCTTCTGATTAACTTCCTTCTTTTCCTTCAATCCAAAAAGCCCAGTCTCCTTCACATCTTTCACTACATGGCAATTTAAATCAACAATGCTGAAGACCTGCAATGCATGATGCAAGAGCCAAATTAAATCCCATGAATGGGGGTTTTGTCGAGGGGAGTTATGTAAGAGGTGAACCTTAATTGCTCCTTCAGCAGTTATTGAGAAATGAAATCTTCTATCAGGTTTCTGAATATTCCATTAAGATGTCAGAGAATCAGGGAAGTGATATTAATCCCAGAAAAGCTCATTTCAGTGAAAAGCTATATCAAAGACAAGCAATGGATATATCAAACAATAAACTAACTACCCAAGCAAAGAGTAGAACTAGGTAATAGTAAGACAAACTTTGTCAAATTTGTCAACAAAAAGCAGGCATGCCTTCGAAGGAGCATAAAAATGCAAGTGGCATCAACACGAGAAAAACACTGGTAAGTGATGCTAAAAAGCACATGATATCCAAAATACAAAATAATAATAACAATCATAAAAATGATTCATAATCCATAGAAACTTATGCAGGATAAAGATATTTACGGTTGAAAGGCCTACAGAGGAGATATTTATGAAAAAAAAAACCTCATGATATCTGGCCAGGCAAGGCCAGATCCATAATCACCTATACAATTTGTCAAATTTCTCACGTTGAAGTGCAAAAAGTTTATAAATATAAACCAGAGTATCAGATTGGCAGTTTTGATTAATTATCTATTGCTGGTTAGCGATTTAGAAAATTAAAAGCAATGGATTCCAGTATAGACGTGGATCACACATTAAACACCAAATACATCATCAAACATGGCAGATAATTAGCATCTTATTTCTAATCTCATTTCTGGGATATCCATGCACCTAAGAGGTCAACTACCAGGCAAAAAAAATTGTATTAATCATGATAGGTCTGATTTAAGGACCTGGTGTTTTTTGTATCATGAGAACACCTGCCTTGAAAGTCTAGTTTCATTAAATGAACTATTGAAAGGTTAGCTGACTTGCCATGCACATTAATATATTGGGCATTTTGATTGGAAATAACATTTTATTTACTGTGCACCAGGATATTTTTGGGATTGAAAAGTCACAAGACCCACTGAAACAGGCATCACTTGATTTTGTCTATCAAGTAACTAACAACCTTTTCCTCATCGCCATACATATGTACTAACAGAGTTTGACAAAAGCTGTTAATTCACTGCAATAAAACATGAACACAACATGTTTATCAGATAAATCAGCCTTGCCATCAGACCACCATAATGTGTTAGGAGCATACAATGAGTTGAGGTATGCTAAATGCTACTACACCCGCATTTGTTGAGCAAATCATACTCCTATGTTAAATTTAGATGATTGCAGGAACAATGTGCACTAATTTGGTGCATTCCTATGGTACAAATAATAATCTACGGTACAAAATAGTGAAAACAACTACCAAACTACGTATTTAGCATGATCTAATCAATACTACAACCCATGATGATTAAATATAAAGTACATTTAATGTTGAATTCTTGGCAAGCACACCAAAAATATACTTCCCAATGTTACCACCAAACAATGGTACCCAAATAAATCTAACTGCAGAAAAAATAGTGTCATCAAGATGAAATAAATCCAGTACATACATCAGATGTTGAGGGAAGGAAAATGGGCATATATTCTCTGGTATCATCAAGACAGTATGTACCCAAAATGCGTTCACCAGGCACCTACAAGTGATAATATGAAACCATTGGCATTATGACAAAAATGCAACATAGGAAGCAGGAAAAGGAAACAAATATCAACCTCAACAACAAGACGATGAGGATAGCAAGGTTCATCCCATGCATATTGGCAAGAAGTGTAAGGATTCACAGAGGTTTCAAAGTTTTCACATCGTTGCTGGTAAATTCGCAGCCTCTGCAAGAATGACCATATGGAACACATCTTTACCATGAGAAAATTGGCCACATGAAAAGGAAATTATAAAAAAAAAACAACAAAGAATTGTGGATCTTGAGGTTTAAATTCCTCCTAATAGTAATAATAAGCCATGCTCTGAAACATCATTAGTAAGAAGATACACATTTTTTCCTTTTTTTTTTCTTCTTTTTTGTGGTGGGTAAATATTACATACAGCTTTTAGAATGTTAGACTGAGTGATCATCTGAATCTTAAGTTTGGATCACTTAACAAAAGATACAGATTTAGAAGAATAAATGTGCCTCCCAGAACAAAAGAACAAACAACAATTTGGAAGAGAAAAAATCATCAGTTACCTCCATTGAAAAATTGTCTATCCTGTATGGCATAAACCCAGTTTCGTCATCAGATAGAAGAATTAATTGTGTCATGGAATTTCCATCAGAGCTCCTTGTCATGTTATCATGAATGGCTAAATCAGCATTCTGTACTTCAGCTCGAACCATGTTTAGTGCACCAGAGGCATAGTTGAGCATTTTGACTTGTGTATCTCCTAGGAAATCAGGAAGGAAGCTACCTGACCACTGCCACCCAGGCTCATTGAAACGAATGGAAACAAGCAACTCTCTGAAACAGAATTTTGCCGAGTAACGAGAAAGAAGAAAAATTAATATACATGACCCAAACTTATAATATATAGATGGAAATATTGATGTGAAAAGAAAATATTAAAGGGTTAGAAGCGGAAAAAAAAAAAAACAATAAAAAAAATAAGGCAAAGTTCTTTTATGTTTAAACATAATTAGCATGGTAATGGAAATGATGCAAAACTTTAAATATGCATTATCAGTGTTATAAATTTTGAGCCCTAAGAATTAAAATTAGCATCAGTTGAAAGAATTGCAGCATCTACACAGTTTGGATGATCAGGCATATCCATATCAAACCACCTTCTCAAGCTTGTTTCAGTTGAATTCTTTCATATCACTTCCTTCTTTAGTATTCATTTTTCATCAGGTCTCCCTTTAAGGAAATTCTAATGTGGTATTTGTGGTATTTATGGTCTTCTGATATTAGTTTTGTCCAGTCTGGCTACAATAGATGTGGCCCCTGGATATCTCCAGAGGTAGTTACATCTTGATTTGCCCAGCTGTCAGCAATGAAGGAACCAAACATGCATACGGCAAGCTATACAAATTCTCTGGAAAAAAATTATGAACAAGATAATGGTGCCTATTATACTCATTTCTATTGCACAGCCTCTTTTTTGACTTCATGCCACACATTATTTTCTGTTAGTCTTGCTCAGACATTTATTAATAATCTCCTATTAACCCTTCAGATCCCCATCAACTAGAACCACATCATCCTCTAGTAATAGTGTGTTATCGAATTTTTTTTTTCCTTAGTGCGATTGAATCTTCTTCTGAAATATCATGTTATCATCTTATATTTGAGCAGAGCAATGGTTAATTTTTCCAATCTTTCGCAGTTTGACTACATCGGAAATTTTGTAGCCTTTAAAAGGCCAGCTAAATATCAGGATAATAATGATATAATTTATATGGGTATATCACTCAGCAGACTGTTTGTCAGCTCATTGCATTATATTCCCTCGTTTACTATACAATAGAAACATATAGCATGAAAAGTTCTGTTAAATATGGGTAATCAGCTCTTCTCAAGATTGATTCTTTTCAACATCACATTCTATTTACAAGGCCAAAGGCAAAACAGAGGGTCACAAACTACTTCAAGGTGGTTAGAGAACAATAGTAAAGCTAACTCAATAATAAACATAACAAGTGTATACTGGAAAAAAAAGTCAACTCACATTTAAAAATTCGATACTTCATGAATCCTTAAAAGCTAGATTTTGTTTGTATAGAGTATCCAATGTTAATGAGATTGTTTTCCATTTTCGTTAAAATCCTAATTTCTATAGGTCATTTCTTGGTCTTGATCATGTAATAGGAAATGTCAAACTCAATGTTAGTAAAATTTTCTTTCATATGAATGATTCCAATAAAATTCTACGCTTGAACAAAAACTCATTTTTAGAAGAGTGATCGTTATGGAGAGAGGATGTTAGAAAGGCTGAAATTGAAGTGATCTCAAATCATAAGATCCATGCAAAAGTTTGAACAGAAAAATCTCGACAAATTCCCACTTGATGGTTCTTCACTCTTTTCTTGCTCACAAAAGACAAAGTGAAGACACTCCTAAAATCTGTTGCATTTCACTCATTTGATGAGGTTGTGCAACTAAACGGATGAATCTTTTCACTCATTATATTTTTAGATTAAATTGTGAGCATAGTATGACTTAGGAACATACTTTAGTTTCAAGTCATTGTTCCAAAGCATCCTCTTCCTTTTAGGGATTTTGATAAGTATTGTAAATAAGAAATTAACAGCATCCCATGCCACATGTTTCTAAAAAGACATACCTAAGCAAAATTTTGACTTCCAAGCCCCATTGAATATACATTTTCACCACACTCCAACAGCAGCACACAAATTGCCATCTATGTAGTTTTGACTTCACAGTCTAATTAAATGCAGATGATAGTTCAATATCAAATGTAGTAAAATCCTTAGAAATATTGTAAAACAAATAATTTGACAGATGAATGCGATGTATTCTAGGAAAAAAAAAAATTTGCCAAGCACCTTGTTGTGTCAGGCCAATGGAGATGAGAATGTTGTCCAGAACGTAAACCATAAAAAAAATTGGTGCCCTTCTGTTTGTAACAAATGTCTTTCTTGCAAGCATTACAGATTACATATCTGGCAAAAATTGCAAAAGAAAAGTAAATTAAAATCGTCTCCAACAATGAAATATAAGAAGAAAATCATGCTTGTTTTTATAAGAGCTCCAAATTTCTAGAAATAATCTGCATAGCTAAGTAATGATCGTAAGGTTAGAAACTAACAAAATCCTAGAATTACTATTACAGAATCTGTTCCCTTCCTTTCAGCATCCATATTTCAAGGAATTCAGAAAAGGACCCTACTGGAGCCTTCACAGAATTTTTGTCTGAACTGCTGCTAAAATAGAAAGCATGATGAAATAGCCAAAATTTGGGCATATGCATATGCAGTGGACAGCCAATTAGCTTATTTTTCAAGTTGTGTTTGGTCAGGGGTATGAAAAGCTGGGTTAAACTGGGCTTCAGGTTTGGTTGTTTGGAAAGAATAATTCCAAACTTTGATTTGATACTACCAACACAAACATTTTAAGTTTAAAATTATATTTATATCAAATTAATGATGGGTACCCATTAATATAATTATTTTTTAATACCAATTAAGCAATTTCTTATTTTTATTTATTTAAATCTTGTTAAAAAAAAGTTATTTGCCTGGGTGGGTTACCGTTGAGTGTTTGGTTGGAGGTTGTAGTTTCACCTCAACCAAACACCACCTTGAATCTCAGAACCAGCCTCATCAGGTGTACCTGGTGGTTCACAGTTAATGCTGATCAATGTAACCTGATATTGGGTCAACAGTATACTCATCCCAGCATTGGACAGAGAACCCGGTTGGCTAAATTTGACAGAACAGAACTGCAGTCTTTTAAGATGCAATTAACTTCAAGAGATATCAATCTACCAAGATATCTAAAGTTTATTATCTTATGTTCCCATTTTTTTCTTAAAAAACATGGAGACAAACATAAGGAACAATATCTGAGTAACTGATTGTTTCGTATTGGTCAAGATACTAAATGTGGATATGAATATAAAAGTATGGATCCTAAAAAAGCTTAAGTTTCAGGTTGGATCGAGCCCAGACAATATATTCTATTTGTATCCAACATGATATCAAGGGGACCATGCAGCATGGCTAGCTAAAATAGAACAACACGTATCAAGAAGCATAGCAGAGTATCTAGTCTCACATTGGTTAAGTTAATAAATATAGACATTAATAGTTTGGGTCTCTCATCCTGTCAACTTAAATCTAGCCCAGATAATGTGTTTGGTTTGTATTTAACAGACAAACGAGTTAATTTGTTATCTATTATAAAGAACATTTAATATTTAAGTGAAAACACAAATTTATGTGGAAAATTGGAGGCTTCTTTTCTTAAATGGGGGTTATAACAGGCTATAAATCAGCAATCAATATAGGATTATTGACCTTTCATCACATAATTTTGACAGCATACCTTGGCTGAAATGTTACAGCCCATGTTCTCCTTGATAATTCTGTAGCAACAGAAAATGATGTAACTGAAACTAAAAATGCCCCAGAGCCCCACGGTTGAGGGATACTGACACTAGTTGAACCACTTTCTGAGACAAGGGAAATTGAGCTTGACCATATAGGATTCGGTATAATTTCCGATGAACATTGAGGCAGTGATGCTGATAACTTGACCGTGAACTCTGGAGAAGAATTTTGACCAGGTGGGGAATACATATATGCCTCAACCATTTTGCCATCTATGTTTGGAAGGTCAGATCCACTTCCTTGCTTCCCAGACAAAGTTAAGAGGTTAATCTCACTCCCACTGCTTCCTGAATCATGAAAGCTTTTCCCTTGCACAACTGGACTATTGCTGTCACAGTCACAGGACTGCCAATCAGAAACAGGGAATGCAAAATTCAGTCTCAGATCCTTGTGAGAATAGAGATTAGCAGTCTTTATTGTAGATAAACTGCGGTTTGTCAAGAAAGGATACACAAAATTCTTGTGCTCAGGGGGCAAAGAATGTGAGTGTATTTCAGAATATAAACAAGCAAGACCAGGTCTTCTCGCTAGAAGTTGCTCATGGCCACTCAAATAGTAACTAGAAGGAATGATTTGGGGGCATCCTTTTTTCTCATGGTTATTATCTATGATGGTAAGTGGGACACCTGTGCAGTTATAGAGCAAATAAGGAACAGATAGGCAAATTTCTCGGGCACCAGATAATGGATCCATGGCCTTCTCAATGGTCACACATACAGAACCTAAGCATGAAAACTAGACATTAGCCAGTGTAAAATTCTGAATAATTGTGTTAAGAAGTACACAATCAAGGAAGCTTACCATTAGATGTATCAGAATTGAATGTCAATATCTCAGAAGAAATAAATTTTGATCCATTGGATTTGCTTATTGCAATAAAGGACTCTGCGCGAGGGAACTTGGAAACAGTTGGTGTGAATCCTTGCATATTGAATGTTATTCCCACATCATGGGTTGAATCAACATAAAAAAGAGATGCAGTATCCTCCTGGCAAAAATTTTTTAGCAAAGATTCAAAATGAAAATGCAAAACCAAAAATAAAATATATGTAAAATCATATATTTTAGGTCTTGGCAGTGCGTAAATTGTAGCAAACCTTAGAAACAGAAACAGGATGTGCAACTCCACCACAATCAACTGTCAAAGACAAGCCTAAAGGAAGATAGTTCTTCACCAAAAATGGACTTGTCAACCTCACTTGCCGTATGAATCGCATCTTTCTTAAGTCTGGATTTTGTATTCTATGGCTACCGGCCTCAACAGCAGACACTCCATTACTCCTGTTAAGATGGGAGTCTTTTCCTCCGTAAGCTGGGCATAGGCTTATACTATGAACTGACATGCAACACCAAAATGGATCACTGTTTGTATTAGAATGATAGCAAACAAATGATTTTGGGAACCCAGGCTTATTTCCCTGTGCAAGGATATTAGATAGTGAATATGTTTCACTCCACACATAGCAAGTGCCAGCTGGACGCCACCTGATGCGACCTGCCTCAGCCAAATGTAGTGGCAATGGGAATTCTTGCCCTGGAAGGATAGGATCTAGAATCTGAAACAATAAAAAGAATGTGAGGTTTCACATCAGATCCACAATATACTCAATAAATTTTATCCAACTTGAAAAGGCTCAATGAACAGTATGTCTTGAAGATAGTTCAGCATTCAACAATGAAAATAGGACTTCTAGCTCAGAAAAAAATAGCTGACCCCATAAATTGGAAAAACTTTTTTTTTTTTTGAAAAAAAACTTGTCAGGCAAGAAAAAAAATGCAAATAACATGATTGAAATGCCAATAATCCTCAATATTCCATAAAGAAATTATACCTTTGGAGAAACGCCAAAGGGTATGTCAAAGCGTATCTCCACGGGCACCACCGTTGTGTTGACAAGCAAAACCTAGAAGAAGTTCATTTCAGGAGCTAAAACAATATATATATATATATATATATATAGGGTAAAGTGGGCATTTAATTTACACCTACAGTTGAATATATTCTTATCATCTTGCTGTACTGGTGTATTGAAACCTCGAATACCACAGGAACAACCAATCCATTATCTAGAACACTTGCATTCATTTCTCCAGTCTTTCTACTGTATCCAGGAGTATCTTCATCTCTTTCAACATCTGTGGTAGCTGAAGACATGTAATTAGAAAAATTAACCTCAAAATATCTAAGACCCACAAGATCCATTGACATAGGTTGGGAAGGCCCAGAAGTTCCATCAAATTGAATAGAAAGCATATGATGTGCTACACCACTCATTGTTTTATCAATCAGTCTTTCTGAGGAATGAATGCTCATGTGTCTGTAAACATTTTGTGCATGAGCCTCTTCAACATAAATTGGAACAGAAACACCAGGTTGCAGATGTTTTCCATTTCTTATGGAGAAACTATCAACATCTTCTCTATTACTGGGCCCACAAGACACGTGGAATGATAAAGGCAAGGACGTATCGTTCCGGAGAATATAGGGAGCATATCTTCTGGTATGCATGTCATCAATGTTTTGAAACCCATTAGTATCCGCACTTTCAGAAAGTTCATCAGGTTCTTTGTCACTTAGAGCATCCAAAATTATCTTGTTCACTCTGACAAAAGCCTGCAGTGAGGAACAGAAATTAGGAAAATATTGTGAAGAAACAAGTGCAGACAAGTTTGTAGCTATCATTTAGTAGCAATTTCTAAAGGGCCTTGAAAGGAACATTGCTGGAGAGTTCAGACTCTTTTCTTGAGTATGATTCAGATAAATGTGAGTCAAAGGAACAACAAGTATACCCAAATACTTTTCAAGCTGTCCAATAAATGCAATCCATTAATCTCTAGTTAATCTACAAGAATTTATAAAAACAATGTCACTAGTATCATTCAGGAAAATGTTGCCACAGCACCCAAGAACCAGAAAAGACCACAAAGGAACTCATATCAATTGATCACAAACAGAAAATTTGGATAAAACGTTATCTTCTTCAAAGATAACTGAGTGGAAATAACGAGAAAAAGAGCAGTGATATACACACCTCAACCAGAGGTTCTGTTATATTCAAATTAAGCTGCTTTGTTGATTCAATGCAAATCTCAGACTTTCTAGACATATTAAGAATGGCGTTTCCCCCAACTTGTCTTCTAATTTTAGATTGAAAACTCCATGGCTCTACAAAAGGTTCCCAGACAACCTACAAAAAAAATGACAACAAGGTCATGAACTTGTAGGATTATGCATGGAACAAACATTAAGGAAACAGTCATACCTTGTCAATGTTGTTGTAATTAATTAATAAATCAGATATGATAGAACCCTCCATACTATCACCTGTCTGCTTAAATTTCAGAAGCAAGTTTTGCATCAAAACCTCTAAGATAGGCCCATGAGAGCTCCACTATGCACAGCCAAAAAGCATATCAGTCAAGAACCCAAAATTCCAAAAGAAAGCAAGAATATGCTAAATTTACGCAAATGCCGATTGATGCCACAAAGCCAAAAATTCGCTATTTTACCTATATATATATATAGACATACATTTGACAATTAAACCCACGTAGAAAATAAAAATGATAATACAAACTTGACGCAACTGATTTAACTGTGCGCATGTCCATAATTATGTTTTTAGTGCAAGGATGTCGAGGTTTCACTAGTATTATTACCAATCTGGTCATATTTTAAATAAGATAATTTCTACAAAGCTGACACACACAAATGAAGATAGATTGGGAAACATGAAGAATTGACAATTCAATGGGCATGGTTGTAATTATAACATGGTATATGAAATATTTCACAATTTTTCAAAGGCACAAGTACATTAAATTATCCATGATTTGCCTCTTTTCTCTTGATAAACTTGGTTTCCAACCAAATTTGTCTTAAGCATGCTGCTTTCTCCTATCAACACTCTTCACTATCAGCATATCACATTATCACATATGAATTCCTTGAAAAATTACCTGTGTTTTAAATAATAAACAAGGTCTCATTCATGGATCTCAACTGCATGTCTTGGCAATACTTTTATGGCTGTGCACTAGCAAATAACTAGAGTTTTCCCAAGAACATATCTATTTACATCATCATAAAGGTAAGGGTACTTTACACGACATTTTTAAGCTAGTGGCCTACATTTCAAGAATAGCATTCACCTATGTACGCAGCAGGTGAACCATAATCGGCAATTTGAGAGCACCATAAAATGATTCTTACGTCACGTCACTGGTATGCACAGAGGAAATTTTAGCCACTAGGGAAAATAGAAGTTAATATTTCAGGAAAGAAAGCAGGAAGCATGTGGAAACCCTAAACATAATAATCAAGTTGTATTTTATTTAATTGTTATTGTTACAATCAACAAATATTTACACAGTATAAGCAGGCTAGCAATCAACTCATGCATGATAAAAAGATCAGTTCTTGCTGCCAACCACATCATATGACTCCTCCATTACACACCTATTTTAGAAGGAAATCAAGAGAGTCACGAGGAGAGCACGTGGCAATTGAGCAAGTCAGTTTATATCAGTTTTTGGGTGTTTGTTTCTGAAGACTTGGTCTTCCATGCATCTTTCAAGGGCACTTCCAACTAAAGCATCAACGTTTTCCACATCCCCACTTCTCCGCACCATTTAGTCACTTTGTTATTTGTTTTGTTATTATCTTTGAGTTTAAATACTTGTTTCTGGCCTTGCTTTTTAGGTGAATTGAATCCATTTGTTTATTAGAACTAGAGTCTTGTCTTCTCCAAATGGACAGACTTTTTGACTGTTTAAGATTCTTGCACTCAATTTGCAATAGAATTTCCTTTTCACTTGATTTCCATCTGCAGCTTCTACCACCACACCACTCCTCATTGATGGCAGAACAAGGCATTGATGAGTACCATGGTTATAAAAGAAAAGATTGATGTCTCAAAGTCCTCTAAACAGAATACGTATTAAATGATGACATTATTCAATATGGCATGGGAGAAATGGTTTTTTGTTTTTTATTTATTTATTTCTGGAATGGTCAGTTGAATAATACTGAAAGTGCAAACAGATAGACCTACCATGCTATAGTGAGGGCTCATGAGAAGAAAGGCTCAGGGTACTGGGTAATGCACTTGGTGGGATCTTCCAGACTAGGTTTTCTCATCCATATACATGAACTAGACATATCTGTGCTGGATATACCTTACACTTCAATTTATATGGAAAAACATAACAGAATAATTTCATACACAAGTTCTTCCAAGACAAACATGTAAACAGAAAAGTAAAGAGACCAAGCCCCTATCAGAACAGTTGCTAATCTATACCAAACAAATGACCGAAATAAGATCTGATCTGACCATGACTCTAATTTTGGAACAAAGCCAGGTTTAGAGTCTTGACTGTTTAATCAATAAATAAAATAAAAATAAATAAATAAATAAATAAGCTTACTATTTCTTAGTCTGCAAAATTAATCACATGCACTAGATAAAAAATGCATAAAATTTGAATAACTACAAATTAAAGTACCTCCAATGCCAAAAAAAATATATGCCTTACCCTTCCATCACTAAACAGGAAAGAACTCTTCTTTAAATGAACACCAACATCAATGCAATGATAAGAAATCTGGGAAGATGATGCTTCAGGAAATATGAATTGAGCATGCCGCAGGAATTTGATTATTTTGTGAGACAATCCCATGTCTACACTTTCTGCTTGAACTTTAGCAAACAAATCTCCCAAATTTCCTGGCCTTCCACATAATTCCACTCCAATCTTGAATATGCGAATGAATGGAACCAAAGTAATGCCATTGGTTTGAATAGTCTCAAGCAATACCCTTAGTTTTTCAATACTACATTTCAATCTTAGATGGTTTGCACATATGGCCAATTCAACTGATTTACCACGCAGAGTTAACTTCAGGAACTTCTTTTTAGTTTGTCCAAAGGCCGGTAGAATGTCCACAATTTCAATAGCTTCAGACTTCTTACAGTGCTCTTCCTTGTCTGAGAGAGGCAAATGAAAAGATATCAGAACATTCTCAGACTTAATAATCAAAATCACACTGTCCTCAATCCCACATTCAAGAATGGAAGAACTGAAGGCTGATTCAGCATCAGCTTGAGCCTGATTTTGCAGGCTTGAGCTTCCAGAATATATAGATGAAGAATTGTCCAAGACCAATTTACAAGAATAAAGGAGATCTATGATTTCAGTCCAAATTGAAAAATGCAGCCACACATCAAAGCTTGGTATTGAAAGTACAAGCTCATTTTTCTCGCGAGATCCAGAAAAATTTATGGACAGATGCGGTGAAACAGCATCATCAGGTGTAAAGGATAGTAACAGAGCAGGGCTTTCTATGGAATAGAGGCTCAGAGCAGATATATTTACATCCAGATTTTGCAGTTTCTCATTCCTCAATAATGCAGAAAGATTAAATTGCATGTCTGCTTTTGCTACCGCCACTGAGGAAGAACAATTTGTACTCCTATGGGACAACTTTAGAGAAAGAGATCCAAAACACAATGTTATATATGTAAGGGATTCACTTGGAATGGCAACAACAATATCATTGTCGTTTTTCAAATGCCTTTTCAACTGCAAAAATTGGAAGACATCAACTTTGAAACACATTGATTCTTTACCAACTAATGAGAGTTCATTAATAACATGAATTGCCGCTTCAAGACCAATTGAAAAGCATTCAGCTGCCAAGAAAAGTAAAACACAAAGTAAGGTCAATATATGTAGGTATATAAACAAACAAATAAATAAATAAATAAATCAATATATAATGAAATCCAAGTGAAACAGGTAACTGGTTTCTTAGATGAGTTAATTCCTAAAGGGGAAAAGCTTCAATTCAGTAACAAGAGGTAGATATGGTAAATCATTGACTAGAGCTCTTGTATTTAATAAATAAATAAATAAATAAACAAAATAACAAGCCGAATGCAACGCACAAAAAAGAAGCGAGATTTTTTTTGCCAGAATTCAACACATCACAGTAGGGAAAGTTGAGGGAAATTCATGTTACCTTCAGCGTTCAAGTTACAAGCATCCGCTTTCATCCTGATTGAAGTAGATTGTTTGCCAGAATTCTCTGTTTCACAAGGTATTCTAATCCATAAATCTGCATCTAGCTCTGATATAATAGGAAAACTTCTCAGAGAATTGCAGCTATCAGACCTAAGCAAAAACTTCTCATCAATCCCAGATAGCAGGAGTGATAGACATATTCTTCTGCCAAAAACATTAATGCTGTCCACTCTTTTATCTGTTGTTTTACTCATGTATTCAAACGAAAAGTAACTGGCAACCTCAGGCAAGTTACATGAAGGAATGAAACTAAAATATATTTGAGGAAGATCGAGGCGAAGAAACCGATCAGTAAGGTTTTCCAGAGGTAGAGTTACAACAGAATCAAGTACCTCAACCTTGAATAAAATGCTAAGTTGAGGATTCTGAAAACTCGCAAACTTCTCATCTTCGTTAAGGAAGATTTCATTTTTTTCAGTATTCCAATCAGGCAAAGAGAAGTAGCCAATCAACATAGCAAGGTATTCAGAAGGTAAAATGCAGGACACATGCTGCACACCAATACATATTTCAGTGACCAGATCCATTGCCTCCCCAAGTTCTTTCCTAACACGAACATTCAATACCGGAGAAATATCTGAAGAATTTGGACCCCAAAGAGGTTCATGGATATCAGGTGGAGACCATGAAGATGAAAGAACTAAATCATCAAAAGAGAATAGCATGTCCCAACAATCCATCCCTTGAGTTGTCAAGGAAGACATAGCTTTAGGAGCCGTAACTGTTCCTAAAATGCAGGACGAATCATGGAAATGTACTCGCAGTCCATTAATTTTACAATCTAAAATGAGCAGATGCGTGATAGTCACTGATTTCTGAGCAGAATTGTTCTTACGTCTAGATCTCGTCCTGGCACTTAACATTTTGCTTTCAGTACATTTCCCATTATTAACATACAAACTCTTTGAACCAGGAGTAAAGGGATCCAGTAGATCTCCAATACTACAAACAAGACCTGAATAACGGGTGGTTAAAAAAGGAAAGTAGTCCACAGGAATACCCGCTGATATACTTGATTCAGTAAAAGAGTAATTTGAGAAACCAAAATTAAAATACTCAGTGCAAACCATCTTGTTATTGCATCCTTGGTTTGGTTTGAGGGAACTACTCAAATAGGTTGGTGAAGAAGGTATGCTATGCTTGAAAAGTCTGTCACAGAATTTCTGCAACAACCCAATAAATCTCGGATATATATGTAATTCAATATCACTCATGCACATCCGATATTCATGCTGAACCACATTGCCATTTTGGAAAGCTTGATAGTGCAATTCAAAGCAACCCTCATGCAAAGAGTTCTCACCATAGGTAGCATCTGCTTGGCTGAAACCAATATGTTCAACTTGCACTTGGCCATCTGAACAACTAGTTGATGAGCACAATACATTATTATCAGACTCCCCTTTCAGGTTCAAGGCATCAGCCTTCAACAATTTCACAAGGACCCAGACATCGGTCTGTTCTTGTAGAGAATACCTGAGAGCAAATTTTTAAGAGTAACTATGCATTTGATAACAATAGACAATTATTAAATAACTAACCTGATGTTTACACCCCCTAGAAGAAAGGAGGCATTTGGAATATTTTCTCCCCCATCCTCAAAATCCACATGAAAATGGACATTATCCAATTTGATAGATAAGGACAATCTGAAAGGACTGAGGTTCTCAGGCTTAACATTCTTAGGACTATATAAAACACCCCGCCCAACCTGATCAGTTTTCCCGTTGGTGGACTTGCCAAAAACTTCACCAAATGCATCAAATATTTCTTTCGAGAAATGCATTACAAATGATGGCAAAACAAGAGCAGCCTGCACATGTAGAGTTTTGAGAAATAAACGGGCCTACTTAGAGACATTCACCGTGGAAGAATCAAATAGAACGCTGCACAAGTTGCAAAGCATAGGGTATTGCAACTTGTAACTATTTCAGAACAGAAAATAACCACTTTAAATGAATAAGTATATATTTTATATATTTAGAATGCCCATATTATTAACTTCTTCATTAGTTCCAATTTCAAAATTCATGTTTAGGGGGTAAACATTAGTGCCTTGCATCTTTTCTTTTAATATACAATAAAAAAAATTTCTAAATAAAAAACCCAAGCAAAAGAAGTTGATATTAAGCACCTTCATTGAACTTGTCAAACAACAAAATAATTAATCCAAAAAGCTCTATTTTGAAAATGCTTCAAGAAACGCAACATCAAACATGTAAGATACTAGGGAAAGACAATTTACCTCCAATTGTTGGAATGTTGGTTCATCAAGGAAAATGCACAGGCTAAGCGCAACAGTAGCATCAAAGCTCTCGATCACTGAAATAAATGATGGAATACTTGACCTTGACAACTTAACCTGAATGTGCCCGACACCAATATGGTCATTCCTACTAATATCAATCACAATGAAGAAAGAAAATTGCAGCTTATGCCTAACAAATCTACCTCAAAACTGGTTAGTTCAATCTCAAAATGATCATAAAACTCTTGAAGATTCAATGATGTGCAATGGGTAGAATCTATTTGCAATGCCTTGGCCAAAAAACAATATCCACCATCATTGTCCAATATCCCAAGATTGTTCACTTGCATAGGTCTAGATCGAAAGAAACAGGATCCCACCTGCAAAAAATATAAGTTCAAACAAAGAATGTTTTCATGAGTTTAAAAAAAAAAATGAAATCAATAAACGTAAAGCCTCAGCTAATGGCCAAGCATTTATTTTATAAAATACTAATCAGAAAGGAAATACAATTATGATAACAGAAATCTCACAAGCAGGTAATGTGGGTGTCTATCTATAATTTAGAATGAAACTTTGGTGTGGTTTGGTATGCATGAATGGGATTGAATGGGAATTGAATGGAATGGGCTCGCATTCTGTAGTTTGGACATAAACGAGGAATGAGGTAATCATTCCATTCTAGTGTCTCCTTTCTCTCCTGAGATGGTTTGAATGAACAAATAATATAATATCCAATGGTTAAGTATTACCTTTAAAATAAAAACCAATTTGAATTATAATTTTCAAATATAAACCTTGCATCAAACGGTGACATTTGCTTTAAGTAAAGATCAATGCAATGAGAATTTAGAATTTCTTCTCAAATAACATTTTTAAAAAAAAAATTAGAATAGACATCTTGTAGGAAATTGAGACATAACAAAGAATACGGACGGGTAGGCTTGATTTTTTTATGAGATAGGATTTTCTTTTTAAAAGTATATTTTGTGCGTTGATATATTATTATGTATGGCTCATAGTATGATGGAATCAATTGTTTGGTGTCAATACATTCTCATGTTTGGTTCATACGATAATAAAATGAAATAACCATTCCTATTCCATACAAATATGCATAACATATCTATTTTAGAAAACATCCACATGGTAGATAACAAGATAAATACAAAATACTTAAGTATGCAAAGAAGAATCAACCCAAAGATATAATTTTGAATAGAATAATACTCGAAGGTTTCAATTACTACAGTAATGAATAGTTAAAAAGATTCTAAATAAAATGTCAGAATGATACTTAACAAAAATATCACGAGAACAATTTAAAGTTGGAATGATACCATAATGAGGTCTTCCCAAGCTTGGTTCTTCAAAGGAAATCTTATGGTGATATTGTGGAGAGCTACATCCCAGGTCAACCTTTGATGAGAATAAGCAATGTATCTGCAAGTCAAACATGTCAAAGTTAAGATAACAAGTACCTAAAACTTCAAATAAATTATATTTACCAAAAAGGGCATCTTGGCAATGCAAAATTTACTCGGCTTTTGCTAGCAATCTGGTGTCTAAATTCTTTATCCCATTGAGTGATTGTAGTACCTAGAGTCACAGAAATGCAAATAAGAAATGAAATAATAATATGATGCAATACAACCTTGCCAAACATTACAAAATTGAATATAGCATCAATAGCAAAATGTTTTAGATGAATTTAAACCCCTTGTTATATCGTGCATTTGGTCAAGAGAAAAATTGACCAGGGAGGTATTGAATAAAGTAGGAGTAAGAAACAATACAAAATTGAATGCATATATATAAAGAAGTACTCCTTCCGTTCCTTTTTAATTGTCAAATTTATCTACTTCACACCCATTAAGAAAATCGGTTAAAGTTACTTGGCAATCTAAATTTTATAAAAAAATTTCATTATGTTCCAAAACTACCCCTATTTAAAACTCCATTACGTGAAGTATATAATTTAATGCTTAGTTGATTGTGATTTATTGAAAATTGTACAAGTATATTAAATTAAAGGGTAAATTTGGAAAAAAATAATTTAATGGTGCACAAAATTTCTAATGTGACAAGTAAAAAGGAACAAAGAAGATCTCCAAAACATGGCAAGTAAAAGGGAACGGATGGAGTATCTCATTAACTTTATACATCAAAAAACTGTTAACTGATGACCAAATGCAAATATGACAAGCTAAAATATTCTCAGGACATAATTCATTTATGACTCAGTTGAATTCTTTAACTATAAGTTTCTGAAGGTTATAGGAACTCATGACTAGTGAGTGCAAAATTTTCAGAAAAACAAAAGTAATTAGGAAAAATAAACTCTTTGAAGTCTCTGCCAAATAAAGCATCGGATATAATGCCACAATCAACAATTTATCAAGAAAAGAATTGTCATTAGTAAACATCAAAATAAAAATGATATGCCATTAGAGCACAAGGCGAGATAATAAACAAAAAGTAATGAACCAAGGATAAATACATAATGCTAATATATGAGGAAGAAAATATACACCAGCATAAACTTAAACCATACCCTATTATGCTGGAACTGGAAAGATGCCATAAGTTCATAAATATGTAAAATGCCCAAAAAGAAATCTGAATCATAGGTTGTTTCGAATGGTTGAAGCACAACCTAACAAAACAAGAAATTAGAAGTTGATCAAGTACAAACAATGATTTGGAGATAACATAGCCGCCTAAATGTCATTCAACATAGAACACATACAAACAAGAATATATAACACAATACCTTGACTGATTTTTTGTCTGAATTAGGTATTTTAACATGTATACCAACAAAAGCTGGAACATCCTTCAATAAATCCCCTTGAAATAACTCCTGCAAACTTTGTAAAAAAATCAGAAAGTGGAATGACTAGCACAAAGGAAAAAAAATCATGGATATAATGAATCTCAGTTATGAGATTAAAGTGACCTGTTCACAAGCTAATATGGCACTCTCATCATGTGGGTTGATTATTTTCAGCGAGTTAATCAAGGCAACAATAGAAGCTGAACCATCCCAATATTTACATTCAGCACTGATTCCACCAAATACAAATTCCGCTGTTTTCCAGCCAGATATCCTAAAAGAATAAAGTGGCAAAAATAGATTAGACTGTGAAGTTAAAAAAAACCTAAATTGGCAATATCTTTATTAGAAACAATCATGAAAACACATATAGGAATTCAACTAAAATTGCATCAATACAGGTGACAAGAAAGAAGGCTATATATTAGCACAATTTTGAAAAAAAATGCTTCTAATGTTAGAGATCATACCATTCCTTATGTCTGTCCATCACAAAAGCCTCTTCATGTGAAATTAAGTTAAAAATTGTCCACAATAGAAAATGATTATTATTACTTCTGTTACGTAATATTTTGTTAATACCATAATTAAGAAGGTACATAGTTCGCGATTAAAACAGCCTTTTTCTAAGATGGGGACAGCAGATTGCCCATTACAAGGGATGGGGATCCACCCACTCCAGCAAATTCCCAATCCAAACCGAACCGTACACTCCCAAATCCCACACCCATTGTCCGATTAAACACACCATCCACCATCCCCCTTCGCTCTAATTCATTGACACAAACCCTTCCCTTGAGATCTATGTCCCAGGTGAATCAACTGAAGCATAAAATGGATGGAAGTAAATTTTGCAATAGGGATATTATTCTTCAACGGAAATTATAGAAAAATGGCCATCCATTAGGTAGCTAATTAGAAAATCGCCATCAACTAATT
The DNA here is from genome assembly GCA_020875875.1 of Dioscorea alata. NCBI lineage: Eukaryota > Viridiplantae > Streptophyta > Magnoliopsida > Dioscoreales > Dioscoreaceae > Dioscorea > Dioscorea alata. The sequence continues at coordinate 302,038 of CM037021.1, forward strand.
CATGGAAATATTTAGTAAATAGAAATTTTCTTAACAAAATCAATAATTCATAATACTAGTCAAAATCAACAACAGTGAATTATCCAAACATTAAGCACCCTTCATCATGGCAATTATGCATGAAGCATATGGTAGTTGAAGTCAGATCTGAAGGAGGGACGCACTTACTTGCTACCAATGGAAGCAACAACTTGATTTATATTGGACTTGAGTGAAACTAAACAAAAACCATCCCTCTCAGTGGAATCATCACTAACAGTAAGCATTGGATGAAATTCAGCTGCCTCATAGATATCCTGTGAAAAATGAATGAATAAAAGTCTAAACATTAAGTACCCTTTATAACATAAAAAAATTATAAGTACCTTAATGATATCATCTGAAATAACACCAGCAAATGAATTGGAATCAGCAGTTCCACCAGCACCAAGCATGCCAAGGGACAACCAATTTAACCATCCTCGAGCTTTGCCATATGAACGTTCACTATTGAATTGCTTGTCCTCACTGGATATAGGATCAGTTGCTCCAGATTTAGAGTTTTTTGAGTTGAAGTGAAGCTCCTGCATCAATTGAATTGATCACAACCCACAGACAACTCAGATATTACTAAAGGTATTCAACCAATGATCATAAGAATAAAAGCAATGTTATCCAGCCAAATTACATGAAAACCTTGCCAAATACTATAGTTAAATGACCACACCGCATGGGTTCCATGCTTCTTATTGGGACAGGCCTTGTTCATAGTGAGGGGGAAAGCCACTTATCCAATCTTTGATGTACAAGGGCAACGAAATTTCAAGACATAAACAATCAGGAATATATATCATTTTAAGATCAACAATTGAAGTAATCTTCTCCATTAAACCTTTGATCTTTCCTAAGCTCTCTTAGCCCATTATTTAATATCAATTCTGCCACTAATAACAAAAATTGATGAAAAATTCTCAAATAGAAGCAATTTGTTGTTCACAAGGAACACTGAACAATCTTCATTACTAATCTTATATGTTCCTAAACTCAAGTTACTAAACTCAATAAGCATCCGCAAGTTTTGCTTCTTAATAATACAATAATTACATACATAAAGCATAGAAGGTCAAATCGCATGCAATTCATGGATTTACCCTTTTCATTTTAAGGAATGTTAAAATTCCTTAAAAACTTGTCTAGAACTTGCCCAATGAATCATGAGTAAGTACATGTGAAAGCTTCAACTGTGTTTCTAACTTAAAGTAAATACACACTCTACGAATTCAGTATTGCTTACAGTTAACCTAAAAAGCTAACTTTTGTAGAATGGATCACCCGGTGGATTATGCAATCTATTTGACCGTTGTTCGATTACTGTAAAGTGGTTGCAAGGTGATAATTAAGCGCAGGTTAATATACTAAACAAAATTTAACTAAAATCCATTACACTTCGAGATACCTGCAACTGCTGCTCAGCAATAGATCTGTAGCTCAGGATATCATCAATATCGCATTCTTTATCCATCTTATCCAGCTCTTCCAGAATATCTTTATCTACAAGCTTGGGGAAAACAGTGGAAACAAAGCAACTGTATCTTCAATTTCAGAAGAAAAAATGGTTGACAAACAATTAAGAAGATTTGATAACATAGTGGTTAGCACAGAAAAGGACCTTCGACATACAAATACTATAAAAACTTGATACAACAACAGCAATGTAGCTAAATAATTGAAAACCATAAGCCACATTCATTTCTACCCATAAATGGAATTTATATGATAATCTCTGCATAGCTTCTGAAGAGCTTTGAATCCCAAAACTTGGGGGGTTGTTGCAACTAGACCAAATAAAGGACATTAATATACAAACAGCCAGCATCACATGGTCTAATTCTGGTCAAGACTCACAAATTCAAATATTGTTTTAAATCATATAAATTTCTAATTAAAAAAAAAAGTCTAATTTCATAAGACCATAACCTGAATACAAATTTCATAACCTTCCAATACCAGTGTTTATCAACTATGTGTTCACTAAACATACACAAAAAGCAGCTGTCACAATTCAATTCTCAACCAGCATTCAGGAATAATCACCAAGGATGATAAAACAATATGAAAGGTAACAAAAATGTGAAGCTGAAAAGGATGTTCATCAAGGAAATTTTGGGCAAAAAAGAAATTCTCATGAATCTTAGACAAGAGAGGTAATGAAAAATATATGAATTTTTAACCTGATCTAGCTGGAGTAGTTCAAGTTTTCTTCTGTATAGGTCCACATATTTCCGGCGGTCGTTTCTGCATTAAAATATTCATAATTAAAAATCTAAGATTGGAAAGTATGTTGTTGGTGAGTCAATCATGAAATGGAACTCTAATAGATCTAAAACTTTTCAATAACCCACATAGAAACAGACTAATTTGGCACTAGGTCCTTACTAAATTTCATCAATAATATTCTACAATAGGATAGAATTAAAAAAATCTATGATAGACGGTTATCTGCTAACCTGTGAGCATGTTAGTTTGAAAAGGTCAGCAGCATGTGTAACCAAAAATAGCTAAGGCATGAAGCAATCAAATGCCAGTATGGACAAAAATGAAGAACTTACATTCGTCTCCCAAAGTTGCTCCATGAAGTCTTCTGCAATTTCCGATGAACATCTGCCAATACAGATTTCAGCGCATACTGCCACCACATTCTCTGCCAACCATTAGTCTTTTCCAATAAAGATTTATAAGGGGGCCGATATCGTCCATACCTGTGGATAGTCAAAGGAAAGTTGAGCTGCAATACAATAGAAGAAAATAGTTCCAACCATAGAATGGGATAAACTTATAAAGGCAGTTAACATCATGGTCAAAGGAGAACTTAAGTAAGAACCAAGAGGCTGTATGCAGAAGGACATGCTACAAGACAGTAACCAGGCATACAACCAAAAGTTTCATGAAAGTTCAAACACTACATCCCAGTGATCGATGCAGTAGATTGATTGAAGAAAAATGGTTTCTTTTTCAAACTAAATGAAACAAATTCTTGGAAGAATTGGCCATACAGCAGGTTGGCAATGAGAAATTGGTAGCACAGCAGTCAGGCATGAGAAATCAACCACCAAGAAGATGGCAACTATAAGGATCAAAATAATCAATTAATCACCAATTTCAAAAGGAAAAGCAGATGCTTCAAATAAAGCTATGGTCATAAATATGATCATAACATGGTCATCAAGCTATCATTATTAGGCATATCATAGTTTGAATTTTGAAACTTCTTCAATTAAATGTGAAACATCAAAGTCCTAAATATTTGTTCTCATAATAACATTTGAGAGGACTGAAGGTGCAAAATTTTAGGTAACATGCAGTCATCTAAGCTTTCAGGAGCCTTGTATTGACAACCACAACTACAGAAAAATTTAAATTCAATCAGTTCAACAGTATTGGTTATCGGTTAATCTGATACCATTACTACCAAATATATCAAATAAATATAATCTGTATCATATTTCTAACCCACACTGAATTTTAAGTCTCTGTCCCAATATTTGCATCTTAGTCCATCTACAGTCCACTCGACCACACCCCACATCACCATGAATTCTAAGTCACTGTCCCAATATTTGCATCTTAGTCCATCTACTGTCCACTCCACACCCAGCTATAATCAGTTACCTTGCTACTAGGGTTTCCATCATTCTGACCACTCAAACACCTCGCACCTTCGCTTTGTATCTTTGTTTGCTTCTAATCTTAATCCCACAGCCACAAAACCGGTGCATCTTTTATGACATTGAATCAGGAAAATGAAAGAATACTCCAATAAGTTCAATATGGAGAATCTGTAGCACTTCAGAAGTCAATGTATAGTTGTTCAATTCAAATGTAGAGCTACAAATATTTGATAGCTGGATTTGGGTCTATATTCATATACCTTTCCATATTGAGAGATTAGTAACAGATGGACTTCTGAAAATTTCAGGAATATGGATATTGATACAGATTTAGGCATACATCAATCATATCAAAACCAGAATACAAATGTTTGCATATGTGTCCCTCTAACAATATTCAATAATCACTGGGTCAATTCTAGTGGATAACAAGTCTACATTATGCTAAAAAGCCAAGTATCTCAAGGTGGCTTCACTGGCCTAAATGTGGTGGATATTGATTGTAATTAATTGATCAGAACAATAAAGAGTTAGCCATCTTCTAATAAACTAACAAAGTAACACAAGTGAGAAAAGCATTGGAATCCAGTTCTTGGACTCTCAGTTATATGCAGGTCACATGAGTTTTATTATTGAAGTTCTATGCAAGAATCATGAATCATGATGGAAACATTAGGAAGTGCACAGACGTCTTATTTTAGTAGTACAGTAATTGCTTGTAAGATATACATCAGTAAGAAACACCATCAAGCAGACTATGTACAGATTGACATGTATTTGAGGCTAAAGGTTGTAAGTGGAATCAATGCAAAGCAAAACTACATTTTCATGGATATTCAATGAAATCCATAATATTCCAAAAAGCATAACAATATTGCCAAAGAAAAGGAATTTATAATGAGTACTTTTCTCGTAGCCTGCACACTGTGAAGTAATCCCAGAGACTCAGAATTTGTTGCAACTGGATCTCATTCAAAGATATGATCTATGGATAAAAAAGAATAATAAGAGAATAGTAATACAAACAAACCACTAATTTGAGAACACGCAGATATGACTAAGCAATTTGTAGCAACAAACCAAAGTATTCAGCTCAGCATTGACAGCATATTGAGGAGTGCCATCACTCTTTCCAGCTTTATTTACCTATATGAAGCAATACATTGACAACTGCTATAAGTGCAAGCTTACATAGAAACCGCAATGGGAAAGAAGGTTAAATTACAAAGTAGAAGAAAAAAGTTATTTTAACATGAAAAGAGAAGCAATTGTGTACCAGCAGAGACACAGTTACATCGAATGGGCCTACTAAATAGTCAAAACCCTCATAATCCAACTTTACATCGCAATATAATTGAGCATTGCCTGCAGCATTGAGTGACAAATTTTGGTCTCCTCCAAGTGTACAATAAAGTGCAAGATTTGAGATCTCAATTATCTTGGAGACTTGACCGCCTCTTGACTTCCCCACGGTGGATCTGGTCAACAAAAGTGAATAAGAATAAACAATGTTCTATGCACTAACATGCTATTTACATTATCATGAGGCAATCATAGGCAATAAATCTTTGTACCTTACTTGAATGGACCCCATGGATAAAAAATATACAAAATCAAATCAAATAATAAACCCCACACCAGAGTTCAACAAGTTGGGCAAACAACTTGGGCTTCCATGATTTCAGTTAATAAGTTGAATAAGTATATATTTCAGAAAAAGTTAGCAACTGCTGAAGCAAGGAGTAAGATAAGTGAAGCTTCACTGAAATATTCATAAAGAGCGGCTGAAAATCATTAAAACATAATCTGACCAAGTTCAAATGATCAAGAGCATGGAAACAAATTTAGGGACTTACATGGTAGAAAGATGCCTCCGTGAATCAGTCATAATAGTGAGACCAGAAAACCTTAAACCAAAAACAAACTGGTTCTGAAAAGAAAACAGAAAGCAGAAAACTCAATGCCTGAGAAATGATAAGGAGTCAAATAATAAAACTTGCTTTAGCCATTACTAGAAAAGGGGAAATTATGAAAGTCAAAAAATAACATTTTAAAGACATAGATCCATGATGTCAACTTTGAAGTGGTATCATAAGAATGGAACACAATACCAGGGCAATATGTGAATCTATGTATATCATATGAACATTTCGAACTGAAACTTGGATGTTGTCAAGAATCTGTAGATAGAGTAGTGGTCTGTGTTAGCTTGTAGACAATAACAGAAAGTAGAGTATAGCAGTAATTGACAAATACGAATGTGCTTTCAGAAATTGATGGTAAGCTTAAGGTAAACATTACCTTTGCAGAAATATAAGAAATAAATGATGGACCAGCTTGATTATCTGCAAAAATTTCCAAACATAACACAACCACCAAGTATTAAGACAAATAAAATATATGAGAGAATTCACACAAGAACAAGCTGGACAGATTGGAAAACTATAGTTGTTGCTTTACACCTATAAAAATGTTTATGTAGCAATCAATGCTAAAATTCACAATGGCTGCAGAACTTTTAATATCCATATAGTTTTATGATAACTAGAGGCAAAGTACACATAATTCTTTGATCATGACCAACAACCACAGGTAACATTAAGTATTCCTTGTGTTTCCTGTACAAGATGGCAGCTAATTGCATTCAACCACATGGACATGTATAACAAGAGACAAGAAATAAAAAACAAAAATGCAAGTGTCAGATTAGCAGTAATATCATCATCGAGCCATCATATCTAATTTAATATTAAAGGACAATTTCACCAATCTACATGTTTACAACAGCAATAAAATGTCATTGAGACCAATAACAGCTAGAGATAATGAGCAATGCTGAATGATTAGCATTTACAGAGAAATGGACCATTAATCTATAAAAATTTCATATCTAAGAAGATGGGCATGGCTGATAATATTTAAATGATGTAACAGCATGTTAAAGTAAAGAGGAAAAAGAGCAGCAGGAGGCCATGTTCCAAGAGTGATAAGGAATAACCCCAAGCTTACTACATCAATACCCAATCTGAAAGAGTGTCAGAAGCAGACATTGAAAAGAACATGTTACAAGAACAAGTAACCAAAAGCAACCCAAAAAAAAAAAGTACATGGTACAAGAGTGAAAAAGAATGTTTCAAGATTGCTACATCAATGCCAGCATCTGAAAGAATGTCAGATGCAAAATAAGAATCGAAAAGGCAGGTTAGACAATACCAGAAACTAATTTTCCCAAGAAGTTCAAATTTTAAAATTATTGATAATATTAATAAGACAACCATAACTATGGTATAACTTCTAAGAGATGAAAGAGCACCGGATACACGTTTAGACAACTTTGCAAGTTCCACTGCATTAAGTTTAGCCATTTTTCCAGCCAGTTCCCTTTTTTCAACTGATTCTGAACTCCACTGAAATGTTGAATATCACAGAATCAAAAACTACAAGTCGTCATTCTAACACAATTCATCAGGATTTTCAAGTGAACATTTAAAAAAAAAAACTAATTGGATTTATGTTTATCAAGGCATACCTCATGATCCTCTCTTTGACAAGCACAAATGACGACATCCTCCAATACAATAATGATAGGGTCCCAACCTAGCTTCTTCCAAGGAATTCTGATGCTTAGTTTCCCAACATGTCCTATAAAACCAAATCAAAAATTTTTCACCTCACAATGAAACAAAACACTTTGAGAGGAAAAATTAGGAATACAAATAATTAAAATACATAAAAAATAAAAAATAAATAAAAAGCAGCATAAATTATTTTAGTTCTAGACTTAAAGCACCAATAAGCACAATGGGTCAAACAATAGTGATAATAAATAACAATCAATGTTGATCCACGAGTATGACCAATCAGATAGATCAATGGAATTTCTGGTCAAAAAACACAAATTTGCTCATCAATTATTTTATTTGGTCGGCACCCCATTCATAGAAAGTAATCCCTTCTCATCTCTACAAGAAAATAACAATTTACCATCATCCATTTTGAACTCTGCACTAACCATTTTGACCTGGAACAGTTTAAATTGGTGTAAGCCATAACAAAGTTGCATAAGCAACATATAGCAATCAATACATGATCAAAAACCTAAAGAACATAGAGCTCAGAAATTATTATTTTAAAGTTAGTTGACTCAATTTTGAAAAGTTGCTAAAAATGGAAAGGAAGCATCTGAAAAGTATCTTGTAAAACATTAAAACATATTATTGACTAAAACCTTGTTAGGCGTTCATACATCAACCAACTGCAAAAGGAGTCTTAGGAGACATACCATTTTTTAATGTGAAAGGCAATTGTAGATAGTCAAAAGCTTCAAGAATAAGCTCCACTTTCTCAAGTAAAACTTCTCCTGCAGCGCAAAACAAGAGGCATATTCTCCAAATATTTAGATAATATGGCAAAAATTAGAGCCAAGCAGCCTCCCTTTTACGAATGTGTTCCATGCAAGATGAGTACTATATTCCACATGAATACGTTGTACAGAAATAAACAAGTATTCATCAATATTGCTAGATACATATGAAAACAAAAACTGATGGTATTTACAACTACGAACCAATGCTTAAGCAGCCAATGTATAATCTTAATATTAGTTTAACTTGATCCCAATTATGTACTGAGGAAGGCACAAGGTCACTTATTAAAAATGGCGAAAATGCACTGAAAATAACATGACCAGATTATTTCAAGAAACTTTTAAGATTTAAAATCGTGTTCACTGAACTAAAGAAATAAAAAAACCAAAGGACTGGTGCTCATCACTTTCAAGAAAACAGAGGTCTCAAAAACTAATGCAAAGATCATATAAAAGATGTCAAATACTCCACAAAGTAAAGAAGGAAAGCTACAAGGGAAAGACCAACTCAACATTCACAGACAAAATCAAACACAAGATAAGGTCATTCTTCAAGATTACAAGAGTTCAAAAACACAAGCAAGAACCCAAGTGATCCTTAATATTACCCTCAAGTTCAGGGAGAAGTTTTAAACTGATGCAAAGACCCAAGAAATACCAAATACTAATGAAAAGAGGACCACATTCAGTGCAATAAAATAAGAACTAAAATCATTGACACGATTGCAAGAATTTCAAGAATTTCAAAAGTAAACACACACACGCATAAAAATAAAAGACAATTCGATGAAAATATGCAAGAAAATAAATTCCAAACACCGCAAATGTCCAAAAGAACTGGATTCGCTTACACACTGCCCAAATATTCTCGGCCGAAATCAATCACTAACAAAGATCATTCTTCAACATAACCAAGAAAATAAGAATCAAAGAATCAAATACTAAATACTCATAGAGAACAACCGTTCCATATGCCGATCTTGAGCTGCTCCTTCTGGATGCCCTTGATGTAGCGACCGAGGTAGCCGACGAGCACTTGGCTCACCACCCCCTCGAACATTGCAAGAGATCAAAACTCCAAACCCTAGCCTCCCCTTCGATTCTTGAAGATCAAAGGCACCAAGCTCTCATGACGACGAGAGAGAGAGAGAGAGAGAGAGAGAGAGAGAGAAAGAGAGAAACAGCGAACTAGAGAATGAAAGGGTCTATATATACAGGTCTGGCTTCGGGGACAAGTTAAGCATTTTTCACCAGAGATCCGTTGAGCTAAGATACGGTTCAGGTCTCGGTTTACTTCGGTTTAGATATATTTCAAATGAACCCGGTTTGATCCAACGGTTACCATCTTTTCAGTCATCTTTCAGCGTGATGAGAATTGATTTTTTTTTTCTTAATTTATATTTCTATCGTTCCTTTCTATTTATTGTGATTAATCGAATTTCACATTAAAAAAACTTAATTATTTCACAAAATTTTATAAAAATTTAGTTATTTTTCTAAAATTACTCCTAATTTATATTTTCACATTTCTCTTATATTAATTCCAGAAAAGAGTTGAATAGATTGTTAAAAGTAATTTAAAAAAAGTAATAATAAATGTGTTAAAAAATGACAGATAAAAATCCACATAAATTTATGACAAATAAAAAAGAACAGAAGGAATATATGAACTAAAAATTATGCAACTTTTAAATTTCAAATAGAGTTTTTGGTTTTATACTTTGAGAAATCGTTTTTATTTATTTATATACTTTTCCTTTTCTAGTAAATTTTTTTAAGTTAAAATTCCATCAAAACAATCATATTGATTAATATGCAAATTTAAATTAATTTAGTCATTAACAGCAAATAATAAAAGTTCAAAACAAGAAAACTCATAGTAAAATTAATGGTTCAGAAGTTAATCCACAAAAATTCTTGGTAGAAGGATACAAAGATTTACCTGACTAAAGCTTCTACACTACTAATATACATAAATACATCACAAGAACAAAACAACTACTACTAATGATAAATTTTGGATATTTAGAAAGAAGAGTGCCAAACAGCTCCATCACCCTCTCCACAGCGCTGGTGAACCTCCTCCATTCTCTCTACTGACTTGCAAATGCCACTGCAACTCCAGTCAAAGGATGCTGCACAAGGATTACCAGCTTGTGCTTTCCATTCACAGTCTGTCCATCAACACAAACATCTTCAGATAAATAAACCCGATAAATAAAATTATCTTTTTCTTATTAAGCTACTATATATGTATACATATAATTGCCACAGGAGTTCGAAATGTCAGAAATCATGCAGTTATGACTTTAATGTAGTTCATCTTCAATCTAATTTTTCCCAAGATCTAAATAACAAGTAGAATTATGGAGAAAAGAAATTACCTGGTGGAGTCCCACAACAAAGGCTCCTTTCATCAATATGCTCAACGTCGAGGCCAATGAACCAGGAACCCAAAGAAACATCTTCATTCGCAAACTTGTGCAATATATGCCTGCAAAATGATTGTTACAAGCATTAGACTGATGTTTTGTTGTTAAACAAGCTTGATGTGAAAACATACCGATTGACTGATATGAAGGTAGCCAAGTCTTTCGATATGGCATACAACTGTCCGGTGGCATGTCGGAAGTATTTGTTGCCTTCCTCTCCAAACTTCCAGTATTCTGGTTCATGATACTTGACTCCTCTGCACAAATAGGCCAAATATTAGTATGCTAAGGATATATAGAGATTAGCCATCTGCAAAAAATGGAAGAGGATGCAGGCTTTACTGCTTCGAAAGAACGGGTCCAGACTTCATACAGCCAATATAAACACGAGGTTTGGACCTGTATCGACTTAGAATAGAACCAATTGTACCTGTTTCCAAGCACCATTGTTGTCAACTTGATTTTCTATATCATTGATGGCATATATCAGCAATTAAAGAAACAAACAAATAACTTCATTGAGTAGCTAACCGAGATTGACATGAACATCATCGTCCACCTTCACATAAAACTCAGCATCCCAATTTGCCACTGCAGTTGAGAAATATATCTGAGTTTTTGAAGATAACTCGTGATACCCTTCAACATGATCCTGCCAGAAAACGATTTCATTTATGGATGAATGAAGAACATGGTTTATTGCATTAATAATGCGAAATGGTTCTATATGAAACTGTAGAAAAGTTATTTGCTCCAGGGCCCTGCAGGAATCATGGAGTTCAGAGATATACCAGCCTGAGGAAGTCCTGATGCTGTTCTTCTTCTGCATCTATGGCACGGTCCAAAACACCACCGGCTGTCGCACTACAAGAAGCAAAGGCCTCTCCATGGATTAAAACAGTGGAGAGATTCCAAGCCAAAATACATTATTTGTTTATTTTGATACCTATGGCCAATAACGAACCGCATGACAATCCCCTTATCTTCCTCAAGTTTTCTTAACTTTTCTCCTGGCAATGGAAAGTATACATTAGCAATGGGATGCACACCAAATAAGAGAAAAAAATCGAAGAACACAAGTGATACCTCGAGGCATCCAAGTCTCCCTTATCGAATCTCTACGTTTCCTGCTACTAAAAGCAGTTATAATTCCCATGACAAAGAAAACTTTTGGACGCTCATTTGACATATCTCCACCAGTTTTTGTTGGCATTGGAGATTTGTACTGCTTAGTTGCCTGTGAAGCTCTAGCTGCTGCTAGTTGCATCTCGAGATTAGATATAGTACGATCTAGTGACCTGGAATACAAGAACCATGCAAAATTGTTGACACTGCCTAGGCAACTTTGATCTCACACTCGATAAAGTAACCAACCCCAAAAAAAGGAGGGTTAAGAAAATTTACAAAACCTTAAATTATAATAGTATAGAAGAAAAGAACCACTTGCAATGAGGAGACATGCTTACATAATCACATCATGTGTTTGAGAAACTTGATCAAGAATATCATCATTTTGGAAAGAAGCCTTCTGAAAGACCAAACACATGGTTAAGACACATTTATAAACCTAATGCAACAACTTAAATATATCAAATGCTATTTATGTCACACATATACATTCAGTAACTCTTGGAGGCATCTGCAATTAACTTACCTTCTTCTCACAGTTTATGTGAACTTCAGAGTTTCCCCTCTGATACCTGTCCGCCTTCTCACTTGCTTTAACCAGATCAGGCACACTCCAAACTCTGCAAAGAGAAATTAATAAACAGAGAAATTAACAATCATTTGAAAAAGTAGCACAAAACAAAAAACAGCAAAACATTGAAAGATAGACTCTATTATTGCATACATGATTGTTTATCCAATCCTCACCCACAGTAAATGTTTGCCTTTTAGAGAGGGAACATGCTCACTTTGTTTTGAATATAAGAATCTATTATCAAGATGCCACATTCAAAACATCTTTCTTCTATAATTTCCTCTTAATTATCAAGAATTTTCAGCATTAAAAAGCTTATCACATAGAGAGCTTCAAACTAACCTAAAAACACAAATAATTGCAAAACTCATCAGCAGAAATGCTTAAGAAACAAATTCTAAATTTCAATAATCAGAAACCACTTCAGATATCCTCAAAGAGGCTATTGAAAAGAGTTTCCAAATGAATAATTGTTGTCTCAAGAATACAGGTAATGTGCCACCAAACTTCAAAGAACGAACATAAATATCCATAAGCAATTGCATGAGTAGTCATCAGCATCAACTTCATGAAGTCCAGGTTCATATAACTTCTTCACTGAAGAATGAAAACCGGAGCATATGCATGGTTAAATTCTACTACTTGCCAACTCCACCCAAGCAACATCTATATCCTCCAAACCACTCAATTTGTCCATCCAAGCTTGAAGAAAAAACAAGCTTCTCACTCAATTCACAGTTCAAGAAGAAACTATCTTAAACAAAATCTTAGTTGCCCAGCAAACTGCCCCAATATTAAGTTTTGCATTTCCAACAATTAAAACACACCAATATACCACCATTGCACGTTGCACATAAGATTATAGGGCATAAAAGGTCCTTTCAGAGAGAGAGAGAAGCCAACAACTAGAACACTCTAATCACAGGAACAACCTTGAACCCCAACACTTCCTCGAATGCCAATAAAATGCACCATCAAAACCAACAACTATATACCCAGAAAACTCAAACTTTTTGAAGAAAAAATCAACCATAATCCAAGCAAAAAAATAAAAAGGAAAAAAAAAAATCCCAACGCCTTAAATCCAAACAAATCAAGAGCCAGAGGAGAACAGCATTAACATCCCAATCGAAGAGATTGCAGCATAAAAACCCAAAAAATAACACAAAAACAAAGAAATGCGCAACCTATTGACAACGAGGACGCCCAGAGAGAAGCAGGACACACAAAGAAAGAACACCCATCTCGCCGAGACCCCTCCTGCAACCTTCTGGTGCCTCCCAGCCCACACCGCCCCCATCGTACCAAAAGAACACCAAAAAACCAAACTTTTTAGTCAGCTAAGCTAAGCAAACGCATCGATCACATCGTCCGCCATTGGAGATGATCGAAAAGCTTCGAACTTTGGAATTCGACGTATAAATTTACGGGATTTTGGTGCTCTTCTTCGGCTCGCTTTGGTTGAAAAGCAGGCCTTGGGAATGGCGGAGTTGCGTTTAATTTGGGAATTAATAGAAATTTGGAAGTATTTGTACGGTGGGAACTATGAAATGACTAAAATACCCCTATAGTATAGAGAGTGCTTCTTTCCTTTCTATTTATTTATTTATTTATTTATTTTGGCTTGTGCTTTTTGGGAAAGTGGGATCCAACTTAGAATATACATCCATATTTGCTATTTATTATTATTATTTTTTATCTAGTATGTAGGGTTTTATACTTTATAATTTGAAGAAAAAAAGGGTTCAAGGCATAATGACTAAAAAGCCCTTGCTTTAAGATGCATTATTCCACTTTAGTCACCGGTCAAGCTTAAGATATTTAACTGAATTGACAGAAACGTCCTTCAATTGTACCATATATGTTTTGAATAGTTTTATTTATGAAACTTGAAACTGATTAATTATTAAAACCCATTAATTCAAATATCTGTTTTTAAAAGAAATATTAATTTGGAGGAAAAGTTTGATATAAGATGAGCACACATTAAATCACTTTTTACCAATTAAAATTATATATTTTAAAAAATTGTTTAGTTAATAGATATTTGTTACCATTAATATTAATACCAAAAAATGATTAATTAAATTATTAAATTTTATAAAAAATTAAGTTAGCGGAATAAATAAGAGGTGTTTGGTATGATCACCACCCAAATATTTTGAGCTCTAATAAATCTGACTTTTTTTTTTTTAAGATTTGAGCATGTGTATATATATATATATAATAAATGATAAGCGCTTCTCATTTAAGAAATTGTTAAGAGATAAACATGTCTGGAGTAAACCAGTTTTAATATATATTAATTACTCAAAAATAATTTACTAATAACTTGTATTTAAAAAAACCAATAATAATGATAAAAATAATAATGAAAGAGTGTTGAAAATGACAAAAACAACCTCAAAAAACATTCTCATTGTATGATCAATGTTTTTGGGTTGTGTAGCCAAGAGTGGGGCAGTTATTACTGTTCATCATTTTGTTTACTTTTGCGGGTTTGGTTGCATCTGCATGCGCTTATTTGGAAGCTTTTTGAAGCTTCATAAGATCCACTGAACATTTAATTTTATTTCAACTGTTATTATTATTTATTATTATCATTATTTATTACTATTATTATTTATTAGTGGGAAGAGCCTTAAAATGTAAGGCATCTCCAAAGAGAACTACTTTTTTATATTCATTATTATGTTGTTTGGGTTCATCCTTTTTGTAAAGAAAAAAAAAAATCAAAGGATCTCAAACTTTCAATAATTCTTTTTTTTTTTTTTGCTATGCAGGGATTCGAAAAAACTTTTACTGCTGTTCATTCAATTTGGATTTAAGCATTCCAAACACAATAATAAATATAATTTTATTTTTATTTATTATATCATAAGAAGTTTTTTTTTAAAAGTAAATAAATAATCTCAGACACAATTTTTATTACTGTATCTCAATCATACATTGTTGATGATAGAAAGTTAAACATTTAACCAGTTGTATAGAAGTTAAATATTTTGCCACCAAAGTAGTTACTGATTCATTAAAAAAATTATTGCTTAAAAAAGAGTATTTTTATTATTTTATTATTTTTTAAATTTAAATACAAACAAAGAGAGGAGGAAGAACAAGATGGAATGATTTATGGGGATGATGATTTAGGGAAGCATTGATGGAAGCTAATGTTTGTAAATGGTTTTGAAGCCGTGCAGACAAAATACTGGGAATTTTGGTGCCATGTTGGTGTCGTCGTATCAACAAAGACCAGCTGCTTCTGCTCATTAAAACACACACACACTCTCTCTGTTTCTCTGTTTCTCTGGCTCAGGAGTCACGAGATCTTTTGTCCGTGACTTAACAAATTGGTTTGCTAATTAAGTCACAGCAATGTGAGTGTGGGGGCATCTCTCTGTCTCTCTTTATTCAGTGTATATATATATATATATATATATATATATATATATATATATATATATGAAAATTGCTATCCCGGTAGAATAGTAGGGTCATCCCGGAACTGGGGTTAGCATTAAGGTTAATTATTCGGCCTGAATAGTATTGCTCTCTTTATATATATTTTTTTTATTGTAAAATTTTAATTGAATTTATAAAAAAATTTAGAGACAAAGTTGTTTAAGCGAATAGTTTTGAGTAAAAATCATTATGTATGTAAAATAGTTATTTAAGTAAATAATTTTGAATTTAAATTATTATATATATGAAATAAACAAAAGCTACGAGAAATTTAACTTGTAAAATCTAAAGTGAAGTTACCCAATAAAATTAGAGGTTTGAATAGGTTAATTGAATTTACAAACTGAAATTTGGGATGGGAAGAAGTTTAATCTTTTACGAGATTTTCAATATTTTACTCAACTCTCAATATTTTACTTAGAATAATTTAAAACCTATGGCTTCTAAATAACTAGCGAGTTAAAATGAAAAATGTTTGTATCATTAAATTATTATTTTTAATGGGTTTTGGGTTTTCATATTTTAAAATAATTTTAAAAACTCAATTTTAAACTAATTACCTATTATTTATTATATGTTGTTTTGTTGTTTAATATAAGAAATTAAAATGGACCTCACCATTACTTTGTGACCAAGACAAATTCCCTGCCAATACCAAATCAACATGAAACATTAGCTTGACAAAAATTTTGACCAAGTCTTTTCTTTTCATCTTAACAATTAGAGAGCTTAAAGTTTAGTTAACAAAAATTAAAATTGATATGCTTGCATATTGAGATAAAAAGATACTGGACAAATTAAAAATAATTTAATGCTTAAGAAAGAAAAACAAGAAAAGGTTAATTATTGCTTTGAATAAGTTAAATTTAGTCATACATAAATATTAAACAACAATGGATCATAAATAAAATAAAAATCAACTTTAATCCGCCTTAATATATAAATGCATTAGTTACACAAAAGAGATATCGAGAATTTTAATATTATTTTTATAAAAAAGAATAAAAAATGGAAGCAAAACACAAACCACTAGGTTCAAATAGTTAACAACACAAAAAATAAATCCTGGTATGACATATGAAGGAGTGATATGAGAATTCGATTCCTCAAAAATTAACTCACGGGTAATGCCACTACCCACATGTGTTATACAGACAGACATTTATCATTTTTTTTTGAAAAAAAAATCTTCCATTTTTGTCCAATTATTTTTTAATATATATATATATATATATAAATAAACCATGACCACAAGAAAACCAGAAAATATATTTGACACGTTCTCTTGGAACATCTCCAGAAGCGTAACCTTTTTCCTCTGTTCCTTGTAATCCAAGCAAAGTAATCCCAAACTTGTTCTCAAAGAGAACATATTCTGCATTTCCTGAAGACCTGGTCAATTATAAGTATAAAAACTCCGGCAATTCAATTCATTAATCTCAATAACAAGAATTCTCTCCCTTCTGCTTCTTCTGTCCTGCAAAATAAAGAAAAACTGAAAGCATATATTGATAGACATGGATGTGCTACTGTTAATGTCTATCCTTAGTGCTACTCCTGAAGAAATATCCGGCGGGAACCGGAATTTGATCATGAATAACCGGAAAGATGTCAAGAAGACAAAGGATGCGAAGGATAATGACGGGAAGACCGGCATGAACATTTCACCGTGCAGGAAGCAACAGCAGAAGCCAAAGTTTGCGCCGGAGTTTGATGGGCTCAATTGGTTTGAGACTCTTGTCTTTCACTAATGAAGCCCCGCTTGACACCTTTGTTGTTGTTCTCTGATGCTAATTATAATTGTTCATGTTTTCGACTTGTGATCAACATTTAAAGACAAGATATACATGAAATTCTTTGCAGTACCTGACAAAAACCGTTTATTGCAACAACTGTTGGTAGGTGTTCAAACCATATAACATGATGTGTTGAGCATAACATAACACACACAAACAAGTAACAAAAGAGCTAGATAGGGCAGAGATAATATTGAGACATGAGTGAGATAAAACTAGTAAAGCCATCAAGATTGAAAACATAAACTTTGTGGAATATTTGATCAGAAAAAAACCTGCAAATATGTTACAAGGATAAACATCATGGATCAAGGAACCAGAGGAGAGGGCCATGGTAACTTCAGCAAGGTCCTGCAGAAGAAATCAAGTTGATATGAAAAAGGTTTTCTCTTAGTCAAATAAAACAAATGCAGAAAAAGAAAATGAAACACTTATTCTTTTCTTGCCTTTTTCCTTTAAGGCAATCAAAAGGACTTTGAAACTAGTATCACTAAAAACAGATCAAATGCTATTCCAAAAGTGATACTTTTCCCATATACAAGTTTCTGCCATTAAAGAAGTTTCAAGACAGGTGGTTTTTCATATTCTTTTTTGGTTCATACGGTTGTTGAAAATGAATGAGCAATATCATCACAAGTTTTAAGTGACATTATAGGTGTAGCACTTGTTCATGGTTTGGCTTTAAACAAAGCTACTACATGCCTAAGAAGATTGAATAAAAAGCGAAGTTACCGTATCTTTCCAATTGATGTGCCCATTTAGTTAAACAGCCCTATGATTTAAGAAACCTATGTGTTTGTATTTATAGTTTCCACTTTATTAAAGAGTTATTCCTGTATTCTACATGCATCTGTCCCCAGAATACAAGAAGTCCTGCATGGTGACACAATCCACAACCCTTTTAGGATGAACAATGTTAATGACACAACATGTCATTCAATCATAACTATAAAGGTATTGCACAGTGCAGGTGGGCTCCCTCCAGTGGACTATTCTATGCTCCATGATTGGTTGAGACAAGATTCCTGCCATACTTCACTATACGGGAACAACATATCCTAAAATATTTCATGTGCTACCCTTGCACTTAAAAAGATGTGAAGGGAAATGGAAATATTAACTAAATGGTGCAAACGTTGCTTTCCAGACAAAGACAATCTTTAAGCTCTCAAGCCTCTCATTATCTGCTTAGTCAAAGGAATGGTTGCAATGCAATTATGAAATCACATGCAGTGCTTTCATTTGCTGCACATCATAGGGTGTGGTATGGAAGATGCAAATCACACATACTAAAACAGTCTATACAGCGATTTGTTTATGACCAGAGTAATACTTATTCAACCATCCGGAGCTTAAGAAATACTGCATATAAGTGGTGTGGGTTTTTAGGTTCCTAAATCTAACTCCTATAGGAAGCAAGTAAAAAAAAAGATTGGTAGCTAGCAAGCTAAAATGACACCATCAATCAATATCGTTAAGCCAGAACAATTTCCAAACATTGTAGTTTATAAATCAATGACTCTTTTGCATTTTATGACGCTATAACATTACGCTCTGGAGAATAATAAAAATCAATAGCTCTTTTATATTATGTGTATATACTTTGCCCTCAAATAAACATCAGGGAATAATATAAAGAGCAGTGATAAAAAAGTTGATGTTATTGAGACAGAAACCAAAATTTGTACCATTTGCAATGCATTGGACTATATATACAGCATGGATACATTGAAAATTAAATAGTGCAAAACTAAGGAATATTGCCTTCACATTTACAAAAGATTTGTGCACATGAGCATGAGAGTACCTAATCAATGGAAGTCTTCAATAATGGCTAAAAATTGAAGAATGATAATTTTAGCTACCTTCTATGCATTACCTCTATTTGTCACTTGTCCAAATGGATGCTGTAAGTACAAAATTCTCCCTATAAAATAGAAACAATGTCCCTCTGAAGTCTGAACATAAGATCCATAAATACTTCATCAAATGGTGTTGTCACGATTCACTCCTGTTAAGAACTTCCCTCACCAATAATGTACGTCCACGGAACTCCTGTTCAAAATCAATTATAAGAACAAAAAGGAATAGGATTAAGAGTTTTAGCTATTATCAATCAAGGCAATATAATGTGTTTTCTAAGAAAAGGTTGCGTTATTAACATGGAACCCCAAATTTCTTGAGCAAACATAATGGTATCCCAAGAAGATTGTCCTAACTGCAGGCGCTTGTGAAAATTAAATTTAGTGATAGCACAAAGACCAAAAACAAAAATATTAGATAAAGCTTCACTTATAGCTTTTATAAAAAGAATAAGATCAGCTTAAACAAAAAATGAAGCAAAGAGAAAAGTGATGTGTTCATAAACAAAATAAAAGGAGGATATACCAATCCATTTTGCTCTAATGCAGATTTCAGTTCATCAGCAGAAGAGAACGAGAGGAACCCATATACACGATTTTTCCCACCTTTACGATCATAGAGCACCCTCGTACTAACAACTGTCCCAAATTGACTAAAATGCTCTCGCAAATCTTCAGGCTTTACTGACCATGAAAGGTTGCCAATATAAGCTTTATATGGGGTTTCAAAGACAATGTCTTTCTTTGGTGCAGTATTCAAGGCCTCAATGTTCCGTCTGCCAGATGTCATATCAGCTGAATATTGAACACGCATTTCTCGTCCACCCAAATCCTAGAAAAAATGAGCCATGTACCAAAATGATCTTTATAAGTTCAAAAATAATCAAAGGTACTACCAATTAAGGCACAGAAGAATCTTTCTCAACTTACAGAGCCATCCAAGGCAGCTATTGCAGTTTTAGCTTCTTGAATAGAACTCATTGTAACAAAACCACTTCCTCGACTAAGGCCTGTTGCAGGATCTCGAGATACCTGAACAAGTTAAATTAAAATGCCATCACACATACAGGATGAAATCTTCATTAGGAAACTAACTAGGAAGAACACTAATAATATATTTACAACAGAATATTTACCAAGTCCATTTCATATGAGACAAAATCACCAATATCATGAAACTTGAAATCTGCATGTGAAACAACAGAATTCTCTTCAATTGGCACAATGAGCTCCAATTGATTACAAGTTAAACCCCTAACAAAGTTAACCTCTTGTCTATCTCAAAAACTTGATTGTTTAAGCAATTAATACCAGACTTCAACAGATTTTCCCCACCGTGCTAAAAGCTCTTCCCATTTTATTTTACATATCAAACAAATTTTAATGCCACACTACTGCATGCATTGCAGAGTCAGTGACATAACCCCCGAGCATTTGAAAAGGACCCTATTTCATACCATTAAATGTAACAAACAGTCCCAATATCAATAATAAGCAAAACTTTAAGTATCTCTATCAGTGATCAGAGAATAAAAATAAAACCACTCAAACTTTTTATAAATAGCACTGCACAATATTAGACATCAGTATCAAGCTTCACTAGATTTTCTGGAGCATAACCGCAAACAAGATGGTGAGGTATAAATAGTTAATTATGAACTCGCACAATATTTCTATAACATTGAATTCTTACAGATCAAAAGAACAACATTGAAATCTTCACGGATAAACATACAAATCAAATATATGCACAAACAAAGGAGCCAATATGCATTCAGAACTAAAAGGGATTTAAGAAATGAATCATGTTATACCTCAACAGCGTAGACGGTTCCATGGGGTTTGAAGAGCTCCAAAAGCTGGGAGACATCACAGCTCCTGGGGAGATTGCAGACGTAGAGCTCGCAAGGTCGTACCCAGGGCTTCGGCTCCTCAGAGATGCCTTCTTCTTCGCCATCTCCCTTATTCTCATTCCCTGCCAAGACCTTCTCTTCTTCCTCAGCAACAGACCGCAATCGGAACCTGGAAGTGAGAGTGGGAGCGACAAGGGAGGTGGTGTATGAAATCGAAATGGAGGTGGATGAGGGGGTGAGGGAGGAGAAGCGAAGGGAAGACGAGGATGGTGATGGGATCTGGCGGCGTCGGAGAACGAGCTTCGGTGAGGGAGCGGCGGTGACGGCGGCGGCTACGGCCATGGGAGAAGCGCCGGCGGCGAGAGGGGATAAGGGAGGGAAGCGAGAGAGAGTGTTCCGTGGTATTGACACGAAGTTTTGGATATCATGAGCCATTAGTTTTCTCTTTCTTTTTTTTTTTAATTAATTTTTTATTTTCTTTTATTGTATGTGTGTATTAATTAATTATTAATAATATGTGGTTAATTGTGAATATTAATTATTTTTTAAATAAATTTTAAAATAGTTAAATATTAATATTATTTGGTTTTTAACACACCGTCGACCTTGTAATTTTTCATGGAGTAATTTACGCCATTTGTCTACTCAAATAGGCCTATATTATCAGGAGGTGGGTTTGCCCCGACTAAGTTTTACCTTTCTTTGTTTTTATATGGTTGTTATTGCGAAGTGCATCATTCTTAATGATTGTGCTCACTTTGATCTGATGTTGTTTTGGTTTTTGTGTTTTTCTTTAACTATTTGTTTATTTTTTATCGTTGTTTTATTTTTATTTTTTAATAAATTTATGGTTTATTTATTTAAAAAAATATTGGAGATTAGAGTTTATTAATAATTGTTGTGTTTTTCTTTAACTATTTGTCTATTTTTTATCTTTGTTTTATTTTTATATTTTAATAAATTTATGGTTTATTTATTTAAAAAAATATTGGAGATTAGAGTTTATTAATAATCTTTTTTTTTATCATATGTTGTGTTTTTTTTAATAAATTTATAGTTTATTTTTTTTAATATTAGAGTTTATTAATAACAAAAAATGCTTATTTTGATTATTTTTATTTTTATTTTTTAAATATAATTGTTAACTAATCGTATAATTTTGAAATAAAACAGATAATAAGGCAGTATTATTTATAAAAAACAAAAAATTAAATCAGCATTTAAATTTTAGTAATATATAATTTCAAAACTTTTACTAAAAATATACATCAAAATTTTGGTCACCAGTGACCAATAGAGTTTAGCCACGTGAACAACCACCCCGGGTTGTAATTTCTATCCAGAACCAAACAGCTGATCCATGGTATTCAGATCAACGACCTTCAAAACACTCGAAATTCGAAGAACTCCAACGCTGCACCGCCGCCGGCCACCGCGAGATCGAGAGCCATGGCCGCCGATTGCCGCTATGAGCTCTCCCAAGCAGCGTACATCAAGCTCGTCCTTCACTCCCTCAAGCACCGGACCTCCTCCGTCAATGGCCTCCTCCTCGGCCGCCTCCGTGAGGATTCCCCCACTGCCGTCGTCCAGATCGATGACGCCGTCCCCCTTTCCCACTCCCACATCGGCCTCCTCCCCACCCTCGAGCTCGCCCTTATTCAGGTACTCCTCTCCTTGCTTCGATCTAGTGACCGGGTTTCGAAGCTAGGGCTTCGACCATTTGATCTCTTTGATGTGTTTAGGTGGAGGAGCACTTCGGGGCTGTGGGCATGAGTATCGTTGGGTATTACCACGCCAACGAGCGGCACGATGATGCGGAGCTCAGCAACGCCGCGAAGAAGATCGGCGATCACATCTTCCGGTACTTCCCACGCGCTGCCGTCCTATTGGTAAACATCTGTCTTCCTGTCTTGGATCTATTGTGGATGAAGCCATTGATAAATTTGAACCTTTTCCGTTGTTTTTGATGCCGCAGTTGGACAATAAGAAGCTCGCAGGGTTGCCCAAATCGAAGGCACGAGATCCTGCTCTTCAGGTATTGCTGCTTTTATTTGTTAAAGATTATTTTTCATGCTAATATTGTTTATTCAATTGAATTAGTTCAATCAATGAGCTTCTTGTCTAATTGATATATAAACTTGGATGCCATTGTGATTCATGTGAAGTCCTCCCTCTGTTCTGTATTCTTTGATTCTTTGTAGTACTTTGGTATCTGAGTGACCACTAAAGTATGTGGTGTTCATTTCAGTCAACTCGCCATTATCTTTCTTTGGCTGAGGGGTATGTTTGGCTTTCCACTACTCAGTTATCAACTGATTTTGTTTGTTATCAATCTATTGGTTCTTTTACATTGCAAATCTGCTGTGGATTGTTTCCTTCACTTTTGTTATACTTTGCCTTTTCTTTCCGGGTTATCTGATAAGGTTAAGAAGCATGTAGCTTGTTGAAGGCTATTAAATTGCCAGTTATCCTCTGTCGCCAGTTTCCATGGTCTCCTATTATTTTTGTTTACTACGATTACAACTTATTTTCTCATAAGGTAGTTTTTGTTTTGATTTGTGTATTTAAAATGTGACTCTGAAAGTAGTTTATTTTGCAATATAGGACTCAACACCTCTGTTCTTTATGTTGATTATTGTGACAAAAAGGCATTCGACATTTATGGCCTTATTGTTATTCGAGTTTCACTTGTTTCAGTGTGTCCTTGTATGCCTCCCTTGTCCATATTTCTTGGAGGGTTGATATTTAATTTGACAGAATTTTGTTTTTCTTTTGGCTGGCTTTGCACCTAGAGTATCCATATATGATCATGTATAGTTTGATAAGCTTATTTTAGACTTGATGATTTAAAGCCATATCAGATTTTAGTGTATCAGTATTGTTGTTGTTTGAATATAGGTTTAGTGTAGAATTTTTTTGTTTTTTAACAAAAAATTTGATGACGGCAATTACATAACAGCAAGGAAAAAGTAAACAATTGATAAGTCTTAATCTAGAATTGGTAATGTTATCATGGTTTATAATAATGTATGGATGTGTAATTCTATTTTTTTTAGTGTTGGATGGCATGCTGCTTTAACTATATAGCTTTGCATCAATAGATCAAATATCATATGCTAAATGAAAATGCTGCAAGAAATTGAAGGAGAGATAATTTTGAGAGCTCAGGTATATATTGTATGGCATATGTGATGCAGTCTGAATGAACACTACATCAACCAAACTCATTTGATACTGATAAAGAATATTTATACTCTTAATGCACCTTGGTCTGCTATTCTAACAAATCTGAATGAACGCTACTTCCCCCAAGCTCATTAAATACTGAGATCAAGATGCAAATTTGCAATTGAGGAATTTCCTTCTTTTTAGAGTGCAATGCACACACACAAACTCAGTAGATACCGAGAACAAGATATGAGTTTGCAATTGAGAACTTTCCTTTTTTTGGAGTGCAACACCCACACACACAACACACACTCGTTTCTTCTTTTTGGAATGCAATATATAGATACATTCACAAACACCCACTTTTCTTCTTTTTAAAATGCAATATAGATGTAGTCACACATGCACGCATGTATAATCTCTCAATGCATCTTGCTTTTATATTCATACAAAAATCAACTAACTCTGAGATCTTGATATGGCGCATTGTTACAAGTAGGCAAATATAATCATCAGGACTTTGATGTTCAATTTGAGATGTTTTAGCTGCAGTGATTATTTATTCTACACTAGTGGAACTTGATGTCCATTATGATAATTGAATTATAATTTTGAAATGGTTTTACGTGTTTCTACCTTTGTAACTGTTTTGATATATATATATATATATATATATATATAATTTGTCTCCTTCAAAAGCTGTACACAAGGGATTCCTCCAAAAGTTGGCGTCAAGCTGGATCTGATGGAAACAATCAGTTAATCTTGAAAGAGCCCACAGCCAACGTAGTCTTACTGGACTATATTACCTCCGAGAAATGGCAAGCAATTGTGGATTTTGATGAACATCTTGATGACATTAGCAAGTAAGCTCATGTTGCTGGAACTTTTCCTGAATTGCCCTTTGAATATCCATTTATTGTTAGAGCCACATGTACATTTTACTGACACGCTGTTGAATAATTTTTGCAGGGACTGGTTGAATCCGAATCTTTTTAAGTAAATCATTTGTATTCATAGTTAAATATTTTTGCAGGTATGATTAGGTTATCATAATCTTTAATTTCTGCAAATAAATTTACTTTGGCTTGAATTTGTTGAACTCATCCGGCTTTTTTATATTGTTTGACAATGGGATGCCATGAATATCTATTGTTTGCTTCCTACTTAATGTTTTGTTCACTCCTTTTAGAATGTCTTTGATAATAATTACTGCAAGACATGTTTGTGTTCAAATTATTGATCGCCAATGATATTGAATTGCATTAGAACATAGACCATGTTACCAGACCATTATTGAATTTTTAACTCCTTGTCTGACGTAATGCTTTGAATGTGATTGTTTACAATTCCCAAGTTTATGCTGATTGGTGGCCTAGAAGACTGGTTCCTCTCCAAAGATCTTAACCTGACCTGTATGTTATATGTATCAATGCTGAGATACCTACTGATTGGGTTTACGAAATCATGAGAAGCTGTCCAAACCACCTTCTAATATCAATATTGATGATCCCAAGGACAAGTTGATGGTTATCACTGATGTTTGTACTAGCATTTAGGTTGTGTTTCATGTTAAAACAGAGCATCCTTTTGTTTCAAATGGTGCGTATGTTCTTTAGATTTAGATGACTCAGATGACGGAGTTGTCTTCCTGGTCCATTTATCTTTTTGATTGTTCAGTAGCACTTCCTAAAACTAAAACCAAGGCAAAATCAAATATGAGTGCTGGTGATACTTCAGTGTCACATATCATATAGGTATTAACTTTAGCTTTGGTCGCTTAACCATATTGATATGTTCATCTTGGTCATTCAAACAAAAAAATGTTTGTTATGGTTGCAAGATTAATAATTATTCTTAATAGTGAAGAAAATGATTCTTTTTAATTCATTTTTTTTCTTTTTTGGGTTCAGTGAATAATTTCTAAGATTCAATACCAAAATGAATATAAAGGAATAACTAGAGAGCAAAACTGCACTTTTGCTTTATCAAATATGTATGCTGATATAGCTGTCAAACTTCAATGTGTCTATCCATGTGCATATGGCTTGTATATATAATTGTTCCATTAACATATTGGTGTCACCATTAACCTCTGAAACTTATGTTTTGATAATTAATAAATTTTCATGGAACAATACAATAGCTAGGGATACTAAAATGCATGTAAATGTAGCATGCAGACCATAAGAAACTTCTGACTATTATATATTTAGATGTTCGGTGTTTTTGGATTGGTTCAAGCTATGGTTAGATATATTTCACCTTAAAACTTGTCTATATACAGTCAACAACTTCTGATCACTGAATCTGAAAGAACTGTACTATCTTTAGAATGGTACCACTCCGGAGAATCAAGAACCATATCTATTGCCATTGGCCTCCACAGAGCTCAACATCTTCTTTTAAGGAAAGAAGCAGCTTGCTATATAATGAGGCTAAAACATTGGTCATTTTATTAAGGGATTTTTGGTTCGTGATAATGTGAAAATATTATTATCATGCATTATATGGTAATTCGAAAAAATTACTATGTTTTGCACTCTAGTAGTGATAATATTTATGGTAATATATGATTACTAACAGTGAAATATTATTATCAAGAAACTTGGTAACTACATTACAAAAAAAAAGTGCTTACTCGATATTATTGTGGTCATCTGAAAATGTTACTTTAAACAAATATATATTTTTCTTTTACAATTATTTTTTAATATTTATATATATTCATGTATATGTATGTATACATATATGCATATACATAAAGCTACATATAATGTGGGGAGGAACCTTGCCTCTGATCTCTTACGCCCCATAATTCATATTTTTTTAAAAGTTATATTTAAAATTTTTATATATTATTGTTTTATTTAAATAACAATATTACTAATAATCTTAACTATTTTAAAATATATAATTTATCTTATTTGATTGATATATGATAATATAAAATTATATTTATTGTATTTTATCAACTTAGGGCTCATAATTCGTGATTTTTTTACAGTAGTCTTTTTATTTATAGATAAACTTTTTTTATAAACTGTTATAAAAAATGAAAGACTTTATGTAAATTTCTTTTTTTATATATTATATTAAAGCTGCACTTACTTATTTTTTCCAAAATTCCAGATATTACAAATGGCTTCTCCTAGTCTATCTTCAGAGTTGTTTTTGCATGAATCCTTCCACATGCTAAAAGAAAATCATATTATATAAATGTTATAACATAAAGAAAAATAAACCCTATTTATCCATGAAAACTATTTTATCTCAATCTTCAACCTTGAAAGTATGGAATCTTTTATAATAAAGAAATTTATTTTAAAAATATTAATTTCAATAATTGATTAACGAAAACATTTGGTTTTAGCTTAAATAGAAAAATTTTGTTATATTAAAAATAAAATAAGATATTTAATAACTTTAAACATATATTAATTTAAAAAATCTAATTATTGAAAAATGTAAAGATATTAATTTTATTAATTATTATTAGATAAAATAACTTGTATATGAAAAGTTAATTTTAAATAATATATAATTTAATATATCATAATAAAAATATTTTAATGTTATTATAATATTAGATAGTTTTGGTAGGAAAGTTTTTTACAGAACTTGACACGTGCCAATGATGTCTTCTATTTTAATATATATTAAAAATGTGGGTGCGGCAAGTTTGATGCTCAAACCCCTTCTCATTACTGTTTATAGTGGTAATGGGTCCTTTGTTGTGTGTGCCCAAACTCCATAATCCTATCCTATGTCACCACCTGTGCGCAAACTAAAAAAATCGTAGTAAACAATTTTTATAATAATATTAACACATGTAAATGACATTTATAATAATATTCACATTTATGATATAATAATGATATAATAGTTATTAATTGGAAAAATTACTTAAAAGTCCCTGAGAAGTTTCAAACTTCCACTGCAATCCCTTTGACATTTTCGTTTCCCTTTAGATCCCTCCTTTTTAAATGCAAATTCCGTTTAGTCCCTGGTGTTACTTCCGCCAGTTAATAGGGGAGAAAATTACACAAATGCCCATTTACAATAAATCAAAAAGTAACTTTCATGTCCATGTCAAATCTCATTTATTGTGAGTAAGGCTATGCAATATATTTTGTCAGAAATAGAGTATATTTCACTCCATCTTCTTCTCATCTTGGGTTGGGTTTGTCGTTCTTTATCTTGGTCCGTTGCCAAAACTTGAAGTGAACTCCTGCACGCGTAAGTTAGTTGTTGTTCTTCATATTCTTGTTGTTGTTGTTGTTCTTCTTCTTGTTTGTATTGCTATTGTTCTTCTTCTTTTCGTTCTTGAACTTCTTCTTTTTGTTTTTGTTGTTGTTGTTCTTATTCTTCTTGTAATTGTTCTTGTTATTTTTTCTATTGACTTTGTTGTTTTTTTTATTGTTGTTGTAGTTGTATAATGAAAACTTACTCTGCCGTGACGAGATTCAAAGGAGAAGGCCGTGTGCTACAATTTACCGTATTAAGTTCATGGGAGTTAGTTATGGGTGAGATATGTGCCTGTTGGTCTCTAAATGCTTCTGAAGTGAAAGTGAAGTTCGTAACGCCTGACTAATATAAGACGTTTTACCCCATTGAGCCCGAAGTGAATTTTCAACGCATGTGTCATATATACCATAGCTTTAACAAGTTCATCGTCGACATCGTTGTGAATAGATTTCTGCCCTTTTGAATGTGATTTTTTTTTTTGTGTCGTATATTATTGTTTCCTGTGTATAATATTAGTTTCCTATGTATAATATTGGTTTCTTGTGTATAATATTAGGTATAATGTGTATAATATTTACTTCCTCTTTATATAATATTTTGTTTCCCTTGTATTTCTGGGTTTTCGAAAGCAGGGAGTCCTTGTCAGACAGCATAAACCCCACTGGTGATAGTTTCCTCTCTCAACATAATTCTTCTGGGGCGCTGAGTATTACCGGATGTACCGATGCACATGATTGTTCCACTTTGCACGAAGGCCAACGGTTTGAGAACGCAGATCATTTTAAAGATTGCCTGTGAAGCATAGCTATCAAGAAAAATTTTGACTTTACGTTTATAAAAAATGACAAAATGAGGGTGATCGTAAGATGTGCTGCTCTAGAATGCCAATGGAGAGCGCATGCTTCTAAAGAGAGAATTCATGACACGTTTCGGCTGAAAACAATGCAAGCAACTCACATTTGCGGTGGAGGCATTGGTACGACAGCGCATCCAAAAGTAAGCAAGAAGTGGGTTTCTGAACGTGTCATACATAAATTAAAAGAAAGCCCATTGTACAGAGCTGTTGACATACAAAAAGACATATTGCGTGACCATGGTGTTCGCCTACCATATAAACGTGCTTGGATGGGGAAGAAGATTGTTAGTTCGGTTATTCATGGTAGCGAGGTTAGTAGCTACGATTTGCTTCTATGGTACGCTGATAAAGTATCCGAGACAAATCCTGGTAGCGTTGTCAGCATTGAGAATGAGAGAGAGCGGTTTAAGCGTGCTTTCTTTTCATTTGGGGGTTGTTTGTTACAGTTCAAGCAAGGGTGCAGGCCATTACTTTTTATTGATGGAACTCATTTGCTAGCTAAATATGGTGGGGTTCTTCTAAGTGCAACTGCGAAAGATGGTAATGATGGTCTATTCCATGTAGCATTTGCTATCGTCGACAATGAAACTGATAACAATTGGACTTGGTTTCTTGCTACTCTTGGTGAGGCCTTGCACGGTCAGGATGATTACAAGAAAGTCATAACATTCATATCAGATTGCTCCAAGGGTCTGGTGAATGCCGTCACCCGAGTCTTTTCCTCATCACCACATGGTTATTGCCTCCGACATTTGGAGGTGAACTTCATGAAGACCAACTCTAACCTCGGTAAAGCTATGAGAATGCAATGCTGGGCAGTAATCGTCAAAATTGCGTACGCATACACCTCAAAAGAGTTCAATGATGCAGTTCAAGAACTTGCATGTTTATCGGCTGACGCACACGCTTGGGTGCTACATAAGTCGGACGTTGATCATTGGTCAAATTTTTTATTTAAAGGAATGCAATGGTGTGAGATGTACTCCAACATGGTAGAATCCTTCAATGTCTGGATTAAAGAGGTACGCCATCTACCAGTAACAAGCATGGTTGACTCGATCAAGTAAAGTTCCTTGGTTGATAATGTGTTTCTGTGTGTAATAATGATTTCCTCTGTATCAAATATCAGTTCCTGTGTATACATTGTTACTTATTGAATGCTCCGAAATTTGGAAAAAGGTTGAACAACTCGTTGACAACAGTCGTTACCTGTGTGTATTATTTGTCCTCTTTCGTGTGAATTATTTTGCGTTTATGTGTATATATCTGGCTTTTCTGTGTATATATACGCGTTCCTGTGTATATATACGTGTTCCTCTGTATTCTTCTGCGTTTATGTGTATATATCCTCTTTCCTGTGTATTATTTGGCGTTTTTGTGTATATATTCATGTCTATTAGTCAAAGTTTGTGTGAATATCCGTATCAATATGGATGTTATAAGTAATTACATTACCAGGTTTTTAATCAGAAAGAAAAATATGACATATAATTACAAGAGGTGAGAAATTAATTGTTCATGTTTGTTCGAATAATGTACTGTATTTCACTTCTAAATGATACTCAGGGTATAGTAATGCCCATGGAGGATGATCGGCATAAGTATTTGCTCCGCCGTCTTGTGCCCATATATTACGTCTTCCATCATGTACAATGCTTGTTCAACTGCAAATTGCAATTTCTTCAGTGCAAGCGCTAAGGCCCGTGTCACAACTGCACGTTTTTTGAACCTTAATGGGTCTGTAAGCAATTCAGCGCGGAGTATCAACACGAGGGCATCCAACACATCGTCTAGTGTATTTTCTCTACCATTGAGGAGGACGTAAAGGTGGTCACGAGTCGTGTAGCCGTTATCGTCAGCGTCCCTCCAAATGACAGAACTACATAGAGAAGTACACAGGAAATATAAAACTATACACAGAATACTAATTAATATACACAGGACGTATACAACTATACACAGGAAACTAAGTAGGGGACGGGGCCGTCGAATGTGAATGGCTGATGTCTGTTACTGGCGTAGGGGGGGACGGGGCCGCCGAATGTGAGTCAAACTTCTTCCGATTTGCATCTTGCCAGTCACGCTCGTCTATACAAGCTCGCAGATCGCGGAACTCCATTAAAACATGTTGCAGTAAACGGCGCATATCATCATCCCCTCGGGGAACCTCCTCCGACATCTCTTGCGGGTTGGGAGAGGATTGATCCTGACCTCGCTTCTTTGCGTGGTCAACTTTTGCCTTTTTCCCAGCAGGGGACCCTTGTTGTTGGGTGGGACTTCTTCTTAGACTAGCCAAGTTCCGAGGAACTGGCAGGGGCTTGTCTATGGGTTTCCTTAACACTACCAACCAAGAAACGCTCTTCATCGTTGGCTAGCAGAAGCTCGGAAAACTGAAAAGCAAAAAACCAAACTTTGCAATGTTAACATGAAAACATAATATTATACACATGAAACATGAAAATGTATACATGAACATAATTTTATATACAATAACATAATAATATACACATGAAACTAAATATTATACACAGGAAACTAATAATATACACAAGAACATGATTATATACACATAAACATCATATTATACACAGGAACATTATAGTACATACAGAAAACCATTTTCATCCACATTTTACACATCAATATCTAAATAACTTACATGTTTTCCTTTAATTGATTTCGATAGCGGCTCGATGGACGCCGCTTTGATGAAACTGGACTCCCCATAACACATTATACGGGGTGTCTTTCCTACTCTTTGTTTCTTGACGCTGCCCGACACCTCGTAGAACCAGATGATGAGAGCAATGGAACAACCTTTCAAGTAACCTGTAGTTGTGGACTTCCCTTTACAACGGAGTTGGACACGAGCGGCTGTCGCCGGGATATCATCCATCAACCACCTGTGCGTAGCATGTGCCCAGGCATAACCGCTGAGTGAAGCTAGCTAGATCGTCGGCGTACCTTGCTACAAACATCGGCGCATGCAAAACACTGTTCGGGAACATGATTGTCATCATAAAGTAGACCACCAGGAGCTTCATGAAGCTCTGCTTGTCCTCGTGTTTCTTGCTCCAGACAATTGTGAGTACGTTGTCTTTAATGGCGTCGTGGTGGCGGTTGTGCATCTTGTGCAGAAATTTCTTGTCAAAGTCTGATTCATCCTTTTCGTACTTGAAGGATACAATGTCTCCATCACAACGGAGACCTAGGATTAGAGTAACATCTTCGGCTCTGAACACGAGAAGGCTTTGCCCTATCTGAAAGCCTTGCTTCTTCTCATCGTACACTTGGAATATAGCGTCGAGAACCTCTCGTTTTTGTAGCACGGGAGCGACGTCCATGAAATGACTGAATGGTGTCCCGCGGAGGATATCCCAATGCCGCTTGTTCATATGTTTTTTCAACTCCGAAATCGTCTCAACAACAGGGCCAAGATAACAACGTGCGTTTACAAGTGTGTTCGCCATCTTCTATTCTATGTCAGTAATGCAAACACACAGTCAAAAGAAGAAATTATACACAACAAACCACAAAACCATACACAGGAACTTGTTCTCACCTCTACGCATCCTTTTGTCCGTGAAACTCGCCGGAGAAGTCAATATCTTGATGGAACTCGCCGGAGAACTTGACCAAAGATTCTCGCGAGGAAGAAAAGAGCGGAAAAGAAGAACGGCAACGGCCTTCACCGCAACAAGAATTAACCCAAACGTTGCAGCCGCTCGATGGTAGGGTTTCCTGCTTGCATCCCAATGCCTCGGCGCGCCAACTGCCGACGCGCCTTCCCAAGGAAAAAGAGGGGCATTGTTGTCATTTCACACGCGTTATCATTGCTAGATTCAATGAGGGCATCAGGGTCATTTCACACGCGTTAGAACTGCTCCGTTAACTCCGTCACCATGATCTGGACTTAAAAGTAATATTTTCAAAAAGGAGGGACCTTGTGAGAAGCTGCAAACTTAAAGGGACTTCTAGGGAAAAATGATACTTTTGGGGGACTTTCTAGTACTTCCCCGTTATTAAAATTTTTAACTAATTTTTAGATATCTTCCAAAATCCTCTTTGAGCTTTCAATATAATGTTGATTTAATTGATAAAATAAAAAAAAATTATATTTTAAAAATATTTAAAAGATAATAATCAAACAAATTAAATCACTTCGTGTTTGGTGCCCGGGATATCTCAGGATGGGGATGAGATATCCATGGCTACAGTCCCGTCCAAGTGTTTGGTTTCCCTGAAAATGGGATGAATGGTGTTCCTCTAAATCGGTGGGACGCCGCTCATCCCCCACTCGCATCCTTTCTCTCTCCTTCTCCCATCCCTCAATCTCATCCTTTCTCTCCTTCTCCCGTAGAGATACGAAGAGATGTGAATGCCGGAAGCTCTCAGCCGCTCCTTTGATTACCCCTCGGCGTACCAGGAGCTCGCGTTCATCCTTCGCTACGCCTACACCCAACTCCCCAAGACCCTCCACGCCTCCTCCCCGTCCACTTCTCTTGTTTGCTTGTTTTTTTTTTTTTTCAATTTTCCATTAATAATCTCAGAAAAGACCCTTTTTATTATTTTCAAATGATTTCATATATATATCTATGTTTAACAATCTAAACTGAGTTTCTCTTGTTGCTTATGATACAACTCTATGCTACTGAAAGCAGAGGCATTCTATTAATTCTAAACAGGATGATATTGCATAATGATATTAACTATTAAGGTTCTGGATAATCTAAACCTGTCTTAATCCATAATCATTTTGTCATTAGTTGCAAGTGCCACAAGATAAAATTTTGTTTCTTTACATTATAATTTAATTGTTTATCAATTACTATAGTATAAATGTTATCTCAATATTTTAAACTAATTAAATTCAATTTGAAAAATCAAGTTAGATAATAAATTTCTATGTTATTCATCAATAATCTATTAAAAATATTTCATGCTGAATAAATAAAAAATTTATCTATTAATATCC
The DNA here is from genome assembly GCA_020875875.1 of Dioscorea alata. Taxonomy (NCBI): domain Eukaryota; kingdom Viridiplantae; phylum Streptophyta; class Magnoliopsida; order Dioscoreales; family Dioscoreaceae; genus Dioscorea; species Dioscorea alata. The sequence goes on from CM037021.1 coordinate 336,402, forward strand.
GTTATTTAAATCAAATACTTACCTAAAATCTTTAAAAAAAAAATAAATTTCTCTAATCATCCACTAATTAAATTTAATTAAACAATTTGAAAATATTTTAAAAAATTATTAATTAAATAAAGAGATAACTTCACCTCCTCATGGATAGGTTATCATACCACTTTTAGATAGTGTTTGAATGACAGTAATGGAAGGAGGGGAAATGAGGTAATGGTGGAGGGGGGAAAGGAATAGATAGGGGATGGTAATGAAAAAGGTGTTTGGTTGGAGGGGTAATTCATTGGGAATGAGAAAGGTAAAAAGTGGAGTTATGACAAAATTACACTTTTATTCATTGTATAAAGAAATGACAGTTATTTCTAATAATTATTATTTATAAATAAATATGACATAAATATTTATTTCTAATAATTAGTGTTATAAAAAAATTTATTTCAAATAATTATTAATTTAATTCTGTAATTAAAATTTATTAATTAATTTCAAATGAAATTTATTTTATATAATTATTATGTATATAATAATTAATACATAAATATTTATATTTTATTATTAATTGTTTTTAAAGTAGAAATTAATTGTAAATAAATATTAATTTTATTCCGTACCTTGTATATTTTAATTAAATTGCAAATGATATTTATTTAAAAAAAATTTAATTATAAAATAATTAAAACATAAATATTTATTTTACTATTATTTAATGTTTAATTAGAAATGATATTTAGTTCAAATAATAATTATTTAATGTTTAATTAGAAATGATATTTTATAGAGGTGTCTTTTATTTGTTTGTCAAGGGCAGAATCGTCATTTAACAGGGGGAATGGTTCATTCCCTCCAAAATGGGAGAAATGGTTCATTATCCTGTGGGGGCTAATGGTGATCCCCAGGGTAATGATAACTAGACATGGCCACGGTTCAGGAACCGCCGGTTCCGGTTCAAAGAAATCTTGAACCGGAACCAAACTGCCTAGGCAAGGTTCTTGGCGATTCCGGTTCGGTTCGGTTCCGGTTCCGGTTCTGGCGGTTCGGTTCAACGGTTCCGGTTTGACGGTTCATACGGTTCGGGGTTTTTTTTTTAACTAAATAATACAATATTTCAAATTAAAATGAACACAAAAACACAAGAATTAATTTAATACAATAGTTTATTAAAAAACTAAAAATATTAATAATTTAAAACAAACAATAGAAGAAGAAATAAAAAAATAAAGGGCTTGAACTTAATTATATCAAGTTGCCTACGTATCCTCCCGGGGAATCAAAGCCCACGTACTTGTTTTATTTTTATTATACACATTTCCCATATTTTCGTAATGTCTAATTGTTTGCATCATCGTCCTAATGGCTATTGCTAGCTAATTACTAATGGTTCTAACTCCTAAATTTCTAATAATTTAATCCATCGGTTCAATTGTTTAAGTCAATTGTTCAAATGAATCAGATCAGACAATCAGACGATTCATACCTAATCAATTTGGTTATTGCAGATCACATGACTGAAATGGTCAAACGACTCAAACCTAATTAGATAATAGATATCATGAGTCCATGAAATTATTTATATAATATATATAATATTTTGATTTAATTGGAACCGACGGTTGAACCGCCGGTTCCACGGTTTTCAAATTTTGAAACCGGAACCGAACCTTGTATGAAGGTTCAGGTTCCGGTTTTAGGACGGTTACGGTTTTTACGGTTCCGGTTCCGGTTTTTGGCTGTTCGGTTCCGGTTCGGTTCCACGGTTTCGGTTCAAAATGGCCATGTCTAATGATAACCCCCTCAAAAACATTGCTAAACACATCTATGGGAATGTGTAAATGGTTCCCCAAGGAGGGAACCATTACCTCACTCCAAACACTACCTTATATCCATCCAACTAAACATTCAAAAATAGATATCCAAAACTTTACATATCCTTATCTCTCTAACCAAACACCCAATAATCTTTATCCTTACTATTAAATCCATCCAACCAAACACTTAAACATGGATATTCTCATCCATAGATATCCCCCATCCATGGAATATAATATCCCACTATCCAAACACTACCTAAAATATTATAAAATTTTGAGAAAATATTTATTTATAGATAAACTTCTTATATAAATAATTTGTGAAAGGATATAAATATACTTTAATATATTATAAGATAAAAGAACTTACTTTAATAATTTGAAAAAGTTATTAAATTTGAAATAATAATAATGATAGATATACTATGAAATAACATAACTATCTCCGTATTTGAAAAAGTTAATTTAAAAAAAAACAATATTAGATCAACATTCGCAAAATTAACTTTAATAATTAATATATTATAAGCAGATATAATATATTACTATCCAAAATTGAAGAAATGTTATAAAAAAAAAATCTAAATAAATTAATTTTAATATATATAATGAGATAAGATAGCTTATATATTAAATAACTTTAGCAGATTACATAAAAGTTACAAATAAATAATTTATACAAAATTTTTTTAGAGAAAATTATTTTTAAATTCAAAACTTTCCAATCAGCCCCTACAAGTTTCGAATACTCCAGACAACCCTTCCTTTATTGTTTTACTTTTTTTTCCCCCTTGTAGATCAGTTAGACTGGATTTATGTTGTGAAATTTCTTCCTTGCCCTTGAACATGGTGGGAAAAAATCCACCATGGATTCTCTTTCCTCTACTTTCATTAGCCCCCTTTCCGCTTTCTTCTCCGGCCTTCCACCACCATTGCCTCGTCTCATCATCTCCGCTGTCAAGACCGTAGAGAAAACCAAAACCAACCTCAAACTCAGACCCACATCTCCTCCGGTCCTCCGTCGACCCCTACAGCGTCTTTTCCGACAACTTCGCCCCGTCTCCGAGCTCCCCCCGACCCCATGCTCCATCATTCACGGTCGTATACCACCTTGCCTCGCCGGTGGCGCCTACATCCGCAACGGCCCCAACCCTCAATGTCTCCCTCGCGGTGCTCACCATCTTTTCGATGCCAATGGTATACTCCATTCCCTCCCCCTCCCCTCCCCCTCCTACTCCACTTCACCCCCTTTTCTCTCCTCTCGCTTTCCACCACCGATGGTGACATCTCTACTCTCTCCTCTTTTCTATCCTTGTCACATTAAAAGTTTCCGCTTAAATTTATCAAGTTTCCGTTTAAACTATTATGTTGCCGCTTAAATATTCTAGTTTCCGTTTAACTTTTCCATTTTCCGTTTAAAATGTTTTGTTTCCACTTAAATTTTTCTTCTCTTTGTAAAGTTATGATATTTTAGCAAATATTCGGATTTTCTGAGCGTATCCGTTCAACCTAAGGGCTACCCAGACATCGTGGCATGCCTTCCTTCCTCATCAAACCTTTTTCGATACCTTTTAGCATTCGTTTTGCATTCTTTTTTGTTTTTCCTTAAACAAATCATGCCATTTTCAGCTTAAAAGTATATGTTTTCTCTTAATTATTATAGTTTCCGCTTAAAACAAAGGAAGAACATATGTTTTGCCTTACTATCCTTATCACATCCAATTTTCCGCTTGAATTTATTAAGTTTCCGTTTAAACTATTATGTTGCCGCTTAAATATTCTAGTTTCCGTTTAACTTTTCCATTTTCCGTTTAAAATGTTTTGTTTCCACTTAAATTTTTCTTCTCTTTGTAAAGTTATGATATTTTAGCAAATATTCGGATTTTCTGAGCGTATCCGTTCAACCTAAGGGCTACCCAGACATCGTGGCATGCCTTCCTTCCTCATCAAACCTTTTTCGATACCTTTTAGCATTCGTTTTGCATTCTTTTTTGTTTTTCCTTAAACAAATCATGCCATTTTCGGCTTAAAAGTATATGTTTTCTCTTAATTATTATAGTTTCCGCTAAAAACAAAGGAAGAACATATGTTTTGCCTTACTATCCTTGTCCCATCCAATTTTCCGCTTGAATTTATCAAGTTTCCGTTTAAACTATTATGTTGCCGCTTAAATATTCTACTTTCCGTTTAACTTTTCCATTTTCCGTTTAAAATGTTTTGTTTCCACTTAAATTTTTCTTCTCTTTGTAAAGTTATGATATTGTAGCAAGTATTCGGATTCTCCAAGCGTATCCGTTCGACCTAAGGTCTACCCAGTCATCGTGGCATGCCTTCCTTCCTTATCAAACCTTTTTCGATACCTTTTAGCATTTGTTTTGCATTCTTTTTTGTTTTTCCTTAAACAAATCATGCCATTTTCGGCTTAAAAGTATATGTTTTCTCTTAATTATTATAGTTTCCACTAAAAACATAAGTTTCCGCTTAAAACATAGGAAGAATATATGTTTTGCCTTATTATCCTTATCACATCCAATTTTCCGCTTGAATTTATCAAGTTTCCGTTTAAACTATTATGTTGCCGAGAAAATATTCCAATTTCCGTTTAACTTTTCCATTTTCCGTTTAAAATGTTATGTTTCCGCTTAAATTTTTCTTCTCTTTGTAAAGTTATGATATTCTAGCAAGTATTCGGATTCTCCAAGCGTATCCGTTTGACCTCAAGGCTACCCAGACGTTATGATATGCTTTTCTTCCTCGTCAAACCTTTTTTCATACCTTTTTGCATTCGTTTATGAAGACAATAATATTTATATGAAAAATTTAACAAGTTTGTGGAAAACCTTTTTCCAAACGAGCAAAAATAAAACACAAAATATAAAAACAAAATAAAACTGCACAACTTCCCATGCAAAGGACAATTTCGTCCAAAAAATTACTGTTAGATGCTTGGGGGTTTAAAAATCAATGTATTTAAAAGGAAGGGGTTTTTATGGATATTCAAATTTAGGGGGAGAATCTGTGCATATTGCAAACTTTGGGGGTGTTTTTGGCAATTTTCACAATTTTTCATAAACAATTAATGTTAAAAAAACATGTAATAATATATTAAGAAACAAAAAACCTCCATCTCAACTTCAAAGCATGGAATCTCTACCATTTTCCCCAAGTTATTTTAAAAATATTAATCTCATCACCATAAATGCTTAAGAAACAAATGCTAAATTTCAATAATCAACCATGTTTTCCAATTCAGATATCTTGAAAGAGGCTATTAAAAAGAGTTTAGAGGCTATTAAAATGTTTTCCAAAGCTTCAAAGAACAAACATAATTGTCCATAAGCAATTGCATGAGTAGTCATCAGCATCAACTTCATGAAGTCCAGGTTCATAAAACTTCTTCACTGAAAGTTAACTATCCTTGATATGAATATCCATCCAAAAGCATAGATAGACAGGTTCATATAACTTCTTCACTGAAAGTTGACTATCCTTAATATAAATATCCATCCAAAAGCATAGACAGACTGGCTTACTAAGGACTGACTGATGAACTGCATTCCACGGTTATTCCAGAACAACTGTAGGCTTTTACAAAGCCCTGTTGGATTAACATTTTCAACCTCTACACTCACATCACTTTATATCAGAAGTACCCTTCAAAGACTATTAAATCAGAAGGATGGTTTCCTCCCCTACACAAAAGGGTTCCTCTAAAGGCAAATGCCTTCCATCTATTATCCTTCCTCATCCATAGGTAGTTTACCTTATTATCATTTTTAACCATGTAATACAACACCAGGAAAAACATCAACATGTGGGGCTGTATGCGAAAGAAGAACTTGACCACCTGATGCCATGTTCAGTTGATGAAGTCTGACAACATGACCAAGGAATCCCCGCAGGAAGTAGGGTGGGGAATGCCCTCCCCATCCCCACCCCGCGAGGCGGGGAGGGATTTCCCCCATTCCTTGCCTCGTCAGGGCGGATCCCCGCGGGGAACGAGGATTCCCTCCATTTGCATCACTATTTATGATCAACAAAACCTAGTAGCCATCATTATGTGCTTATCAAAAATAAATATTTATCCAAACAAACAAAAAGGGTTTTAGTTCTAAAGATCTCGCCAAATAAACACATAAGTTTTTGCCAAATAAAAAGCGGAAAAAAAAAACCATACAGTGTGCACATCTTTGAAACCCTAAACAAACTAGAGGCAATGTGAAAAAAAAAAAAACCATGTCTTCAGGCATTCCTCCACAAATTGGGGACTATGCATCAAAGATGTGATCCAACCTTGTTCCCACGATGTTATAAGCACTTGGGACACGCAGTAAACGATACCTACTAGCGCTTAGTCTATCGTCGTACTCATATCAGGTAACTTGTTGAGTGATATCAAACGAGTAACTTGTTGAGTGACAATATATATGTGATTTTTAAGGCATTTCTGGTATAAATTTATATCTCAATGAGAAACCTACCACTCATATCAGGAGTAATCCAACCGACAGACTGACTGACAGATTGACCAAGGATTGACTAATGAACTGCATTTAACATTTATTGCAAAACAAATATAAGCTTTTAAAAATTCCTATTGGATTAGCATATATAAGTTTTTAAAAATAAATTTACAGCTCAATAAGACACCTACCTCTCATATCTGGAGTAATCCAAACAGATGCTTCCCATGTTTGACAAGGGTTATTCCAAAATAACTGTAGACTTCCAAAAAGCCCCGTTGGATTAGCATTGCCAACCTCTGCGCTCACATCACCCCGGATCCAATGTACCATCAAATTTGTCGAGATCCTTAAAAACATCTGGTAATCATAGAGTCCAACCCCTATCTGTTTGATATCATCAAATATCACATACAATTCAAACATACAGTATGTGTGTGGTGTTTGTGACGCGCAAACAACATAAAGAGAGTGGCCTCTCGCAGCAGAGAAGAACCTAAACTCCTTTCAAATTGTTGACTGCAAATTCCATGTCATGACATACAACGAATAACTAGAATAGCAACAATATGCATCGAGTGGCCGAAACTGAGAAAGCACACGGTGCTACTCAATAGTATAGAAACTCCCATCAAATACTATTAAGTCAAAAGGGTGGCTTCCTCTGAGTGTCTCAAAACACCTTGAGAAGTCAAATGTATTCCATCTTTTGTCCTTCATCCGTAGGCAGTTTACCTCATTAGACACCCGGTAATTTTTGACCATATAATACAGCACCATATTAGGGAAAGCATTAACATGCCGGGCTGGACCTGAGAGAAAAACCTGACCTCCTGGTGCCCTCTATAGTAGAGGAAGTTTGGCAACACATGAATGGGTTTAAGAGAGTTATCATTTGCCTTTGCCGATTGCCTCTATCTCCGGTCACACGAAAGTTGACAATCTTCGATGGAAATATCCATCCTAAAGCAGAGCCGCAATAAAAAGATTGATGAAAACCAACAAAATCATAAGAAACTTCTGACTAGTATATATTTAGATGTTCGCTATTATTGGATTGCTTCAAACTATGCTTAGATATATTTCACCTTAAAACTTGCCAATATACAGTCAACAACTCCTGATCCTAAAACCTTAAATCTTTCAAAAATGTTGGCTGCAAATTACGAGTCATGACATCAAACGAGTAACTTGTTGAGTGACGATATATATGTGATTTTTAAGGCATTTCTGGTATAAATTTATATCTCGATGAGAAACCTACCACTCATATCAGGAGTAATCCAACCGACAGACTGACTGACAGATTGACCAAGGATTGACTAATGAACTGCATTTAACATTTATTGCAAAACAAATATAAGCTTTTAAAAATTCCTATTGGATTAGCATATATAAGTTTTTAAAAATAAATTTACAGCTCAATAAGACACCTACCTCTCATATCTGGAGTAATCCAAACAGATGCTTCCCATGTTTAACAAGGGTTATTCCAAAATAACTGTAGACTTCCAAAAAGCCCCGTTGGATTAGCATTGCCAACCTCTGCGCTCACATCACCCCGGATCCAATGTACCATCAAATTTGTCGAGATCCTTAAAAACATCTGGTAATCATAGAGTCCAACCCCTATCTGTTTGATATCATCAAATATCACATACAATTCAAACATACAGTATGTGTGTGGTGTTTGTGACGCGCAAACAACATAAAGAGAGTGGCCTCTCGCAGCAGAGAAGAACCTAAACTCCTTTCAAATTGTTGACTGCAAATTCCATGTCATGACATACAACGAATAACTAGAATAGCAACAATATGCATCGAGTGGCCGAAACTGAGAAAGCACACGGTGCTACTCAATAGTATAGAAACTCCCATCAAATACTATTAAGTCAAAAGGGTGGCTTCCTCTGAGTGTCTCAAAACGCCTTGAGAAGTCAAATGTATTCCATCTTTTGTCCTTCATCCGTAGGCAGTTTACCTCATTAGACACCCGGTAATTTTTGACCATATAATACAGCACCATATTAGGGAAAGCATTAACATGCCGGGCTGGACCTGAGAGAAAAACCTGACCTCCTGGTGCCCTCTATAGTAGAGGAAGTTTGGCAACACATGAATGGGTTTAAGAGAGTTATCATTTGCCTTTGCCGATTGCCTCTATCTCCGGTCACACGAAAGTTGACAATCTTCGATGGAAATATCCATCCTAAAGCAGAGCCGCAATAAAAAGATTGATGAAAACCAACAAAATCATAAGAAACTTCTGACTAGTATATATTTAGATGTTCGCTATTATTGGATTGCTTCAAACTATGCTTAGATATATTTCACCTTAAAACTTGCCAATATACAGTCAACAACTCCTGATCCTAAAACCTTAAATCTTTCAAAAATGTTGGCTGCAAATTACGAGTCATGACATCAAACGAGTAACTTGTTGAGTGACGATATATATGTGATTTTTAAGGCATTTCTGGTATAAATTTATATCTCAATGAGAAACCTACCACTCATATCAGGAGTAATCCAACCGACAGACTGACTGACAGATTGACCAAGGATTGACTAATGAACTGCATTTAACATTTATTGCAAAACAAATATAAGCTTTTAAAAATTCCTATTGGATTAGCATATATAAGTTTTTAAAAATAAATTTACAGCTCAATAAGACACCTACCTCTCATATCTGGAGTAATCCAAACAGATGCTTCCCATGTTTGACAAGGGTTATTCCAAAATAACTGTAGACTTCCAAAAAGCACCGTTGGATTAGCATTGCCAACCTCTGCGCTCACATCACCCCGGATCCAATGTACCATCAAATTTGTCGAGATCCTTAAAAACATCTGGTAATCATAGAGTCCAACCCCTATCTGTTTGATATCATCAAATATCACATACAATTCAAACATACAGTGTGTGTGTGGTGTTTGTGACGCGCAAACAACATAAAGAGAGTGGCCTCTCGCAGCAGAGAAGAACCTAAACTCCTTTCAAATTGTTGACTGCAAATTCCATGTCATGACATACAACGAATAACTAGAATAGCAACAATATGCATCGAGTGGCCGAAACTGAGAAAGCACACGGTGCTACTCAATAGTATAGAAACTCCCATCAAATACTATTAAGTCAAAAGGGTGGCTTCCTCTGAGTGTCTCAAAACGCCTTGAGAAGTCAAATGTATTCCATCTTTTGTCCTTCATCCGTAGGCAGTTTACCTCATTAGACACCCGGTAATTTTTGACCATATAATACAGCACCATATTAGGGAAAGCATTAACATGCCGGGCTGGACCTGAGAGAAAAACCTGACCTCCTGGTGCCCTCTATAGTAGAGGAAGTTTGGCAACACATGAATGGGTTTAAGAGAGTTATCATTTGCCTTTGCCGATTGCCTCTATCTCCGGTCACACGAAAGTTGACAATCTTCGATGGAAATATCCATCCTAAAGCAGAGCCGCAATAAAAAGATTGATGAAAACCAACAAAATCATAAGAAACTTCTGACCAGTATATATTTAGATGTTCGCTATTATTGGATTGCTTCAAACTATGCTTAGATATATTTCACCTTAAAACTTGCCAATATACAGTCAACAACTCCTGATCCTAAAACCTTAAATCTTTCAAAAATGTTGGCTGCAAATTACGAGTCATGACATCAAACGAGTAACTTGTTGAGTGACGATATATATGTGATTTTTAAGGCATTTCTGGTATAAATTTATATCTCAATGAGAAACCTACCACTCATATCAGGAGTAATCCAACCGACAGACTGACTGACAGATTGACCAAGGATTGACTAATGAACTGCATTTAACATTTATTGCAAAACAAATATAAGCTTTTAAAAATTCCTATTGGATTAGCATATATAAGTTTTTAAAAATAAATTTACAGCTCAATAAGACACCTACCTCTCATATCTGGAGTAATCCAAACAGATGCTTCCCATGTTTGACAAGGGTTATTCCAAAAAAACTGTAGACTTCCAAAAAGCCCCGTTGGATTAGCATTGCCAACCTCTGCGCTCACATCACCCCGGATCCAATGTACCATCAAATTTGTCGAGATCCTTAAAAACATCTGGTAATCATAGAGTCCAACCCCTATCTGTTTGATATCATCAAATATCACATACAATTCAAACATACAGTGTGTGTGTGGTGTTTGTGACGCGCAAACAACATAAAGAGAGTGGCCTCTCGCAGCAGAGAAGAACCTAAACTCCTTTCAAATTGTTGACTGCAAATTCCATGTCATGACATACAACGAATAACTAGAATAGCAACAATATGCATCGAGTGGCCGAAACTGAGAAAGCACACGGTGCTACTCAATAGTATAGAAACTCCCATCAAATACTATTAAGTCAAAAGGGTGGCTTCCTCTGAGTGTCTCAAAACGCCTTGAGAAGTCAAATGTATTCCATCTTTTGTCCTTCATCCGTAGGCAGTTTACCTCATTAGACACCCGGTAATTTTTGACCATATAATACAGCACCATATTAGGGAAAGCATTAACATGCCGGGCTGGACCTGAGAGAAAAACCTGACCTCCTGGTGCCCTCTATAGTAGAGGAAGTTTGGCAACACATGAATGGGTTTAAGAGAGTTATCATTTGCCTTTGCCGATTGCCTCTATCTCCGGTCACACGAAAGTTGACAATCTTCGATGGAAATATCCATCCTAAAGCAGAGCCGCAATAAAAAGATTGATGAAAACCAACAAAATCATAAGAAACTTCTGACCAGTATATATTTAGATGTTCGCTATTATTGGATTGCTTCAAACTATGCTTAGATATATTTCACCTTAAAACTTGCCAATATACAGTCAACAACTCCTGATCCTAAAACCTTAAATCTTTCAAAAATGTTGGCTGCAAATTACGAGTCATGACATCAAACGAGTAACTTGTTGAGTGACGATATATATGTGATTTTTAAGGCATTTCTGGTATAAATTTATATCTCAATGAGAAACCTACCACTCATATCAGGAGTAATCCAACCGACAGACTGACTGACAGATTGACCAAGGATTGACTAATGAACTGCATTTAACATTTATTGCAAAACAAATATAAGCTTTTAAAAATTCCTATTGGATTAGCATATATAAGTTTTTAAAAATAAATTTACAGCTCAATAAGACACCTACCTCTCATATCTGGAGTAATCCAAACAGATGCTTCCCATGTTTGACAAGGGTTATTCCAAAAAAACTGTAGACTTCCAAAAAGCCCCGTTGGATTAGCATTGCCAACCTCTGCGCTCACATCACCCCGGATCCAATGTACCATCAAATTTGTCGAGATCCTTAAAAACATCTGGTAATCATAGAGTCCAACCCCTATCTGTTTGATATCATCAAATATCACATACAATTCAAACATACAGTGTGTGTGTGGTGTTTGTGACGCGCAAACAACATAAAGAGAGTGGCCTCTCGCAGCAGAGAAGAACCTAAACTCCTTTCAAATTGTTGACTGCAAATTCCATGTCATGACATACAACGAATAACTAGAATAGCAACAATATGCATCGAGTGGCCGAAACTGAGAAAGCACACGGTGCTACTCAATAGTATAGAAACTCCCATCAAATACTATTAAGTCAAAAGGGTGGCTTCCTCTGAGTGTCTCAAAACGCCTTGAGAAGTCAAATGTATTCCATCTTTTGTCCTTCATCCGTAGGCAGTTTACCTCATTAGACACCCGGTAATTTTTGACCATATAATACAGCACCATATTAGGGAAAGCATTAACATGCCGGGCTGGACCTGAGAGAGAAACCTGACCTCCTGGTGCCCTCTATAGTAGAGGAAGTTTGGCAACACATGAATGGGTTTAAGAGAGTTATCATTTGCCTTTGCCGATTGCCTCTATCTCCGGTCACACGAAAGTTGACAATCTTCGACGGAAATATCCATCCTAAAGCAGAGCCGCAATAAAAAGATTGATGAAAACCAACAAAATCATAAGAAACTTCTGACCAGTATATATTTAGATGTTCGCTATTATTGGATTGCTTCAAACTATGCTTAGATATATTTCACCTTAAAACTTGCCAATATACAGTCAACAACTCCTGATCCTAAAACCTTAAATCTTTCAAAAATGTTGGCTGCAAATTACGAGTCATGACATCAAACGAGTAACTTGTTGAGTGACGATATATATGTGATTTTTAAGGCATTTCTGGTATAAATTTATATCTCAATGAGAAACCTACCACTCATATCAGGAGTAATCCAACCGACAGACTGACTGACAGATTGACCAAGGATTGACTAATGAACTGCATTTAACATTTATTGCAAAACAAATATAAGCTTTTAAAAATTCCTATTGGATTAGCATATATAAGTTTTTAAAAATAAATTTACAGCTCAATAAGACACCTACCTCTCATATCTGGAGTAATCCAAACAGATGCTTCCCATGTTTGACAAGGGTTATTCCAAAAAAACTGTAGACTTCCAAAAAGCCCCGTTGGATTAGCATTGCCAACCTCTGCGCTCACATCACCCCGGATCCAATGTACCATCAAATTTGTCGAGATCCTTAAAAACATCTGGTAATCATAGAGTCCAACCCCTATCTGTTTGATATCATCAAATATCACATACAATTCAAACATACAGTGTGTGTGTGGTGTTTGTGACGCGCAAACAACATAAAGAGAGTGGCCTCTCGCAGCAGAGAAGAACCTAAACTCCTTTCAAATTGTTGACTGCAAATTCCATGTCATGACATACAACGAATAACTAGAATAGCAACAATATGCATCGAGTGGCCGAAACTGAGAAAGCACACGGTGCTACTCAATAGTATAGAAACTCCCATCAAATACTATTAAGTCAAAAGGGTGGCTTCCTCTGAGTGTCTCAAAACGCCTTGAGAAGTCAAATGTATTCCATCTTTTGTCCTTCATCCGTAGGCAGTTTACCTCATTAGACACCCGGTAATTTTTGACCATATAATACAGCACCATATTAGGGAAAGCATTAACATGCCGGGCTGGACCTGAGAGAAAAACCTGACCTCCTGGTGCCCTCTATAGTAGAGGAAGTTTGGCAACACATGAATGGGTTTAAGAGAGTTATCATTTGCCTTTGCCGATTGCCTCTATCTCCGGTCACACGAAAGTTGACAATCTTCGATGGAAATATCCATCCTAAAGCAGAGCCGCAATAAAAAGATTGATGAAAACCAACAAAATCATAAGAAACTTCTGACCAGTATATATTTAGATGTTCGCTATTATTGGATTGCTTCAAACTATGCTTAGATATATTTCACCTTAAAACTTGCCAATATACAGTCAACAACTCCTGATCCTAAAACCTTAAATCTTTCAAAAATGTTGGCTGCAAATTACGAGTCATGACATCAAACGAGTAACTTGTTGAGTGACGATATATATGTGATTTTTAAGGCATTTCTGGTATAAATTTATATCTCAATGAGAAACCTACCACTCATATCAGGAGTAATCCAACCGACAGATTGACTGACAGATTGACCAAGGATTGACTAATGAACTGCATCTAACATTTATTGCAAAACAAATATAAGTTTTTAAAAATTCCTATTGGATTAGCATATATAAGTTTTTAAAAATAAATTTACAGCTCAATAAGACACCTACCTCTCATATCTGGAGTAATCCAAACAGATGCTTCCCATGTTTGACAAGTGTTATTCCAAAAAAACTGTAGACTTCCAAAAAGCCCCGTTGGATTAGCATTGCCAACCTCTGCGCTCACATCACCCCGGATCCAATGTACCATCAAATTTGTCGAGATCCTTAAAAACATCTGGTAATCATAGAGTCCAACCCCTATCTGTTTGATATCATCAAATATCACATACAATTCAGACATACAGTGTGTGTGTGGTGTTTGTGACGCGCAAACAACATAAAGAGAGTGGCCTCTCGCAGCAGAGAAGAACCTAAACTCCTTTCAAATTGTTGACTGCAAATTCCATGTCATGACATACAACGAATAACTAGAATAGCAACAATATGCATCGAGTGGCCGAAACTGAGAAAGCACACGGTGCTACTCAATAGTATAGAAACTCCCATCAAATACTATTAAGTCAAAAGGGTGGCTTCCTCTGAGTGTCTCAAAACGCCTTGAGAAGTCAAATGTATTCCATCTTTTGTCCTTCATCCGTAGGCAGTTTACCTCATTAGACACCCGGTAATTTTTGACCATATAATACAGCACCATATTAGGGAAAGCATTAACATGCCGGGCTGGACCTGAGAGAAAAACCTGACCTCCTGGTGCCCTCTATAGTAGAGGAAGTTTGGCAACACATGAATGGGTTTAAGAGAGTTATCATTTGCCTTTGCCGATTGCCTCTATCTCCGGTCACACGAAAGTTGACAATCTTCGATGGAAATATCCATCCTAAAGCAGAGCCGCAATAAAAAGATTGATGAAAACCAACAAAATCATAAGAAACTTCTGACTAGTATATATTTAGATGTTCGCTATTATTGGATTGCTTCAAACTATGCTTAGATATATTTCACCTTAAAACTTGCCAATATACAGTCAACAACTCCTGATCCTAAAACCTTAAATCTTTCAAAAATGTTGGCTGCAAATTACGAGTCATGACATCAAACGAGTAACTTGTTGAGTGACGATATATATGTGATTTTTAAGGCATTTCTGGTATAAATTTATATCTCAATGAGAAACCTACCACTCATATCAGGAGTAATCCAACCGACAGACTGACTGACAGATTGACCAAGGATTGACTAATGAACTGCATTTAACATTTATTGCAAAACAAATATAAGCTTTTAAAAATTCCTATTGGATTAGCATATATAAGTTTTTAAAAATAAATTTACAGCTCAATAAGACACCTACCTCTCATATCTGGAGTAATCCAAACAGATGCTTCCCATGTTTGACAAGGGTTATTCCAAAAAAACTGTAGACTTCCAAAAAGCCCCGTTGGATTAGCATTGCCAACCTCTGCGCTCACATCACCCCGGATCCAATGTACCATCAAATTTGTCGAGATCCTTAAAAACATCTGGTAATCATAGAGTCCAACCCCTATCTGTTTGATATCATCAAATATCACATACAATTCAAACATACAGTGTGTGTGTGGTGTTTGTGACGCGCAAACAACATAAAGAGAGTGGCCTCTCGCAGCAGAGAAGAACCTAAACTCCTTTCAAATTGTTGACTGCAAATTCCATGTCATGACATACAACGAATAACTAGAATAGCAACAATATGCATCGAGTGGCCGAAACTGAGAAAGCACACGGTGCTACTCAATAGTATAGAAACTCCCATCAAATACTATTAAGTCAAAAGGGTGGCTTCCTCTGAGTGTCTCAAAACGCCTTGAGAAGTCAAATGTATTCCATCTTTTGTCCTTCATCCGTAGGCAGTTTACCTCATTAGACACCCGGTAATTTTTGACCATATAATACAGCACCATATTAGGGAAAGCATTAACATGCCGGGCTGGACCTGAGAGAAAAACCTGACCTCCTGGTGCCCTCTATAGTAGAGGAAGTTTGGCAACACATGAATGGGTTTAAGAGAGTTATCATTTGCCTTTGCCGATTGCCTCTATCTCCGGTCACACGAAAGTTGACAATCTTCGATGGAAATATCCATCCTAAAGCAGAGCCGCAATAAAAAGATTGATGAAAACCAACAAAATCATAAGAAACTTCTGACCAGTATATATTTAGATGTTCGCTATTATTGGATTGCTTCAAACTATGCTTAGATATATTTCACCTTAAAACTTGCCAATATACAGTCAACAACTCCTGATCCTAAAACCTTAAATCTTTCAAAAATGTTGGCTGCAAATTACGAGTCATGACATCAAACGAGTAACTTGTTGAGTGACGATATATATGTGATTTTTAAGGCATTTCTGGTATAAATTTATATCTCAATGAGAAACCTACCACTCATATCAGGAGTAATCCAACCGACAGACTGACTGACAGATTGACCAAGGATTGACTAATGAACTGCATTTAACATTTATTGCAAAACAAATATAAGCTTTTAAAAATTCCTATTGGATTAGCATATATAAGTTTTTAAAAATAAATTTACAGCTCAATAAGACACCTACCTCTCATATCTGGAGTAATCCAAACAGATGCTTCCCATGTTTGACAAGGGTTATTCCAAAATAACTGTAGACTTCCAAAAACATCAACATGCGGGGCTGGATGCAAGAGAAGAACTTGACCACCTGATGCCATGTTCAGTTGATGAATTCTGACAACATGACCAAGGGATAGGTTCAGGAGAATTTTCCTTTGTCTTTGACAATGACCTCCACCTCCGGTCCCACGAAAGTTGACTATCCTTGTTATGAATACCCACCCAAAAGCATAGCCACAATAAAAAGATTAATTGTGTGTTGATTAGAATATCTTTGAGTGCTGAGATAATAATATTTATTTTTGTTTGGTTAGGATATCTTTGATTTAAATATTTTTAAGTTAGTTGTGTGTTGGTTAGAATTCAAATTAGTAGAAGATTATCTTTTCAGAACTTTGCCTTTATAAAGGCTTCATTGATTATGAATAAAGTGTGCAGTTAATCCTTTTTTTAAGTTATCAATGGTATCAAGAGCCAGGTTTTCAACAATAGGGAGAGTTCTTTGTAGTGAAGAAATTCACAATGTCTGCAGACAACTTTGTGCAACCATCTATTCCACATTTTGATGGTCACTACGATCATAAGTATGTTAATGAAAATTTCTTAAAATCCCAAGAGTATTGGAATATTATTGAATTCAGAGTTGCAACCCCGGATGTTGGAGTGGTACCTACAGAAGCAAAACGGAAGGAACTTGAGTCATCAAACTTGAAAGACTTGAAGGCGAAGAATTACTTATTTCAGGCTATTGATCGATCTATCTTGGAGACGATTCTCTTGGAGACGATTCAATGAAGAGAAAATATCAAGGCTCATCAAGAGTGAAGTGTGCACAACTTCAAGCCTTGTGAAGGGATTTTGAAAATCTACATATAAAGGATGGAGAATCTGTTAACAACTATTTTGCAAGAACCATGGGGTTAGCCAATAATATGTTGTTTCATTGGGAGAAGATGGACAATGTTGCTATTGTTGAAAAGATATTGCAATCTTTAACAACAAAATTTAACTATATAGTATGCTCAATTGAAGAATCAAAAGACATAAATGCACTCTCCATTGATGAACTTCAAAGCTCTTTATTAGTTCATGAACAGAAGATTAACTGTAATTTTATTGCTGAGAAGCAAGCTTTGAAGGCCCTACAACCAACAACTTCTCAATATTACAAGATAGAGGTCGTGGTGGAAGTATAGGAAGAGGAAAAGGAAATAGAGGCTACAAAAGTGGCAACAGAAATATTGATGATGGTTATCTACAAAGTAAAGGAAGAGGACGGAGTCAACGGTTTGATAAATCTAAGATTGAGTGTTTTAGATGTCATCGATTTGGTCATTATTGTTCTGAATATTACACCAAGCTACCTAATGACAAAGACAAAGGAGAAAAATCAAATTTTGCAGAAAATAAAGAAGTGGAGACTTTCCTAATGGCAATTCAAGATAGTTAATAATCTCACAAGTCAGATATTTGGTTTGTAGACACTGGTTGTAGCAACCATATGTGTGGAAATAAGTCCTTCTTTTATTTTTAAATGAAGATTTTTCACTCTACTGTAGCTTTGAAGATTGCTCTAAGGTGAATGTGATGGGAAAGGATGACATTAATATAAAAACTAAGAATGGTTTTATTGAAAAAATTTCTAATATTTTTTATGTTTCTAACTCGAAAAGTAACTTGTTAAGTGTTGGTCAGTTACAAAAAAAGGGATATACAATTACTATTCAAAAGAGTACTTGTGAAATATATGATCTTTGTAGAGGTGCAATTGCAATTGTGCCCATGAGTTCAAACATGTTGTTTCCTATAAAGATTGAATGTGCTTAACCTTGTTTGATAGCTAAAACAAAAGACTCTTCATGGCTATAGCATTATCGGTATTGTCACTTAAGCTTTGGTGGATTGAAGACACTCCAAGAAAAAGATATAGTGATAGGGCTTCCTAAGGTTATTATTCCCTCCCAAGTTTGTGAAGAGTGTGCTGTTGGCAAACAACATCGTACTCCTTTCCCTCAAGGAAAGTTTTGGAGAGCAAAAGATGTTCTAGAGCTTGTTTACTCTGATATTTGTGGACCAATAAATCGTACTTCTAATGGAGATAAAAGGTATTTTATTACTTTCATTGATGATTATTCTTAGAAAACTTAAGTTTATTTTTTAAAGGAGAAATCGCAAGCTTAATTTTAGTGCATTTAAAAGCTTCAAGGCATATGTTGAAAGTGAAACTGGAAAGCCTATTAAAACAATTCACACTAATTGTGGAGGAGAGTATTGCTCAAAAGACTTTGAAAGTTTTTGTAATTATCATAGCATCTGAAGATAGCTCACAACTTCCTATTCCCCACAACAGAATGGTGTATCAGAAAGGAAAAATTGAACCATCCTTAATATGGTGCGAACCTTGTTAACAAAGGGCAGAATTCTGAAGAATTTTTGGCTAGAAACAGTGAATAGGAGCATTCATATCTTGAATAGAAGTCCTACTTTTGTTGTTCAAAATAAAACACCAAAAGAAGCATGGAGTGGAAGAAGACCAGCAGTAGATCACTTCAGAATTTTTTATTGCATTGCATATGCACATATTCCAGATGAGAAAAGAAAGAAAATTGATGATAAGGGGCAAAAGTGTGTTTTTCTTGGAATTAGTGAAATATCCAAAGCTTTTAAATTGTATGATTCATTGACAAAGAAAATTGTGGTGAGTACAGATGTTGTTTTTGATGAGGAAAGCACTTGGAATTGGAGTGAGCAGCAGCCTACTTCAATTATAATTAGTAATGAAGCCAAAGAAGAAGGAAAGCAAGCCTAACATCAAGAAATTTCAACTAATGAAGCCTCAACTACTACTGAAATTTCACAAACAATAGCAGAGACATAAACTAAATCCCCTATTACTCGTGTTTGACAAAGGCCGGCTTGGATGGCAAATTATGAAGTAACAGATTTCAACCAATCAGAAGATCTTGTTACTCACTTTGCTTTATTTTTAGATTATGATCCTTTATCTTTTGAAGAAGCTATCCAACATTTAAAGTGGAAAAAAGCTATGAATAATGAAATTGCATCCATTGAAAAAAATAAAACATGGGAGTTGACTAAACTTCCCAAAGGGCAAAAAACCATTGGTTTAAAGTGGGTATACAAAACAAAATTAAACGAGAAAGGTGAGATTGACAAGTATAAGGCACGATTTTTTGCAAAAGGTTATAAGCAAGAATTTGGTATAGATTATAAACAAGTCTTTGCTCCAGTTGCAAGGCTTGACAGACTTATGGTTGCATTGGCTGCTCAAAATTCATGGTTAATATTTCAGCTAGATGTAAAATCAGCCTTTCTACATGGAGAATTAGAAGAGCAGATATTTATTGATCAACCTTTGGATTATATTAAAGCAAGGGATGAGCATAAAGTGTATAAATTGAAAAATAATCTCTATGGATTAAAGCAAGCTCCACGGGCATGGTCTAGTCGCATAGAAGCTTACTTTTTAAAGAAAGGATTTCAGAAGTGTCATTATGAACATACACTTTTTATGAAATTTAAAGCTGGAGGAAAGGTACTTGTAGTCTATTTATATGTGGATGACTTAATCTATGCCAGCAACGACAAAGTGATGATTGAGGAGTTTAAGATTTCCATGATGACTGAATTTAACATGTCTGACCTTGGTTTAATGCATTACTTTCTAGGGATAAAAGTTATCCAATCTGCTTCAAGTATTTTTATTTCTCAAAAAAGATATGTGCACAATATCTTGACTAGGTTTCAAATGCAAGATTGTAATCCGGTTTTGTACTCCGGTTGAGATGGGGTTGAAGCTTGTTAAAAACTCATAAGGAAACAAGGTTGATAACACTTTTTACAAGAAAATTGTTGAAAATTTAATATATTTAACTGCAACAAGGCCTAATATTATGTTTGTTGTAAGTCTCATTAGTAGATTCATGGAAAATCAAAAAGAGCTGCATCCATGGCCGCAAAACAAATTTTTTGATACTCACAAGGAACAATAGATTATGGAATATTGTACAAGAAAGGAGAGATATCATATTTGATTCGGTTTACAGATAGTGATTATGCAGGAGATTTAGATGATCGGAAAAACACATATGGTTATGTGTTTATGATGGGTTTTAGAGCTATCTCATGGTCATCAAAGAAGCAACATATTGTTACCCTTTCAACTACTGAGGCTGAATTTGTAGCAGCAACAACATGTACCTCTCACGCAGTGTGGTTAAGAAATATTCTTGAAGAACTTCAATTAAAGCAGGAAGGTTCGACTCCAATATATTGTGACAGCAATTCAACTATCAAGCTATCTAAGAATTCAGTTTTTCATGGTAGAAGCAAACATATTGACATAAGATATCATTTATTACGTGATCTTATAAAGGAGAAAATTATTGATCTCATCTACTGTAGAAGCAGATTGCAGATTTATTTATAAAACTACTCAAAATAGCTACTTTTCAGAAGCTCAAGGGATTGATTGGTGTTTCTAGCATGAAAGCATTCATGCAAGGGAGATAATTTTAAAATATTTAAACTTATGTGATAAACATAAGTTTAAGGGAGGGTGTTGAGATAATGATATTTATTTTAATTTGGTTAGGATATCTTTGATTTAAATATTTAAGTTAGTTGTGCGTTGATTAGAATTCAAATTAGCAGAAGATTATTTTTTCAGAACTTTGTCTTTATAAAAGCTTCAGTGGTTATGAATAAAATGTGCAATTTTTTTAATCCTATCTTTTAAGTTATCAAAGAGCCTAGTGGGATAATGTTTTTGCCGATGAGTATGGCTAAACTAGTCGAGGACAAGATCAGGGCACTCCCGCCACTGGTTAATAGAGCGTCACTGTCATCTACTCCTAATCCCAATAACAACCATTCACCATCTCTCTTTATCAAACGAATGACCCATAGAAATGGTTGTACGTCGAGAGCAAAGTCTATGTTACAATTGTGATGGACAACAATGCAAGCCTCCCCAATTTCTATGTTTTCTCGGTGAGATGGACAACGAAGCACCCTCACAGAGATATCCATGGAGATTACCCTATTCAACGCTCGGGTTACCTGAATTTTCTACAGACACACAACTTCAACAAGCTGACTGACAAACTGAAGAAGGACGGACTAATGAACCGTATTCCACTACTTCTGAGAAACTCTAAACCTTGTCGTCAAATCATATTTCACCGATGGAATTATTAGATCTAGTCAAAGCCCATATTCTTCCCTGATCCTCCTTGTCAAAAAGAAAAACGGATCATGGTGTTTTTGCGTGGATTTCCTTATTCTCAACACAGTTACCATCAAGGACAAATTTCTGATCCCGACTATTGATGAGCTTCTTAATGAACTTCTTGGTGCTCAGGTATTTTCTAAATTAGATCTATGTGCAGGCTACCATCAAGTTCGAATTCATCCCCACGATGTGGAGAAAACCCCATTTCGTATGCATGAAGGCCACTACAAGTTTTTGGTAATGCCATTCGGATTATCGAACATTCCTTCCACTTTTCAAGTTCTCGTATTTTTTGACGATATTTTGATTTACAGTCCCTTATGGAAGCTACATTTGGAGCATCGCCGGACGGTTTTCTCTATTCTCTATTCTCTATTCCCACAGTCTAGTGGCGAAGATGACAAAGTGCGAGTTTGGCCGCACCGAGATTGGCTATCTGGATCTCTTGGCAATTGTTATGATAAGATATACCAAAGCATCACTACTTTTCATACTAATCTATAGGTCATGAAAACTCTCTCTACTAATATTTAGGATTGGGGTGAAATATTATGTTGACATGTATAACAAGTTGCAATATCAGAAGAGGAAGCAGAGTTCTCCGTTTACCATGGCAGCACAATATGATACCAACTCAATTAAGAAGTCCATTTGGATATTACTAATGCTTTGGAGTTTGGAGTGTTAACTCAATGATTTTTTAAATCGATTCATGTGTGATAATCTACAAAACTAAAATTTGGATGAACCAATGAATGAGATAGTGTATAAATTAATCTATCGACGAAATGCACTAGCAATTGTCAGACAATTATCAAACATGAGCAGATATGATGATGATGAAACCTGGTACAAAGCTTGCAGGCCTTCTGCACCTCTGGGCACATAACCTCCTTTTATATAAGTTGTGCTCGCAAAGTTCCATTTGAATGTAAAGTTGATCATTTTCCAACCAAGAAGTGTAATATCCAACCATGTTTTCATGAGACCCTACAAATGGAAATTTTAATTCTTAGTTGTAGGAATACGAAAGAAAAGGGATAGAAATGACAGTATAAAATTACAAGCGCCTAATACTGCTAAAGCTTGAACATCCATTAATTAATACAAGCACCGAATACTGCTAAAGATAGGTGACATTTAAATGGATATGTTACAATTGGATACAAGCAATAAAGGAATTACCTTTCCACGTCACTATGAAAGGGTTGTGTGTTCTGCTTTACAGCATACAAGCAGCTATCTATTCTCTTTAAAACTTAATTTGAAAACTAAACTGAAAGTTTCCTAATCCAATTTGTTGTGAAAAAAGAAGTCAATTTTTTTTATCATAAACAATAACACCATGTAGCCAATGCTCTGTGACTTGAATGATGATACCTCAATTTCATGGAAATCAGTATGATACTGTGAAAGTCCATCTCCATTGATTGTTCGAGAAAAACCTGCTGCATTGCATTTCTTTACTTAACAATGACAAGTAAATGATGAATGTCAAACATCCTACTTAGCTATCCCTGCGAGTTTGTTATTTCCAGTAAAACCAATGGAAAATTCTGTCAAAAATAAAACTTGTATAATACATCAGGATATGAAGTAATATTGAATAACTTTATATGAGTTTCTTGTAGAATGGTGTGACCTAGCTAGTTCTACATTTCTTGTAGTGTAATATTAGCCATATATAGGATTTCATTTAGGAAAAAAGATATATATATATATATATGATTTGGCATGATGTGGGATGGGTTAGTGCATCATTGAAGCTGGGTTTTTAGCATATAATCTCACTGTATAATACTTGGACTGAGAATAAGATACCACAAATGTGTTGGTTAACAACTGCCCCATGTATATTTTTGTATGTATGTACATGAACACGTGCAATCTGTAAGATTTTTCCATATACTAAATATACCACCCATAAACTTATGGCTACAAATTTATAATTCTAAATTATTAATGAATTTAACAATTGTGTCCATTGAAAACAAAAGCTAGAAAGAGTGTTGTCAAAGTCATTCAAAGCTTTTATGCATACTTTCTATTCATGCCAACACAGGCAAAAACATTCAGAAAGGTCCCTAACCTTCTCTTGGCCATTGTTTCCATTTGACCTTTGAATTTCATTCATGATTTGGCTTGTGTTTTGCCAATTCTGATTTGTGTTTAGAGCTTGAATTTTGTAACCAACCAATGTTTCCTTGGGTAGTGTAAGAGAACTCAAAAAATTCTCTTATGATCCATGTTCAGTAAGTCAAAGTCATCCCCTGTTAACACTTCCACTTAATTATGAACTTAAAGAAAAAAAAAAGACAGTGCAACAAAAAGATTATATATGACATGATTTGTTATTTGCAAATAAATGAAATCTTTTACCTGCCAGTTTTGATCTTCTGTCCACAAAAAGATCAAGATAATCATTTGCTAAAGTAGCTTTCAGATACTTGACAGGCTGCAGGGAGATACAGTATTATATTGCAAAGGGAGTAGGGAGTTCTCTGCCATGAAAAACCAAACACATGAAGATATTGCTGTTGAAAGAGTCAAAGTTGTTTCCTAGAATTTAGGTAGAAAGTTGTTAAGTGTGGCCCTATTCTCTTGCCATTACTTCCTGTAAATCCTCTTTTGTAGCTCAGTTGACATAGTATAAATACATCAAGTTACCCCACTGCAAATGTGTGGGTGCAGTCTTTTAGCTATTCATTATTTTTGACATGGTATCAGAGCCTCACTTCTCCACAAGAGATGTCAACAGCTAGCTCACCTTCTCCTTCCTCTATCACCAATTCATCTGTTGGCTTGCTGCCCACTCCCTCCTTTGGTCATCTTATCAATGTAAAATTGACAATAGACAATTATCTTCTTTGGAAGGCGCAATTTATGCCCTATCTTCGAAGCCAACAGCTCCTCGGATATGTAGATGGCTCATACTCCTGCCCTGCCAAGATGATCAGTGAATCCACGGCGTCAGGTACAATTCAAACACCAAATCCGGCGTACCAAGTATGGCTACAGCAGGATCAATTGGTACTCAGTGCTCTTCTCTCCTCACTTTCAGAAGATGTGCTATCACAGGTGCTATTCCTCACTACCTCTTATGAAGTATGGCAAGCATTAGAGCGTATGTTATCTTCTCGCTCTAAAGCTAGGATAATGCAAATTAGGCTTCAATTGTCAACCATACAAAAAAAGGATTTGTCTGTTGCTGATTATTTTAGTAAAGTAAAGAATCTTGCTGACACACTAGCTGAAATAGGCCGACCTCTTGAAGATGAAGAGATTATTACTTATATACTTGCTGGTCTTGATTCTGAGTTTGACCCTCTTGTAACTTCAGTCACCACACGGACAGATCCTTTCTCTCTGAATGATCTCTATGCGCATCTTCTGAGTTATGAGATGCGTATGGAACATCACAACACTGCTCCCACTTGGAAATAATTTGAACAAAAGTGGGAGCAGACCAGTATGTCAAGTCTGTGGCAAGATGGGACATGTTGCACTCAAATGCTATCATCGATTTGATCACTCATACCAAGCTGACGAAAATCGGGTTGCCGCTACAGCTACCGCTTCTTCCTATGTTGTTGATCCAGACTGGTATATTGACACAGGTGCCACAGATCATATTACGAGTGATCTTGACAAGCTGACGATTAGAGGAAAGTATCAAGGCAAGGATCAAGTTCAGGTTGCAAATGGTTCAGGTATGAATATTCTCCATATTGGTCACTCTAGTTTACAAACTCCTGTTCAGTCCTTGCAATTAAACAATATTCTTCACATACCACAAGTTACTAGAAATCTTCTTTCGGTTCACCGTCTTGCCAATGATAACAATATTTTCTTTGAGTTTCATCCGTCCTATTTTCTTGTTAAGGATCGACTCACGAAGAGACTTCTTCTTAAAGGCAAGTGTGAAGGAGGGCTCTATCCAATCAAACCAAGATGCATTGCCCTGTCAAAGAAGGCTCTTCTCACTTCAAAACCTTCTCAAGGACAATGGCATTGCAGACTTGGCCATCCTTCTTCATCCATTGTTCAACAAATTCTTCGTTCAAATAATCTTCCACATGTTTCAAATTCCACAAATAATTCTGTCTGTAATGCTTGTCAGCAAGCTAAGAGTCATCAGTTGCCTTTTACCTCTTCCAATAATACTTCTTCTTCTCCTCTTGAACTTGTGTTCTCTGATGTATGGGGCCCAGCTCATGTTTCCATTGGAGGATTCAAATATTATGTGAGTTTTATTGATGATTACAGCAAGTTTACTTGGATTTACCTATTAAAAAGTAAGGCTGATGTCTTTCAAGTTTTTCTCCAATTTCAAAAACATGTTGAGCGTTTACTAAACAAACAAATTATTTGTATGCAAACTGACTGGGGTGGTGAATATCAAAAACTCCATGCTTTCTTCAACCAAGTTGGTATTTCTCATCATGTTTCTTGTCCCTACACACACCAACAAAATGGGTCTGCTGAAAGAAAACATCGTCATATTATAGAAGTTGGATTAGCTCTTCTTGCTCAAGCATCTATGCCTATTAAGTTTTGGGATGAAGCTTTTCAAACTGCATGTTTTCTTATTAATCGGTTGCCAAGTAAAGTGATCAACGATTTCTCTCCTTTGGAACGCTTACTTGGCTCCAAACCGAACTATTCTTTTCTTCGAACTTTTGGTTGTGCTTGTTGGCCAAACTTGCGACCATACAACACTCATAAACTTCAATTCAGGTCTCAAGAATGTGTATTTATAGGGTATAGCAATTTTCACAAGGGATACAAATGTTTAAATAAAGCTACCGGGCGCATCTATATCTCGCGTGATGTTACTTTTGATGAGCATATCTTTCCTTTTTCAAGAGATTCCAATAAGTTAGATTCCAAGTCTCATTCTCCTGATACCTCAATTCTACTTCCTTCTATTTCCCTTCATTCTCCACCATTGACATCAAGCACTTCCTTTTCTCATGAAAGTGACCAATTAGAGGATATTGGTTCAGAACCTCCTCTGCACACTGATCTTGATCTTGCAGATAACTCTCAGTTAGGGAGTGATCCTAATCCGTGTGTTTTGGCTGGGAATTTCCAGCAACAACAACAACAAACAGGAGCTGGTCATCTAATGAGGACTCGTCTGCAGCATAACATTCACAAACCAAAACAATTTACTGATGGTACTGTCCGGTATCCACCACGCAAAAGAGGCCTTTCTGCTGTCATTGAACCAACTAATTATATTGAAGCTTTGCAACAAACTAAATGGAAGCAAGCAATGGATGAGGAGTATTCTGCACTTATGAAGAACAACACTTGGCATTTAGTTCCTTCTCAGCCAAATCTGAATGTTATAGGCTGCAAATGGGTATTCAAACTGAAAAAGAAGGCAGATGGCAGCATTGATCGTCATAAAGCTCGTCTAGTGGCCAAGGGATTTAAACAAAGGTATGGAATTGATTATGATGACACTTTCAGTCCAGTTATAAAGCCTACTACTATTAAGCTTATTCTTTCCATTGCTATTTCTCGCGGTTGGAGTTTGAGACAACTGGATGTTCACAATGCATTTCTACATGGTGTTTTGGAGGAAGATGTTTATATGTGTCAGCCGCCAGGATATGAAGATTCTCAACATCCTGATTACATTTGCAAGTTAGACAAAGCATTATATGGCCTAAAACAGGCTCCTCGAGCTTGGTTCTCCAGACTTAGCTCCAAACTGCAAGAGCTAAAGTTTATACCTTCCAAGGCTGACACATCTCTGTTTATATACAATGAAGGTGGTCATATTATCTACATACTTATTTATGTTGATGATATAATTGTCACAAGTTCTTCCACTCAGGCTATTGATGACCTACTGAAGTTATTACAAAGGGATTTTGCTATCAAAGATCTTGGTGACTTACATTATTTTTTGGGTGTTGAAGTGCTCCGAAATCAAGAAGGCATTGTACTCACACAACGCAAGTATATTCATGAACTTCTTGCTCGAGCAAATATGGAAAATTGTAAGTCAGTCACAACTCCTATGGCTGTTACAGAGAAATTGACCAAAACATTGGGTGATCCTTTATCTATTGCAGAAGGTTCTAAGTACAAAAGTATAGTTGGAGCTTTGCAATATCTAACACTGACGAGACCTGATATAGCCTTTTCAGTCAACAAGGTTTGCCAATTCCTCCATTCTCCAACTAGCAACCACTGGACAGCAGTAAAAAGGATCCTTCGGTATTTAAAGCACACTTTCACACTCGGGTTGTCAATTCGAAAATCAGGATCTACTCTTGTCAGTGCCTTCTCTGATGCTGATTGGGCTGGATGTGCTGATGATCGAAGATCGACAGGAGGATTTGCTGTATTCTTTGGTTCCAATCTTATCTCTTGGAGCTCCAAGAAGCAAGTCACAGTTTCCAGATCTAGTACGGAATCAGAATACAAGTCTCTTGCTAATGCAACTGCAGAAATCATTTGGATACAGTCTTTACTTGGTGAATTGGGCATATTTCAAGCTAGGCCACCTTGCTTGTGGTGTGATAATCTAGGTGCTACATACTTATCTGCCAATCCAGTGTTTCATGCACGAACTAAGCATATTGAAGTAGATTTTCATTTTGTTCGTGAGAGAGTGGCACGCAAGACATTGGAAGTTAAATTCATCTCTTCACAAGACCAAGTGGCTGATATCCTCACCAAACCATTATCTACACAGCAGTTTCAGAAACTTCGGCACAATCTCAATCTGTTCTCAACAGGTTAAGATTGAGGGAGGCTGTTGAAAGAGTCAAAGTTGTTTCCTAGAATTTAGGTAGAAAGTTGTTAAGTGTGGCCCTATTCTCTTGCCATTACTTCCTGTAAATCCTCTTTTGTAGCTCAGTTGACATAGTATAAATACATCAAGTTACCCCACTGCAAATGTGTGGGTGCAGTCTTTTAGCTATTCATTATTTTTGACAATTGCAACTTGTTTTTAGATATGTTAAGTAAAACAACAAAACAAATTAAGATATTAATGTTCCCACAGAAAACAATCCAAAACTAAATTCAAATTTCACTTTTTCAGTATTATCTTCAATTACTAGTTACAATGTGATTCATTCCTCGATCAAGATGGTGTGAAGGTGGAATGAAAGGAGATCCACAATTAAATATAACAAAGGAAAGGACCCAATTAAAATTATAAGAACAGCATGCTATGCATGAACAACAACAACAACAACTGGTTCTTTTACTGTTTTACATCCAACGCAAGCCCCCAAAGTTCACCCAATCATACATAAGATATCCCATGAACACCAAATGAAAAATAGGAAATCACCAAAAATGCATTTATAAACAAAATCCAACAGATGATTACACCTTTCCTGTGCCCTTTAGTCTTGATCGATTTCTAAGGCGATGGGGCAAACCAAATGCTCCTGAATCAACCAAAATGATTAAAGTTTGACAGTCATATATATATTAATATATTTAAAAAACAGTAACTAGGGACGGTAGTTAGATTACGAATCCTCTATAAATCACATGATGTTCATAATATTATTTAAATGAGTTTTGTGGGTCCCATTATAAAAAATATTGTATTTTTTATAATGGTATAACATCCTAAAATGCATTTAAAGGTATAATACAAATTAAAATAAACTTTTAGCTATTCAATATTTAGATGTTCCCTGAGTTTGGATTGGTTCAAACTCTGGTTAGATATGATTCACCTCATAACTGTCCAACTGACTAGTCAAAAACTCTTTAATGTATCTATATCTATCTATCCATCTATCTTTCTATCCATGTGTGTGTGTGAATGAATGTGTGTGTGCATCCAAACTTGCCATTATACCGCCAGCATCTTCTGGTCCCTAAACCTGAAAGAATTGTACTATCTTTAGGATGGTACCACTCCGAAGAATCACAAGAACCATATCCATAGTATTGCCTCATTGGCCTCCACAAAGCTCAACATCTTCTTTTAAGAAGCAGTTTGTGATACAATAAAGCTAAAACATTGGCCATTTATTTAAGAGTCTTAAAAGCAAACAATGTTGGGAACTGTTGATTTGACTATTTTGCCCCCAATGCTTTACTAGCATTATTATATTCCTTGTTTAGCACATTGCTTACATCTCATTTTTATTTTCCCTAATTTCATTTCATTTGTGCTTTTTATAGAAATTATTACTCTCTTTCAATCAGACAAGCTCTTCTTTCTATTCTCTTGTTCTTCTTGTTTCCATCATCCTTCATGTCACTGATTACAAGGCTTTGTTATTATCCACAAAACAGGAAATCTCATAAACAAAAACACTACATTAATTTGAAACACTTAATATGTACAACCATACCAAACATCCCCCAAATACAGATCTCAGTCTGCAACTTCATTCTTATTATCCCTGCACTACCGTCCCCTCCTTACATAAACCATAAAACTCCAAAAAAAAAAAAAAAAAAAAAAAAAAAAACCATTTTCCACTATTTTTCTAATAATAAAATTATGCAAAAACTTATACCTATCACTAATCTCTCTTTAATCCAAAGCATTAGGCCCATAACAATAATTAAGCTCCGGGTGCCAAACCCACTGAACCAAGAACCTCCTTCCTCCAATTCCATTCAAGTTATACGCCGCGCCGTCACGCTCATCGACGGTGAGTTGCCCGGTGTACGACCCGCCGCCGCCGGTGCCGTAGATGCCCTCACAGAGATCCGCAATCTCCGTCGGAAAACAAGGGTCCGCCCCGGCGTACCAAGCGTTGACGAGCGGATTCGATGCCAACTCCGCCAGCTCGTGCGCGATAACGCTCACCATCGCATCCACTCCCACTTCCCCGTTCGGTGGCGCTCCGGCACGCGGCCCGCCGTAGCCTTCCGGCACTGCGAATGGCCACGAGCACACGCCCGGACATTGCCGCTCTGCGTTCCCAACCCACGCGTAGGGTAGTGTGTATCCCACGATCGATGGGAATGTGAAGTAGTGGAATCCGCAAACCTGGTGAAAAATTTAGGGTTTCAAAATTCAAACTCGTTTTTCACGGAGGGGAATTTGAAATTGGAATTTAGGGTAATAAATTTGGAAACCTGGCCACAAAAATCCTCGACGGCGACTTCGGCGGAAGTGAGGAGGAGATAAAGCCCTCCCCTTGGGTTCACTGGCAACGGCCGAGTTTTCGCCGTGACAGCGGACCGAATGACGCGCTGAATGGAGAGGCGGGTTAGAGATCGACCATAGGAGTAATGGCGATCGTTCTTCTCGGCGCCGAGCCGGACAGCGCGGCTCACATTGTCTCCGGTCTGGTCCGTGTACATTGAGACCGTGCGCCACCATCCCTCCACTGATGGCCACCGCACCGTCGTGTCTCCGACGGGCGAGATGGATCTCAGAAAGGCCCTGATGATCCGCTTCTGCGCCGGAGTCCACTGGCCGTACCAGATTGGGTGGACGGTGATGTTCGCCGTCAGCACTGGTCCCATGTGGTACCTCAGCTGCACGAACTCCGACGACCCTTCGTACTTCTTCGATTCGCCTAAGCTCGAGCTAGAGTTTGAGCCTAGGTGTGGCCATGGCCGCCAAGGTTTGGCCGGAGTGGCCATTGATAACAAACAGAGGATAAGGAAGAGGAGGAGGACAAGAGGCGGTGATGAGGTCACTGGCAACGCCGGGCAGACGCCGGCACTAGCTCCGACCATGCTTGGACGGTGACGAAGATGAGACTTCGTTCGAGAAGGTATATAAAGAGAGAGAGAGAGAGAGAGAGAGAAGAGGGCCGAGAATTTTCTTCATTTAAAAAAAATAATTATTTTTAAAAAAATTTGAAGATAAGAAGCGCGCCATTGAATGTTATCGAGATTAGGAATATCCTGTCTGGGTCAAAAAATGGACGGTGGATAGTGATCTTGCATGGTGTTTGGTGTTTGATCTTTTGCATTGAGAATGAGATGAGTGTGGGTAATGGAAGACAGGCAGGCTACTTAATGTCCAGCTGTCATCCGGGCCCACTCTCTGTAGCATCCAAAAGGGCTCTGTGTTGTCCCGTTTCGGCTTTTGCTTTTGGTACCATTTTGATCAGCAAAGAATAAATATTATTATTATTATTTTCTTGTCGTTAAATGATATTTTGTTTGAACTAAACATTTTTAATAAATTGAAATTGGAAATAATTAAGTACCTGAAAAAAAAATTATTTTAAATTAAAAATAATAATAATAATAGCCTTGGGACTAGAGGAGGGCACGGGCCGGTTAACCGGGCCCGGCGGGCCTGACCCGGCGGTTCCGGGTCGGGTTTTGCCGGACCCGGAACCGGCCCGGCTACTATTGAAGACCCGCCGGGCCGGGTTGACCCGGCGGGCCCGCCGGGTCACGGGTCACCAACCTGTGACCCGGACCCGGCCCGTAATAGCTAAGAAACCGCCGGGCCGGTCCGGGCCCGCCTGACCCGCCGGGCCAACCCGGCGGGTCCGGGCTGAGAATATGGACCGCCTGGCCCGGCGGGCCGGTCCAAGCCCGCCGGGCCCGGCGGGTTTTTAATTTATTTATTATTAATTTAAATAAATTTTAAAATGAAAAATATATTTAAATGTTATGGGTGAGATTTGAACTTGGGTCACCCATAACACCAACAAACATTGTTACCAACTATCCTATGAGAGTTTTATATATTTATGTTAAAACATTATAAACAAAAATAAGACTTCAAAATAAATTATAAAAAAATTAAAAAATAAGAAATACTTTAAAACAAGTTTAATAAATTGGAAGAATTTTAAATGACTCATAATAAATTAAAAAAATAGTAATAAAAAATTACACTAAGTTTGTTTATTTATTGAATTAAATAGTTTATATATTCTTTTGAGTTATAAAATTATATTATATGAAAAATTATAGTCATAAAAAATGTACAGCTTTATATTAAAATTTTACTTTCTATTTGTTTGAGAGATTAACATAAAATTTATTAATGATTGACAAAAAATATTAGGAAAATTATATTATAACCAATTTTATTAATTGGTGATTGAAATTATGTTATATGAAAACTTATTAACATAAAATTTAAAACTCATTAACTTAATGTAAAAGAAAATAACTAATCTTATTAATTAGTGATTGAAATAATCAAATATAACAATAAATGTAAATATAAAGAAAATCAATACTAAATTACTATTTTATAACTAAAAATTAAAAACACTAGTTATAATAAATATATATAATTTGATAAGTAAATAGAAGTAAAAAGTAAAAAATTCAAGTAATAAAATAAATTAAAATAATTGGATAAAAAACTTATTAACATAAAATTTAAAACTCATTAACTTTGAATTTGAATTCAAAATCATGTCTTCATTATAAATTTGTTTAAAAAAATAAATAAATCATCACCAACAAAAACTAGCTCAATTGGTTTCTCAATGAACTTTGCTCTTTGAAGACCAAGGTTCAAATCTTGGAAGTAACAAATTTTAAATTTTTAACACACAAAATTAGAAAAAAAAAAAAAAAAAAAAACCAACCCGGGGGCCCGCCGGGCCAGCCCGCGGGCCAACCCGCCGGGTTGGCCCGGCGGGTCACGGGTTAGTAACAGCCCAACCCGTAACCGGACCCGCTACAGTGCGGGCCGGTTACGGGTTACCGGCCCGGCCCGCCGGGTCAGCTGACCCGGCGGTTTCTGCCGGGCCGGTTCCGGGCCGGGCCGGGCCAAATGACGGCCCGTGCCCCCCTCTACTTGGGACTAAGCCCGATCCCCCAGGCCCGTCTAGTGAAACACTGATAAAATTTCGTCCGACTAGCTTAGGGATCGACACGTGTGACATGGGAGTGGGTCCCGCATCTTGTACCGTTTGGCGTTTCTTTCCCGCGCGAGCTAACGGAGCAGGGAGGGCGGCAAGGGAATGTACCAAAGTGGGGGCATCAATTGATGTCGGGTAGTGGGTCCCACTTTTGGGACGAGATCTACGGACGGTATTACGGAGTTGGCATTGAAGATCATGGATCGGACGGTCCTCATCTGTTCGGACGGCAGGTTTTCGCTGTTAAGAACCCGCCCAAGGGCCCTGTCCCACCTCGGTCATTGTGTTGCTTTGTTCGTTGATGTCTGAATTTACTTTATTACCCCTTGTCGTTTGAACTCCGGAAACGACAAAAAGAAACCTATTGTGTTTTTTACATTTTAACCCTTTAAATTTCAAAATCTCACACATTTTGAGGAATGGATTTAACTTATGTTCTGTTCTGTGTAAATCACTTTAAACTCTATTTCTTTATTTATATATTTAAACATCATACTATACAATCTTCTTTTTTTTAAAGTGTATTTGATTAATTTAAAAAAACAATTAGATAAACAACAACTTCATGAAAAATTTACAGTAGAAACAAACTATACGTAGATTATCACAATAAAGATGATAATATTATAAGGGGTATATCACATAATCCACCAGTCAAAAAGATTGATTGTTCTAAATTAATATTTAACCTAGGTGAATTAATGGTATTTAATAAATATCCAACGTGGGGTCAATTTGCCAAGAACAATAGTAACTAGGTCAATAAAATAATAAACATATTTCAATATTAGTACAAAATCATCTCAGTAAGGTTTTTTTTTTTTGTGTTTGGGAGTTTAGGAAAAGCAATCAAATTTAAATATATTTATTAGGTAAAAATTAAAATTCACAATTTCTTTTCAATATCAAGCAGTATAATATCCTCAGTTGAAAGCATTAATAAAAATATTTAAAAAATAAAATAATAGTCAGCATAATAGCTTGAGAAAGGGATATGTGGGAGGGGGCTTTGGGGAACATGGTCCATGGTTTTGGTTTGGGTGGGGCGCAAGGGGACTCAATCACGGTGCAAGTGGACGAGGGGCCCATGGGCCTCGGATCAATGATTCAATCCAAGTGCTTTTGTTCTGGTCTTTCATGGACTGAGTTAGGGCCCACCAAGATGCTCTTTAACCTTTTCAACAATGTTACTAGCTAGTGTGAATTTTATTCCTTATTTGGTCACATTTTCAAGTGCTTTAGTTTTTTTTTTTTTTTAAGCCAATTTTGCCATTAAGATGTTTTTAGTAGGATGAATTAAATTTAATTTTAGTGTATGAATTAAGTTTTTTTTTTTTTTTTTTTTGACAAATTGGTGACAACCATCTTTTTATTTTTTTACATTGTTCTTAAGAGATTTCGAACAAGTTTTTTTGTTATTTTATTTTTAATTTAAATATGCATTATTTATTTTTAAATCAGAAAAAAAAAATCAAATTCAATATTTTTATTTTGGAGTGTAATTTTTAAAAATGTTATTTAAGTGTTAACAAATATGGTGAGCAAGCTACCTCCTCGTATTTACATTAAGAAAGCACTCCAAGTGAATATATTTGAAAAAAAAAAAATCTATATAAATTTTATTAATTAATTCAATAAATACTATCGAATATTAAACACTTGGCCTTTGGTAATTAGAGAAAAAAAATAATATATCAGTTTTAATGGTGTTTTAAATTTATTTCTTAAAAATATTATTTTAAAAATTAAATAAATGTGTGTATATAAGATCGTATTCAATAAAATGATTTCCTGTATTATAATTAACTTTTCCAAAAAAAAAAATCTGAACATTTAGAAAAAAAAAAAATGAACCAAAATTAATATCCATATTGAATTTACTGGGACCATGTGAATTATTTCTCCATTAATTGTTGCCGTTTTATTGAATTTTGGCATGACTAAGCCAAACTGAACTGGCTAGCTAGCTTAGCTAGCAGGATCCAAATAAAAGCAAACATTATTTTTTTTTATGAAATAATTATAATAAAAATAGTAATTTCACATTTTGCACGAATGACAGATATTTTTTTAATGGTCAATGTAATGCTTTTCAATATCTCTTAGTTGGCATTCCATTTTTGGACTTTGATTTTTATTTCAATTTTCAGATGCAAAATTTTTGGAATTTATAAATAAAATTGTTACAAAGACATGGTTTATAATTTTATAAGATTTAAACTAAAACAAACAGAAAGAAAGAAATCACGAGCAATTGGAATAGAAAAACTAACATTTTAAATTTTAACTATTATTTAATCTTTTGGGAAATTGAACAATGATGTAAAGAGAAAATCACAAGCAATCACATAAATACACCAAATTTAACGAGATTCAGCAAAATATGCCTACGTCTTCAGGAGCGAAGCGGTTATTCACTTATTGTTCAATTACGATTACATATTACATGTATTTATATATAAACCCTGCCTAGTATGCTCCATTGTTCAGTTCCGCTCCCCTCCAGCATCTACTCGTTCACCATGTATACAAGCCCTATACAATATAATCAAATTTTAATAATTAATGATATGTGTTGCCAAGTCACCATAGCAATAGTCTAGTGGTAAAAAATATAGAAGGTTAAGAGTTCAAATTTTTTAATACTGTATAGTTGAGACTTAATAATTAAAAACATGTGTGTTATAAAAAAAATGATATGTGTTGCGTATATAATATGGGTTGTTTGGTTCGCGGTAATGTGAAAATATTACCACCTATTATGTGGTAATCTTTTTATATTCCCATGTTTGGATTGGTGGTGGTGGTAATATTGATGATAATATTTTATTACCAACCTTGGAAGATTATTAAAAAACTTGGTAATTCCATTATCACCAAAATAGGTTACTATGTTGGATTGCCAAGTGGGTGATAATCTTAAACATTTTCTTGACAGATATTCCATTTGTTTAAAAATAATAATTTTCATATTTAATTCGTTGGGAAAAAAAATTAAATTTGAATAACATTATTTTGGGAATATATTTAACTTCATAATTTAATTTTTTTATCCAAAATTTTATTTAAATTTAAATTTGCACAAAATGGTAGACACAAGGGTATTTTGAGAAATTTAAAATATTACCAAGTTAATTATTATGTAATATGAGTTTCGAACCAAACATGGTTATCATAAATTACCATAATATTTTGGGATATATAACATTTGTTGATCTTATTACCACAATAATCTTATTACGTGGTAATATATCATTATTACAAGCCAAACGACTCTATTTATAATTTTATATTACCATCAACATCATCACTGCTACAGTACCAAACATGGTAATCTAAATAAATTATTATGTAATATGAGTTTCCAACCAAAATGGTTATTATAAATTACCATAATATTTTGGGACATATAACATTTCTGATCTTATTACCACAATAATCTCATTACGTGGTAATATATATAATTATCACGAACCAAACGACTATTTATAATTTCATATTATCATCAACATCATCCATGTGACAGTACCAAACATAGTAATCTGAATAAATTACTATCAGATTCCCTGTAATGTTTTCACATTACCATAAGCTAAATGCCCTCGGAGAAATTTAGACGAACGCGCCCAATTTTATAACAATCAAGCATGTGATGCATAGTCTCTCTCTTTAATTTTTTAAGTGTCCTATATTTGTTTAGTACATAAGATTGTTATTTATGATTGATATGTGTTGTTGCTTTTTATTTTCTAAGGACGTCACTGAGTGGTGTCCTCGTGATTTTTCACATACTTTTCCAACTCTCATTTTTGTAATTTGTGTTATTCTTATCCTACAAAGACATTTCATGCAATATACAATTAGAAAATTCATGAGATTGGTCATTTCAAGGTAGTTTTTACATAAGTTTAAAAGTGAGAAAGTATAAAGTAACATAAAAAGTTAAAACTATTTAGATGTAGACGATTAGTATGTTATCGAGAATAATATATATCATATGAATTAGAACAATGTATTTGTTCTTAGGATTTATCACACAATTAACAATAAACAACAATGATCAAGATTAAATAACAAGGTGTGAGTTGTGCAATTAATAATATATTTCAATAAATTCATTAAATAACAATGAATTTTTCGATCTTCCAACCTGATTTTTTATTGGGCTTTAAAATCAACGCCTTCATTTGGGTCTATATTGGGCTACATGGGTTGGGCTGGCAGTCCCTGTTTATTTATTTATTTATGTCAATGCTTTATGTTTTTCATATAAAAAAGTTCTTAATCCCTATGAATATCATAAATTTTATAGAATATGATAATTAAAATATTTTTTGTTAAAAAAACTTATTCATTAAGAAAAACCAGTTATAAATTTGTGTATTAATTCAATTCAAACATTAGATCACTTTTCACAATTGTCATGCAACTCACCAACCAAAAAAGAAGATATAAAGAAATTTAGGTAAAAAATAAACAGACTCTACCTATAAAAATTTTAAAAAAGTTCACCAAACCCCTTTTATGCTCCTCTCCAATCCAAGTTTAAATAATTGAATTTATTTCTTTAAATAAAACTCAATTTAATTAGCCACCAACCCACCATGGTTTCACCTACCAAACTACTAAGTTTTATTTTATTAATTTTTTGTATCTCATCAAAATTTATTTTCAAATAAGTTTTTAAAGGAGCTTATGATTTATGGTCTAATTATGTAGGCAAAAGATCTCTCTTTTATTTTTCCTATATTAGCATATCAAAACCTCTCATTTAAAACATTGAAAACACACCACAAATGATTAAAATAATAAATTAAAACATATTTAACACCAAAATAATGAAATATTTGAGGTAAATTAACTTTTAATTAATTAATTAATTAATATTATTATTTTACATTTTGCCCCCTGGGATTCGCAAAAGGTCACAGAAAAACCTCAATTAGTCAAACAATTGATGCTATATAACTTTCAACGGTTCCGATTTGATCATCATAATGATCCAACGGTCACAATCCCACCTACTCCTTCTCGAATTCACCGAACCATACCGCTTCTTTTCTTTGTTTATATAAAAGAAAACCAAAGAACTCGAGATCTCGTGAGAGCGAGAGAGAGAGAGAGAAAGAGAGAGATGGTCTTCTCGACGTCCTTCACCGCCGCCCAATCCCTCGCCGGCCGGGCAATCGTCGGCGCCGGCACCGGCAAATCCCCTACCACCTCTAACCGCCTTGCCGGACCCTCTTGCTTGAGCTTCAACTCCCTCAAGACCTCCGCCCGCCAGCATCTACAGCATCGCGTGGCTCGCTCTCATCGCGTAGGGCTTGTAAGGGCGGCGGCTGTGGAGGCTCTGGAGGGGACGGCGGAGACTGCTCCGGTGGCTTTGGTTGAGAAATCAATAAACACGATCCGGTTTCTGGCGATTGATGCGGTGGAGAAGGCTAACTCAGGGCACCCGGGACTTCCGATGGGCTGTGCGCCCTTGGGGCATATTCTCTATGATGAGGTTATGAAGTACAATCCTAAGAATCCCTACTGGTTCAATCGGGATCGATTCGTGCTGTCAGCTGGCCATGGGTGCATGCTCCAGTACGCTCTGCTTCACCTCGCTGGGTACGATAGTGTCAAGGTGAGATTCTCTTTCTCTTTGGTTTTATTATTTGTTTTTTTTTTTTAAAGAATTGATTGATGAGCAGGAAAGGTAGGAGTTTGATGGTGAAATTCATTGTACTGTGTTTGATTTGTTTTGGGTGATAGATCTTTTTGGTTTTTTGGGATTGTATTCTGGATGGGTGTACAGCCCATAGTTTTGTTTGTGGTGTTGATATAAAAGCTTTGCCTTTTTTAGTTCTCTCTTTCCTTTATCTTGAGAATATAAAAACTGGTATGCTTCTCTGTCTCTTACCTAACTGAAAAAGAAAAATCTCTCTCTCTCTCTCTCTCTCTCTCTCTCTTTTAAAAAAAATCTTCTGTTTCTTTGCATGGTCATTTTTTTCCTGAAGTTTGGATCTTGAGTATAATTTTGGGGAAAAAAAGATCAGATAGAAGCTTGTATCTTCTAAAAGTTAATATCTTTGAGTTCGTTTTTGCAGCTTAGTGTTCTTTCTAACTTTGTCATGGATGGTGCTTTTCATTTGTATAGCCCATAGTTTTGTTTGTTGTTTTTATGTAAAAGCTTGGCCTTTTTTAGTTCTCTCTTTCCTTTAATATAAAAACTGGAATGCTTCTCTCTGTCTTTTACCTAACTGAAAAAGTAAACTCTCTCTCTCTCTCTCTTAAAAAAATCTTCTTTTTCTTTGCATGGTCTTTTTTTTTTCCTGAAGTTTGGATCTTGAGTAAATTTGGGGGAAAAAGATCAGATAGAAGCTTATATCTTCTAAAAGTTGATGCCTTTGAGTTGGTTTTTGTAGCTTAGTGTTCTTTCAAACTTTGTCATGGATGGTGCTTTTCATTTGTTTATCCTTATTGTGATAGAAAAATAGTTCAGTTGGATGTCCTTATCGTCTAAAAGACTAAGCATTTTAGCTGATTATTGGACTTCAGAACTTGTATTTTTGAAGTCAAGGATTAAGTGGCGCTCTTCATTTTTATCCTTATACTCTCTCAATGTTGATTTTTATAGGAGGAGGATATAAAGTCTTTCAGGCAATGGGGAAGTAGAACTCCAGGCCATCCAGAGAACTTTGAGACACCAGGAGTTGAAGTCACTACTGGTTTGCGTCCTAAACAATCTTGGATTTGAATTGTGTAGTGTTTAGGTGTAGATTGGATTTGGAATTATGTATACCAACCACTTGTTTTTCACCTTACTATTTGAAGTAGTTCTAGTTGCTTATATCAATTATTGATTTTGGATGTGCAATAGGTCCTCTTGGACAAGGTATTGCAAATGCTGTTGGATTGGCACTTGCTGAGAAGCACTTAGCTGCACGCTTTAACAAGCCTGATAGTGAGATTGTTGACCATTACACGTAAGCAAAACTTATCAACTCCTATGAGTAATATCTTATATATTCAAAACTAAGGCCATCTGTTAATTTGAACTTCTTCACGGCTTTAGATATGCTATTCTTGGTGATGGCTGCCAAATGGAAGGGGTTTCCAATGAAGCTTGTTCTCTTGCTGGGCACTGGGGTTTGGGGAAATTGATTGCCTTCTATGATGATAATCATATATCCATTGATGGAGACACAGAGATTGCTTTTACTGAAGATGTCATCACTCGGTTTGAGGCACTTGGGTGGCACACGATCTGGGTGAAAAATGGTAACCATGGCTATGATGAGATTCGTGCTGCGATCAAGGAAGCAAAGGCTATCAAAGATAGACCTACATTAATCAAGGTCATTGAATTGTGCCTTTGCCACAGATTCTTAATATTGTGTGATATGCTATTAGCTTATTTCCATATTACATACAGGTAACTACCACTATTGGATTTGGATCACCAAACAAGGCAAACTCCTATAGTGTACATGGTAGTGCTTTGGGTGCTAAGGAGGTTGATGCAACTAGGCAGAACCTCACATGGCCTTTTGAGCCTTTCCATGTGCCCGAAGATGTAAAAAGGTTTGTGAACCTAACATTTTCATTTGTTTTTCACTGATCTTGATTTGGATTCTATATTAATTGGAATTCTTCCTTCTCAGTCATTGGAGTCGACATATCTCTGAAGGTGCATCGCTTGAGGCTGACTGGAATTTCAAGTTTGCAGAGTATGAGAAGAAGTATCCTGAGGAAGCTGTAGAGCTGAAGAAAATCATGTCAGGAGAACTGCCGGCTGGATGGGAGAAGGCTCTGCCAGTCAGTATTTTTTATTTTATTATTTTTTTAAATGTGTTATCTTAAACTCTGTAGTAGAAATATCATGACAGTTATGAAATGTTCTTGCAGGCATACACTACTGAAAGTCCTGCAGATGCTACTAGAAATCTATCACAGCAGTGCCTGAATGCGCTCGCAAAAGTTCTTCCTGGTTTTCTCGGAGGAAGTGCTGATCTTGCATCATCCAACATGACATTGCTAAAGACGTTTGGTGACTTCCAGAGTACCACACCAGAAGAGCGCAACCTCCGGTTTGGTGTTCGAGAACATGGTATGGGTGCCATTTGCAATGGCATTGTTTCTCATAGTCCTGGTCTCATTCCCTACTGTGCCACTTTTTTTGTCTTCACGGACTACATGAGAGCTGCCATTAGAATCTCAGCGTTGTCCGAAGGTGGTGTGATCTATGTGATGACTCATGATTCCATCGGCCTGGGAGAAGATGGACCCACTCATCAGCCTATTGAGCATTTGATTAGCTTCCGAGCAATGCCTAACATTCTGATGCTCCGACCAGCAGATGGGGCTGAGACTGCTGGTGCATATAAGGTTGCAGTTCTCAACCGAAAGAGGCCATCGATTCTCGCATTGTCTCGACAGAAGCTTCCTCATCTCCCAGGAACATCAATTGAAGGAGTTGCAAAGGGAGGGTATATCATTTCAGATAATTCATCTAGTAACAAGCCTGACCTTATTCTCATTGGCACTGGTTCTGAGCTAGAAATAGCTGCCAAGGCTGCTGATGAGTTGAGGAAGCAAGGGAAAGCAGTGAGGGTTGTCTCACTTGTATCTTGGGAGTTGTTTGATGAACAGTCAGATGAATACAAGGAGAGTGTCTTCCCGAGTGCGGTCACCGCTAGAGTTAGTATCGAGGCTGGTGCGACACTCGGGTGGGAGAAATTTGTTGGAGACAAAGGCAAGGCGATCGGAATTGATCAATTTGGCGCTAGTGCCCCTGCCGGAAAGATATACAAAGAATTTGGTCTCACAGCAGAAAACGTTATTGCAACAGCAAATTCACTATAGGTTGTTGCTTAGAGTATTTACTTTCAGTTTCGTCGATAAATCTGGGTGTCTTACATTCCGGCGAATGCAATGGGATAATTGGCCACCATTAGACTGAAATAAAGTTTTTGACTCTCAATTTCTCTTAGTTTTGTTGTATCATTCTTGGAATGATGTAATTTGTTGGACTTAAATTGGGAGCTGCATTGCTCTCTTAAGTTTTCATTTGGTGGCCTTTGAGAAGTTTTGGTTGTGCATGTATTGGTTGGTGTCAATTGCTTTCTTCATAATTATATCTTGATGCTGTCATTAAAAAGGCTTTCTATATGATTTTACATTAATATGTGGGACATATGTCCAAAGAACAAACCAAACATGCTATTTTTCAGTTAAAACTTAGCTGGTCAAATAATAAAATTATTTGTAATTTATATTGATTTTGTATGAATAGATAATCCATGTGATATGTCACATGGATTAATTTTCAATCAAAATCGCTGGTTAATGAAAATAAACGCAGTTAGTTACAGATATGAGATATCAATTAAATAAATAGTTTTAATGATATAAATAAATCCAACTAACGTCTACCAACCAAGCTGGGTCCAAACAACATCAACGGACGAGATTCTTCCACGTGGACAGTGGCATCACCGTCCACTAGCCAACAACCCACAACCCGAGTTAGGTAAGCAAGGAGCCTGTTTGACCCACGAGACCAAAACCCACATTTAGCACATGATCATATAACCAACATTCACCGCACGATTGCATCGGGAGAGTGATATCAACAAACAAACCAATCTCAAAGCGTTAGCCGGTTGGTCGAGATCCAGTGTCCGTCTGGAACTGGTACAACAACTTGTCGATCCATTCACGTGATACCACGTGTTCACCAATCATCTCCCTGGTTAACTCGGGCTCACGATACGACAAAAAAAACATTTCACACGAACTCTCTCTAAATCCACCACACGATTGCATCGTGATAAGGATTTAGCCTTGGTCTAGTGTGCCTCCAGAAGTTTTAAAACAAACCGTAGTCCATTCATGTGACACCACATGGCACGGTTCCCACAACTATCTCAGCTGGCCTCTTTTAAGTTAGACCCGTCCAAGAACTAGCCTATCAGCCCGAAGGCCCGCCAAAAACATTGAGGAGACTTGGATAAATATAAGAGCCCTCATGACATGACTTTAGACAAAAGATACTCATTTTTAAAACGGGCCAAGTTTAGTTTTTGTTATGAAAAGTCCGGCACTGAGTTATTAAAAAATATCTATTAATTAGTTTTAAATATATTTATATATATAAATAATTATTTGAATTGACATTGATTATTTATTTATTAATTTTATATATAATAAAATACTGTATATTTATTTTTATTATTGCCATCGGTATAGATTTTAGTTATTGTAATTGAATAAAAATGTAAATTTGATATTTTAATTTTAATGCGTTTTATAAAATAATATTTAGTTATGCTCATAAATTATTATTATTTTTTATTTTTTATAACTTATTTATTATTTGATAAAAATATATTTGGATGGGTTTGGGTTAGAGGTCATCAAATTCAGAGATGGATTCCGGCGAAAGTTAAAACTCGTATTATCAGGCAAGGGCAAGCTCGGACAGCCTTAAATTTTATAAAATTCGGGCTTAGTCCAAACTCCGCCCGGCCCGGACCGGCCCGAGCGCATGGACAGGTCTTGCTTATAAAGGCTCAGGATAAG
This sequence comes from Dioscorea alata, assembly GCA_020875875.1. Classification (NCBI taxonomy): domain Eukaryota; kingdom Viridiplantae; phylum Streptophyta; class Magnoliopsida; order Dioscoreales; family Dioscoreaceae; genus Dioscorea; species Dioscorea alata. Next base: position 380,482 of record CM037021.1, read on the forward strand.
GAAATAGAACATGAAGAACACCAGAAGCGAAGGGTTGGTGAGCGGGGTTGGCAGCCAAAGAGCAAGACCTATATGACTACCATGTCTCGCAGAGAGAGAGCGAGAGAGAGATGGCGCGAGCGATGATGGCCAAGGGCTTGCCGACGACCTCCGGCGCCGCCCCGTCACCGGCGATCTCTAGTTCCCGGAAGCCCGAGACCTTGTTCGCTTCCATCGGGCTCCGGTCATTGCCGATGCGTGGAAATCATGCTGCTCTGAGAGTTGGAGGTAAGAGGATTGGTGGGTTTTGTGCTCCGACACCGCTTAGGGTTTCGGCCTCGATGGCGACCACCTCCGAGAAGGCTTCGGCCGTGTCGGAGATCGTGCTGCAGCCGATTAAGGAGATCAGCGGGACGGTGTGGCTTCCTGGATCTAAGTCTTTGTCTAATAGGATCTTGCTCCTCGCCGCCCTTTCTGAGGTGAGGCTGTGAATTCTTTTTTTCGTTTCATGTTTGGGGTTTTCATATGGTTGTAGCTTAGGTTTGATTGGAATGATTTTTTTTTTTTTTTTCATTTGTTTTAATTGTTTTTTTCTTTTTTTTTTGGTTGATGAAATTTTGAATTGTGTTTGAACGAGAACTCGAGAATTGCTGCCAATGGCGGACTAATTTAGGCAATCAGAGAGTATTGGAAATTTGCGAACAATTTCCATTGACATATTTGCGAACTCTTTGTAGAATCTCATAAGATACTTTGCCACGCACTTCTTCAAACGCTAGTACATTTTTCTTAAACTATTTTAATCAACATAATCCCTGCGGAAATGGATAGGGACTAAGCCAGTTTGTTGACAGAATCTAAAGAGTCATATGCACTTAACCAGGATTATCTATCATTTGTTTCCTTGAACACTAGGGCTGATGAAAATCTGTATTTTTGAAGGAGATATTTGTGTATGTAATTCCAAGTCCTAACCCTTAAGCAGGTAGCTAATGTATGACTAATAGATCCTTGACCATTGGTACCAAAGTCATCTTGATCAGTCTCCTTGACCAAAAAGTTTCATTTTTGGGTAAATGTGTGGCTCCTATGATTCTATGTTTTAGACTACAATGTTTCTAAAGTGAATCAAGTGAACGGATGCTGGGGGAAAAAAATCAACTGTGGTGCTTCAATTTCAAGGACCAACAATATGAACTTTCTGAGAATAGTGTTCTTTGAAACTTCTGTTGGTAAGATGTGCTATACCTTCTAACTATAATCAATTGTAAGTTCAAGGATTGCATGACTATTTTCTTCTAAACTTCCCATCTGCACTTCAAAAGAGTTTTTTTGCTTCTTATATTATTACATGCCTTCTTTGCTTCTCTAGTTGAGAAGCTTTGTAAGTAATATTATGAGAGAGAACGTACCACATGTATGATAACTGTATGCTTCTTTATATTCTGATATACATGTTGTCTATTAGCTTGCATCCTTGAACTTACATTTTTCCTTCGTATCAGGGAACTACTATTGTGGAAAATTTATTGAACAGTGATGATATTTTCTATATGCTTGCGGCTCTTCGAACTCTTGGACTATCTGTGGAAGAAGATAGTGCATCAAAGAAAGCAACAGTTGTGGGTTGTGGCGGCCAATTCCCTGTGGGTAAGGATACCAAAGAAGAGGTTCAACTTTTCTTAGGAAATGCTGGAACAGCCATGCGTCCGCTGACTGCTGCTGTTGTTGCTGCCGGTGGAAATGCTAGGTGCAATCAAATTTTTAATCCGAATCATTTATAGTTAATGCCTAGCACAAGGTTTTCTTGGAGTGTAACAAAATATACTTTACCTTATCAGTTACGTACTTGATGGTGTACCAAGAATGAGGGAGAGGCCTATTGGTGATTTGGTTGATGGCCTGAAGCAGCTTGGGGCTGATGCTGACTGTTTCTTGGGCACAAACTGCCCTCCTGTTCGAATTATTGGAAAAGGGGGTCTTCCAGGAGGAAAGGTGAGTTATTTGTTTGGCATCCATGTGCAATTAGGAATTTAATTGTCTGGTGATAATAATTAGTATCTTTGTTCCGGGATGTCCTCTGTCATAATTGCACCTCATTGAAACTGATTATTCTGTCAGAACCTGCTATTTCAACGCATAATCGAATATAACTAATTTTGATTTGCTTAGAACTTGAAAGTAGAACTCACCTTATTGTCATCCATCACTCGAAATAGATGGTTGTTACATATAGGTAAATTATTATAGGAATAAAATGGATAGAACACATATGGCACAAACATGATTCTGAAGAACTGCATAAGTAACTACATTTTGCGACCATGGTATATGCTGCTTAACCTTAGAGACAGCAAAGTGCATTTCTCTTAGTTGCATTGATCACCAAATTGTTGTGCGTAAAATCTCTCTCCTTTTCATCTGGGATGCAACTGATTTCCCCTTGCAATCTTATCCTTGTTCCAGGTAAAACTCTCTGGGTCCATCAGCAGTCAGTATTTGACTGCGTTGCTGATGACAGCTCCGTTGGCTTTAGGAGATGTGGAAATTGAGATAATTGATAAGTTGATTTCTGTTCCATACGTTGAAATGACTTTGAAATTGATGGAGCGATTTGGAGTTAAGGCAGAGCATTCTGATTCTTGGGACAAGTTTATTGTCAAGGGTGGTCAGAAATACAGGTATGAAAGGCCTTCATATCTTATGTCAATCACTTTATGTTACGTTGTGATCAGCATGAAATGAACTAAAGACAAATCTTATTGCATGAACTTGTAACAGATCACCAGGGAAGGCTTTTGTTGAAGGTGATGCATCCAGCGCCAGTTACTTCCTGGCTGGTGCGGCTGTTACTGGTGGTACAGTGACCGTGGAAGGTTGCGGTACAAGCAGTTTACAGGTACTTGTCACTTCTAATGATTTTTCATTTTGAATATTTCAATATACTCCCAAATCAATCTCAATTGAATACTTTTTTCAATACAGGGTGATGTAAGATTCGCAGAAGTTCTTGAGAAAATGGGAGCAAAGGTCACATGGACTGAGACCAGTGTCACTGTGACTGGTCCACCTCTAGATCCATCAAAAAAGAAACGGCTGCGTGCCATTGATGTTAACATGAACAAAATGCCTGATGTTGCCATGACTCTAGCTGTGGTAGCGTTATTTGCTGATGGGCCAACCGCAATCAGAGATGGTAAGTCCTAAGAGTTGTGAAAATCATAATCAAATAGCTGGAAACATTTCTAATCTGCTATATATATTTGACAGTTGCTTCCTGGCGAGTCAAAGAGACTGAGAGGATGATTGCCATTTGCACAGAACTGAGAAAGGTTGGCATTTGATTTTACTGGGTTCTTCTTCGCTCTTAATGCTCAAACATTGTTCTCTCTGATGTTTAGAGTTGTTATTGTGTTTGTCTCAGTTGGGAGCAACAGTGGAAGAAGGGCCGGACTACTGTGTCATCACTCCACCGGAGAAACTGAACATAACATCCATTGACACTTACGACGATCACAGAATGGCAATGTCATTTTCCCTGGCTGCCTGTTCTGATGTTCCTGTCACCATTAATGACCCAGGATGCACCCGCAAGACCTTCCCTGACTACTTCGAGGTCCTGCAACAGTTAACAAAACATTAGCCTACTGGTGCTTTTGCAGGAAAGGAAGGGGAAGAACCTGGCGGCCTTTTCGGCTTTATCTTAGTTATGTATGAGAGATTATTCTTATTTTGTTGTACAATAAGAAATAATGTGTCATGTTATTGTTTTCTGATGATTCTGAGTTAGCCCCTCTTAATTACCAAGTTTGAGAGAGGATAATTACTCTTTTGTAGGCCTTTTCTTCATTGCCTTGTATGCAGTTAATTGAAAATTGTACGTGCATACACTTTCCAAGGCACCAGATATTTGCACATGCAATATATATGTATTGAGTTTTAAAACATACTACTTTAATATTATTTTTCCATTAACATCATCGTATATCGATTTTGAACATGTGGATAGAAAAATATTGGTGTTTCATCAGAGTATACAAAAATGATTTTTATGTGTGTGTGATTATGCAATCTTCTTCTGGTATATATTTCAGTTTTCCAATACAAGTAATAATAAAAATTTTAATTTGGATGAAATATATTTAATATCTTTGTATGTTATAAAAAAAATGTTGATTAACATCAAACTATCATTGATTATTTTCTTTATCACAAGAATCAACGTTTAATATTATTATCGGTTGAAAATGATCTTTTTGTGTGTGCAAAATTTTTTTTATGAAACATTGTATTAGTTGAGTATTGTATCTTGTGTGATTGATAAAGTTTATTTAATATATTGTCACTTTCTTTTATTTTCGAGTTGTTTTCTTTTAAGTATCACAAGTATTATTAAAAAATTAATTAGTTATATGCTGTGTTGCAGTCGAGACGGTTGATTGTCTTTTCTTTCATTGTTTTTTTACTAATTGTACATGGAATCACTCAATCTAATCAAATTTTCAACTTTGGTTAGCTTTCAACCTTATTTCATGAGATTTACTTGACCAGGTAGAGATAGTTTATCCCATTCTTAAGAGAAATTTGGGATATACTTGCACGAACTATGACATGAAATATCTAGCTTGAAATAAATAATTGAGTTTTCAATTAATGCCTCAAGTTACTTAGTTCTATATTGATCAAGATTGATCATATGTTTCTTTTTTTGGCTTTCCGTAGTTTTTGAGAAGAAGAGGATTAAGAATTAAGATGCAGTCGCAACTATTAAGCGCAACTTAGCCTTTTTTGGCTTTTTCTCCACCACATATGATGACCCATTGTTAAAATGGTGTAAACTAGTGTTGAGTGTACAATCATGGTTAGGGCCCTTTTTCCTTGGTCTTGGGTGTCCCTTTTGTCCTTCCCTTATTTTTGTAGGATGAATCATCTCTAGTGATTCAACAAGGTTCCGCTCTTTTATTTTATTTTCCATGAATTTAAGTTTTGGTATCATTGTACTGATATCGTTGCTCTTGCAGCTTGTTTGTGCTTGGTTCATCTTTTATTTGATATATTTTAAATGATTTATCCATCATTTTAAAAAGCTTGCAAGACCTAAAACAACCCAACAAATTTACTCAAATAATGTGAACCATAATCCTCAATAAAAATGCCTAAATAGACATCATTAGCTTCCATAGAAAATGCAACTACTACTATTATATTACCAAATGTTTAAAGGGTAAATTACTTGGATGATCACCCAACTTTTCGAGTGTTTTTATTTTAGTCACCTAATTATTAAAAAAAAATAATTTGGTCATCCAACTTTGAAATTACATTCAATTTAAGTCATCAAAACTCACGCCGTTAATGGTGTGCTTACATGTCAATACATGTCACTTATTTTTCACCACTTTAGCACTGCCACATATCATAAAATATTATTTTTTCTAGTCCAAATAAAAATAGAGAATCTAGTCCAAATATTATTTTTTTCCAGTCCAAATTTTTTCTAGCACTACCACATGTCATAAAATATAATGGTATGCTAATGGGTGTCCAGTGAATGCTAATATAAGCATTGCTGTGTTTTCTTAGACTCCTTGCAAGCTCCTCCTCCTCTCCACCCCTCGTAGCCGCTGCGAGCATGTCTGCCTTAAAAAAAAAAAAAGGAAAACAGTAGCATGTTTATTGTGAAAAACGGTAAACATGCTACCGTTTTCAAATTTAATTAAGCAAAACGGTAACATGGGTATCCAGTGAATGTTACTATTAGCTTTTCCTCTTTAGTTGGGGCTATTTTGGCGAGCTTAGATGGGTGTCCAGTGAATGTTAATATTAACATTGATGTATTTCTTAGACTCAGCGCAAACTTCTCCTCCTCTCCACCCCTCGCAGCTGCCTCGAGCATGTCCACCTTAAAAAAATAAAAAAAAAGGAAAACAGTAGCATGTTTATTGTGAAAACTATAAACATGTTACCGTTTCAAGCTTAATTAAGCAAAAGGGTAACCATGTCACGGTTTTACCTGATTTTGTAATTTTTTTAAAATTTATCAATTTAAGTAATTAAATAAAAAATATACAATATAAAAAAAAAACACCGTTGGAAGGGCAAAAAGGTAATTTTGTAAAATCATTATAAAACCTAAGTGCGGTTCTCTCTCACGCCCTCTCTTCATCTTTCGCTCGCACGGCGCCGTCGAGATCGATCTCCAAGTTTGAGTTTCGATTCCCCAACCCACGAGGTGATTTCTCTCGGTTTTGAGGTTTTCCCAGGGTTTGATATGCTTTGGATCTGTGGATTCTAATTTGATTTTTATTGATAAGTTCAGTGTCCTTTTTTGTGGATCTTAGGGTTTATATTTTCGTCTACAGTTTGTGCAACGACGTTTTTAACCCTAAATATTCGGTGGATTATTGGTTTTTGATTCAAAGATTGATGAGGGATTGGTAGATTGAGTGAGCAGTGGTTAAAAATTAGATTTTTATTACTTAATTTAGGTTTTCTTTTTTGGTTTTTGATTCTTTTTTGGATTAGAGAGATTAACGATATCAAATCTTTGGTTCTTTTTATTTTAGGTGATTACTGCGCCTGCTTGTTGGAGCAGGCGACAGGTAAAGGTTTTTGGCAATCATGGCGACCTTTGCTAAGCCGGAGAACGCTCTGAAGCGTGCCGAGGGTTAGTATTTTGTCTCAACCTCATTTGCTTTGGCTGTAAGATGTTGTATTCGTTTGTTAATTCTGTGATATTTATTGTAGCAATTGTTATCTTATTTTAACTGGAAAGCAGTTTTTTGTTGTAGTAGTGTCTTTGTTTTTGTTTTTGTGTTTTTTAATTTATTGTTCACTGATTTTGAGAAGCTCTGGTTTGCAAAACTTTTGTAAATTGTTTGGATCTCTTCGGTCATTATGTATCAAATTACCCGAGGTCTCAATGTGCTTGATGATGCTAGTTCTTGAGTTTATTGCCTGTGCTATCTCTCCCTAGTTTGTGCCCTTGCTCATAGAATCTTGTGTAGGTTTTCATTAATCTATGTGAGTTTGCAAGGTATTCTGTTGACCCAAACCTTCGGTGCTAACGGACTAAAGGATATTATTTTGTTTGTCCAGTGATGTTCTTTATTTTATGCAAGGAAATTGTTAATTCTATTTCTGCCAATTTTGTTCATTACATAAAATCAAGTGTAGATTTTCATTAGTTTGTGTATGCCTGTTATTATTTTTCCACCAAGTTCAGTCGAGCTCGTAGGCTTCCCATATTTCACGATCTGATTCCTTTTTCTTTTTCTCCATATGTGGAGTACCTTCTCTCTCCATCTCTCTTCATTTCTTTTGTCAGGTGCAATTTGAGCTTGCTTAGATGTACTTATGCCTTTTTTCCTGCTGATACAGTCGCCTATTAGTTTTGATGGTTTATGTCAATTTAATAGAATCATCATAGTTTTTTCTTTTTATGGTATTGCTTTAAAAATTTTAACAATCTTGTACATGGGCAGAACTGATCAATGTTGGGCAAAAGCAAGCTGCCTTGCAAGCACTTCATGATCTTATTACTTCAAAGAGATACAGGGCTTGGCAGAAAACCCTTGAAAAGATCATGTTCAAATATGTTGAACTCTGTGTGGATATGCGGAGAGGCAGATTTGCAAAGGATGGGCTTATCCAATACCGCATTGTTTGCCAACAAGTGAATGTTAGTTCCTTGGAGGAGGTTATAAAACACTTCATGCAGCTCTCGTCGGAGAGGGCTGAGCAGGCGCGAAACCAGGCACAAGCACTGGAAGATGCCTTGGATGTAGAGGATCTGGAAGCGGATAAGAGGCCTGAAGATTTAATGCTGAGTTATGTCAGTGGAGAGAAAGGAAAGGAAAGGTCTGACAGGGAGGTTGTTACCCCATGGTTCAAATTTCTGTGGGAAACGTATAGAACCGTGCTTGAGATTTTGAGGAACAATTCTAAGTTGGAAGCTCTATACGCGGTAAGTCACATGTTACTGATGATGCAATTTCTATCACTATATGTGGATTTTCATGAAAATGTGCATTTCATACATTTTTGAAGTATTAGCAGAAGTATTCCTATAATATTCTAGATGTCAAGATAGATGGCTACACTTGTGCTCCCTTGCGCACACACATGCATGGGCCCGTGCGCGCACACATATACTTGAATATATGAAACAATTTAAGAGGTACATGTAAATATTGAAGGTTTTATGATGATATACGTGGTAAATTGCACATCAAGACCTTTATAATATTTAAAAATAAAATATGAATAAATACTGGGTTGCTCTGAGCAGTGTGAGGGTATACCTGCTAATAACATTTTTTTTTTTTTGAATTTAGCTTGCATTCCTGGAACTGGTTTGGCTAATCAGATATACCTTTATTTGGCTTTTATTCCTAATTAAACATTTGCTTTTATAATTTATCTCCCATTTGGAACTGGTTTGATTGGAATGGAAAGCATTTTATGGCGTATATGTGTTCACTGGGAAAATCTCAATAATTAAGCCAAGAAGATTAGCCATTTTGATGCCCACTATAATTCTAAATTTTCCAGTTTGAATTTGTGCTAGTTATCAGTTTTCTCATCATGAGTTCTATATTATGGTTATTTGAACTGTGGATATGCGTAGGACTTCGGCTTATACATTTCACCTAATGCCAGTTGTCAGTTTTCTTATCACGCGTTCTATATGATGGTTGTTTGAACTGTGGATATGCATAGGACTTAGGTTTATTCATTTCACCTCAGGTTTCACTCTGGATGCCATTGGTAATTATACATTTTGACAAATGATTGCTTTATATGTAATTTTTTAGATGTTGAGTATGACTCTAGGTTGATTTTTATCGCAACCATTGCATTTTTCCCTGTATAACTGTTTCCAATAAGCTGCTTAGATGATAGATTTCACCATTTGGTAGATCCTAGAAATTTCGATAATTGTTAGTTCAAAGTAGTAATTTTCATACCCAATAAATGTGGTGTTGTCATTGGTCTTATGCTTACTGTCTTTGATTCAACATGCAGATGACTGCACATCGGGCCTTCCAGTTCTGCAAGCAATACAAAAGAACCACTGAATTTCGTCGGCTATGTGAGATAATTAGAAACCATCTTGCCAATCTAAACAAATACCGAGATCAAAGGGATAGGCCAGATTTGAGCGCTCCTGAAAGTCTTCATCTTTACTTGGATACAAGAGTAGAACAACTTAAGATGGCAACTGAGCTTGGACTATGGCAGGTGTGTATTGTTGTTATTAACATGTATATCAATTCCTTTTTTTCCCCTCAATGCTAGTCTTTTTCCTTAATTAAATACAATTTTGTATTGTTGCAGGAAGCCTTCCGGTCAGTGGAGGATATCCATGGTTTAATGAGCATGGTAAAGAAAAGCCCCAAGCCATCTACGATGGTTATCTATTATTCTAAGCTGACAGAGATATTTTGGATGTCGAGCAGTCATCTTTACCATGCCTACGCATGGCTCAAACTTTTCACTCTGCAGAAAAGTTACAATAAAAATTTATCACAAAAAGATTTACAGTTTATTGCTTCATCTGTCCTGTTAGCTGCTCTTGCAGTGTCTCCATATGACCATTCATATGGTTCATCTCATGTGGAAATTGAAAATGAAAAAGAACGGAATTTACGGATGACCAGCCTCATAAGTTTTATTGTGGATCCTAAGCGAGAGAGTAGAGAAGTGGTATGCATAAAAAAATTGCTTCCCCTTTTTGTTCTCTTGTGATGGTTGTGTACCTTAATTCTAAGGCAAGTTTATTTTTCTTGCAGCTATCACGTGCGTCACTTATCTCAGAATTGGTAAGCACTAAATACTTTACTTGGTGCCCTGTTTTCTTAAGTTGCTATCAACAGATGCTAAACTAGCACAATTTGTTTGTAGGAATCAACATATAGAATTCGATCTAAATGTTGTTTATGTGATGCTCCTGGTGGATAAGTTTCATTCCATTAGTTAGAATGATAATCCACTGTTGGTTTTGAGTTGCTATAAAATTTCAGATAATTCTTGTTATTTGTATTCCCTCAATTGAAGTGGTTCCTGCGTTAATAAGAGGTTTTAATCTATACGAATAAGATTCTTGATTGATCTTTCCACTTTTCTGTCTTTGATTATATCGATAGTGATTTTTCTGTCATCATGTCCAAACATGGGAGTTGCTGGATTTTGTGTGCTTGATTCTTCTGGAAACTTGGTTATTGAACACATAACTTATGTTCTGAGTAATGTAATTTGAGATTGCATGGTAATTGATCGCATGCGTGACTACAATTTATCTTCTCTGCTTAAATGTTTTTATGGTAAATATTTATTTGCATAGTGTCAAGGTTCACTAAGTGGTGTATTTGTCCATGTCATTATTGAGCATGTTTTATGGTCCACATTATTTTGTTGCCATTTTTTACTATCAAACTAGGCTTCAGTTGGTGGTTATACAGAAATGGTATATACTGAGGTAGCTATGCACAATCTGGAGAAATCAGATCTCTCAGTTATGTGTTTGCCAGAGACTGTTGGATGACAAGATATGATGAGAAGTATGATTAATTTTCAAGATCCCTAACAACCTCTATGTTATAATTGCTCCATGCTACTTGGATTCAGAGCTTTATGCATGGCAAGGGATACGGTTGACACTTTTTGTTGTTTCCTAGAAGCATCTGTGTAGCAAACATATGGCTATTTTTATGAATTGACAAGTTTTTGCTTATCTTGAAGAATAGATAGACACAGTGGCATCGGCTTGCTTTTTAAAAATACTTGATTGTCATCGCATACTGCATAATCTCATATTTTGGTTGTCTAGAACTATTTCTTTGGATTAGATCTGTGACTTAACTGATTTTCAACGTAAAACAGATTAATTGATATTTTTTTTAGTAATATGTGCTTTATCTCTTTATAATGCCATGAAATTAATGGCTTTATATGTGCCTCTAGTATCTTCTCTCTGAATTTATTGCTGCTACTGTTAGTTATATTGATTATACAGGGGTAAGCATTTTTGTTTGATATTTTTTTTCCTTACTTTCTTGTTATTACTCCTTATTGATATTTGTAGCTGGACAACAACCTTTGAATGGCATTTTATTCTAATGTCATACCATTGCATTCATGTTATTATTTATTTAATTCATGTTTTAATATACTTACAGGATATGATGTACTTTGTGATTACTCCTTTTGCTTTACATGCTCTATGAAAGCCTCCTTGAATGTAAAGCCAACACCCACGAATGCTTTATTAGTGATATTATAAAAGAAATCTGCAGGATAAACTTTTGCCTTATTTTCATCAAAGAGCATAAATTTTGCTCGGAGAAATATTTTACATCTGTGTATTTAATAAACAAGTAATTTTCTATTTAGGTCTCCAAAGGTGTGATGAGCTGTGTCTCACAGGAAGTTAAGGACCTGTACCATCTTTTGGAAAATGAATTCTTCCCATTGGATCTTGCATCAAAGGTTCAGCCTTTGCTCGCCAAGATGTCCAAGGTGGGAGGCAAACTTATTTCAGCCTCTTCCCTTCCTGATGTGCATCTTTCCCAGTATGTTCCTGCCTTGGAGAAGCTTTGCACATTGAGAGTGCTCCAGCAGGTCTACATTCATATACCCTGTCCATTCATGAATTCTTTTTGGTTTTCAAAGCAGATATTGATTACATTGCTTATTTCTATGCTGTCTTTTCCTGCTTCAGGTTTCTCAAGTGTATCAATCAATGAAAATTGAGAAGCTTTCAATGATGATTCCATTTTTTGATTTCTCAGTTGTGGAGAAGATTTCTGTTGATGCTGTGAAATATAATTTTATTGCCATGAGAATTGATCATCTAAAGGGTGCAGTTCATTTTGGTACTATGGTATGTGAATGTCATCTGTCTTCTACATCTTCCTCTCTATATATTTCTTTTAATGATTAGGGAAAAAATTCTGCAAATCATTTTGTTGCTTGAGATTAATGGCTTGAAATAGAATGCTTCAGTGCATTCCCAACTTCTGTATGCTGCAAATAGTTGCAACCTTTATTGTGAACGAATCATTTTTTTTTGTGTTTATTAATTTCCAATGGGATCAAGTTTTCGTATGTTTTTTACTATTGGTAGAAAATGATTTTTCTCAGGACATTGAGTCTGATAGTCTAAGTAGTCACTTGGCAATTCTTGCTGATTCTCTCAATAAAGCAAGGAGTCTTATTTATCCATCAGTGAGAAAGCAATCCAAGCTGGGGGATAGCTGGCTTGGCTTAGCTGATATTGTTGATAAGGAACACAAGAGGCTCCTTGCCCGGAAGTCCATTATAGAGAAGCGTAAGGAAGAACATGAGCGCCAGATGCTTGAAATGGTATATAACAATTATTGTTTCCTGAAGAAAATTTCTGGTTTACCATTCCATTTTTATGTGCTCTAACAGCTTGTCTTTTTGGGAAAAGGAGCGTGAGGAAGAATCAAAAAGACTGAAACTGCAGAAAATAACTGAGGAGGCAGAACAGAAGCGACTTGCCTCTGAATATACCCGAAGGGAAGAGCAGAGAATCCGTCGTGAAATAGAGGAGAGAGAACTCCAAGAAGCTCAAGCATTACTTTTGGAAACCGAGAAACGAACGAAAAAGAAAGGAAAGAGGCCTGTGCTTGAGGGGGTAATAAACTAATTATCTGCATCATCATGTGTACTCACAGTCTTATTATATAACATCATTATCAGAATTGAGTGATCTTCACTTTGGTTTATCATATTTTAATTAAACTTTTGCAGGAAAAGGTTACTAAGCAGGTTCTGATTGAGATGGCATTAAGTGAGCAAATTAAAGAACGACAAGAGATGGAGAAGAAGCTGCATAAATTAAGAAAAACTGTGGATCATTTTGAACATGCTAAGATGGATGAACAAGCACCACTTGTTCATCAGGCATACCAACAACGTCTCCAGGATGAAAGGATTCTCCATGAAAGCGAGCAGCTGGTTTGTTTCTTTCTTGTTGCCGTTAAACCTGTGTTGTTTGGGTGAAGTAATATAATGGTAAGCTATCCTAATTCTGCAGAAAGAGATTGAGCTGAGCAGACAGCACCATGCGGGTGATCTTTTAGAGAAAAATAGACTGAGCAGGATGCTGCCCAATAAGGTTATATCACCTTGCCTTTTTCACTCTTGTTTACTCTTTTTTGGATTTTGTAACTCTCTTTCTTTGATTTTCTGATCTAGCATTCAGCTATAATTATACCCATGTTAAATGCGTAACCATTGTGTGCTGATTGCAATACACTATTTTCCTGGAGAAACATTTGAAAACCCAACATCTTGCAAGTTGTCCTGCCATCCTGATTCTTGATTTCCTTAATGCCCTTCTCTTGCAGGTTATTTTCCAGAGTAAGATCGTCAGTCGCAGGGAAGCGGAGTATAGCAGATTAAAGAATGAAAGAGAAGAGCGCATTAACCAGCTTGTCACAATGAGGAAGCGAGACAGGGAAATCAAGCGAAAGCTGCTTTTCTATCTGAAATCTGAGGAAGAGAGGTTAACCAAACTGCAGGAAGAGGAGGAAGCCAGGAAGCGTGAAGGTACGGCTGTAAATATGTCTCACCTTATGTCATCATGCTTTCTTAAAACTGAATTATACTCGCAAAACTTGATATATGATGGACTTTCATTGAAAAACCTGTCTTTTTATACTATTCTGCATGGCGAAGTTTAAAATTTTATGTTTTAGTCATTCTCTTGTGGGCGTTTAAATTTTCTGATTGGACATGATGATCACCAAAATACTGTGTTTCTTTTTTCTTGCCTTTTTATTGAATTGCTTCTCTTCACATTTTTCAGAGGCAGAAAGGAAGAAAAGAGAGGAGGCAGAGAAGAAAGCTAAACTTGATGAAATTGCTGAGAGGCAGCGGCAAAGAGAGAGGGAGATTGAAGAGAAGAAAGAGAGGGAGAGAAAGGAAGCTCTTCTTGTGAGATCTTCTGAACCTGTCGCAAGACTGGCTGACCCTGTTCCTCCATCCCGTCCAGTGGAGCCTGTGGCTGCCTCAGCTGCTGCCGCCACCAATGCACCAGCTCCCGGCAAATATGTGCCGAAGTTTCGCCGCTCTGAGCCACCTGCTGCACCACCATCTGAAAGTAGCAATGATCGTTGGAGTAGGTCAGATGATAGGCCACCAGCCAGCGATCGATGGCGTAGTGATGATCGCCGGTCACTCGGCGGAGGTGGTGGTTCAAGGCTGTCATCATCATCGTCCTCCTGGTCTTCTTCCCGGAATCGTGGGTAAAACTTATTGCAGCTTCAATCCTCAGTGCCCCTGAGATTGAACCAACTGGTTATTTGGGTTAAAAAAAGGCTTGCTCTGCATTTTGAAAACCTGAAAGCTGCATTTTGATTTCGATATTGTTATTTGTAGCGTTTGAAGGGTGTTTTTCTGTGACAGCCCTTCAATTTTAGTTACAAATCCTCTGTGGATTACTACTTATGAGCTACACTGCAGCGGACTTTTGGTAGTTGTATTTCTGTTTTCTTCTGGTGTTCTGATCTAAGCATTAAGTATGAACATGTTGCCCTTTGGCTTTTAAATGTTGAATTGAACCTTTGTTCAACTATTTATTATTTTTATTTTATTATCTGAATCTGTGATTACATGTTGCTTTTTTGTTTCCAATTTTACTGTAACTTTTCTTCACCAACTTGCCTTATTCTATTTAAAAACTACTTCGATATCTTTAGAACTTAGTTATTGAGATGTGATTAATATAATCTTATTGGTGATATTTTGAAACTCTATATTTCTTTTTGTGGTTTGTCATTTCATATTAAAGATTAAACGTTTGAAATGTAATTTTTTTTTTTTTTTATCACTTTGGTTATTAAGTGGAAATTTCGATCCACTTCTTCATTTCAACTAAAATGATTTCATCTCCTCATGTTTTTAAGAAAATAAATCGCTCTTTAGAAGAGGGGTTTTTTTTTAACAAATTTAAAATATTTCACTCAGATTTTGTTAAAAAAAAAAAATCACTTAGGTATAAATAAATAAAAAAATATATCTTTTCTAGTTTACAAGAGAAAAAAAAGAAGTTATTGATATAATACAGCGTTTTATTTCTAAAAACATGTGTATATATATATATATATATATATATATATATTATTTTGGCGGTGGTGGATTTGTATATTAACAAAGCGAACAAGGGTAATTTTGTAATTACAGCATCCGATCCTTGTACTATAAAATCAAACAAAACCCTAGTCGTTTTCCTCTGCCGGCTTTAGGGTTCGCTCTTCGTCTTCAAACGCGCGAAGGGTTTGCCGGCATCGCCGTGAGCCACCTCCCCGTCCACCATGGGTCGCATGCACAGCCGCGGGTTCGTAGCTCATCTTCATTTTCTTCGTCTTTGGATCTCTATCTCTCTGATTTCGTTGTCTTTGATCTGCAGGAAGGGTATCTCCTCATCGGCATTGCCCTATAAGAGGACTCCTCCGAGCTGGCTCAAGATTTCCGCTCAGGATGTGAGAATTCCATTGATCAATTCGTTGCTCCGCTTAGATCGAATTTTCTTCTTTTTTTGTCGAATTTTAATTGTGTTATCGTGTTTTTTGGGGACCATTGTGCTGTTCGTAGGTGGATGAAAACATCTGCAAGTTTGCGAAGAAGGGCCTGACACCGTCGCAGATCGGTGTGATACTCCGTGACTCACACGGGATTGCTCAGGTGAAGAGTGTCACAGGGAGCAAGATCCTCCGCATTCTCAAGGCCCATGGTATTGCTTTTTCTTGTTTCGTTCTCGTGATTTCACAGTAGTTTTTTTGTTATATAAGTTTTGTTGGTTTTTTTATGGATTTTGGATTGGTTTTTTTTTTTGTAGGTTTGGCGCCGGAGATCCCAGAGGATCTCTATCACCTGATCAAGAAGGCAGTGGCGATAAGGAAGCATTTGGAGAGGAATAGGAAGGACAAGGACTCCAAGTTCAGGTTGATCCTGGTCGAGAGCAGGATCCATCGCCTTGCTCGCTACTACAAGAGGACCAAGAAGCTCCCTCCCGTTTGGAAGTAGTGAGTATTCTTCTTCATCTTGTTGACTGTTATTCAGGCATGTTTGTTCTATTTCTTCTATTAACATGAAAAGTTAAGTTTTGTTGTATAAACTGTGTATTGCATTTAGGTTGTGATGGTATTTTTGATAGATGGTGCGGGTATGTGTTTTGGAAATTGATTTCATATGCTGGCAAGATTAAAGGTCATTATTATTTTTAAATATAAATCAGCTTAGGTTGAAGAGAAGTGCTTAGTGTTTCCTTAGTCTTGGCAGATGACTTGTAGATGTATCTAAACTGTTTTGTGGAGAAGGTTAATTTAATCATCTTGGTAGATTGGTGATACTAGTAGGTTTATGTTATCGGGGAAGAAAATTCCTTTGAAGGATTTATTGTAAGGGCATGATGGGATCGTTATGTAGTTGCTATTTGGAATGAGCATTTTCATTACGTTGTGTTTTTTTCTAAACTGATGGGACGTCTATAATTGAGAGACTTGTAGAGCTCTATCCTCTCATGGAATGCTATGCTTCATTTGGTAATGTGGATGCTTGATACGTATTGACTCTGATCTATATTTTCGTAACTTTAATTGAGGTAGAGGTACTAGTGATAAACTTGGTGATCTTGATTGGTAAATACTATCAGACGCTTTGTGGTTCTGCTGTGCAATTTTGATGTATATTTATTTAGATTTTGTTTGTTTTGATGACTTGTCTTTGAGCATAACTTCAGTCCAGGAATTGCTTGTATTTCTGCAATCTCACTGGTTTTCATGCTTTGTTGGAAAATTAATTCCTGAATGATCAACTATTCATCCCCTAGGAAGGTGGCACTATATTGTTCATGGCACCTTGCCTATTCATCACATATGTTGAGGTTGAGAACTTAGGGCATGTTTATTGCAATTTTCTTTAGGTCTTCCAAGGTGACAGTTGATTTTGATGTGTTAATTTAGTCCAAAATGTTTTATGCAAACTATTTTTTTTTCTCACTCACTTGAGATGTCCATGAATAATGATCTCTTCCAAATGTTAATGAGTTTGTAGAAATCCCATTTTCTGATAATTAGTTATCCCAGAAAAAGGCAATGTGTATCAATTTCCATTCTTCCACCAAGTTATAAATATTTTCTATATGGAAGGCAAGCAATAGTATAGGTTGAGGTTTGGAATTTTCAAATGCATGCTTATCTGTTGTTTTGTAAGTTCTTTAAATCCTTCATATTTTCCTCGAGTGGCCAATAGCAATGATCTGTATGTTCAAGAATTAACGTTGAACCTACATTTATTTATACATCTAGGAATTCCCATTTATACTCGTGAGTGATGTGCATCTAGATGGTTACATGTTCTTATATCCTCATTGATTTATTCTATTTTTTTTCAGTTCTTCATAAATCCAGAGACTAGTATTATTAAAATAGAACAAGAGTAACCTTGTTAAACATATGGATCTTCAATTTTTATTGATGATTTCCCCCAGCCTCCTTTGCTGATGCTTAGGTTTCATTCATCATGAATATAATCTTGTGGAACTATTACTGTTGCTGTATTGTAACTAATGCGCCCCTGTTTTTATGCAGCGAGTCTACCACTGCAAGCACTCTTGTCGCGTGAGTGACCTTTTATGTTTTGATAGGATTTTTGGCAGTGCGGCTATTGATGTTTTTTCATTGTCATATTGAATTAGAGAACTATATGATGATCTCTTTCATGCTCTGAACCTTGATTATGCATTTCAGCCATTGTTATTAATTAGCGTTAATGGAACCTTATCTGTGTTGATGAATGCCACATTTTTTTCCCACCTCTGAATAGTAAGAGGACCATTATGTTCTATTTGAAGATTGTAATCTGGAAAGCTCATACATGAAATGCATGGTGGCTAGTGTCTGATTCATGTTAGCTGACTGTTATGTGACATGTTGGATATCAAATAAGACATTTTATTAAACAATAAATTATCATTTCTATGCAATGAATACATTTTAATCATTCATTTATATGCAATGTTTTAATAAGCCAAAAATAAATTATTATTTCTAGGAATTACAGCCAAACAGCGTGGGAATAAAATAGAATAAAATAAGCTATCCTTTTAGAATAAGAGATTTTATTGTCCAAAATAACTCATCCATGTTTAAATTGGTGTTAATCTATCTTGGAAAATTTTCCTCTTCTCTGCCTGTGAGTTGAGGATAAGAAAATTCAATTAGCTATTTATTCTATTGAGTTGCCCAATTTCACCACTTAACTTATTATTCACTATTCATTTAGTATCAAACACGCCTAATAGCATGAGGGAGGTGCTTCAGTGCCCCCGGTAGAAAGGAAGGAAAATTTGCAGGGTCTAAACAATGATTTACCACAAATATTGTTATGAAATATTGACCTCAACTGTACATAAATTCAAAAGAATGGAATAAATCTGTTGAGCTTGAGGGTGTGAGTTATCACCCACAACAAACTCATGAACAATCCCATCAAGCTCAATCCAACTACAACCAGGAATTTCCCTAAAATCCTTATCTTTCATCATCATTCTAATCCTGGTTGCATCTCCCCACATCCAACATCCAGCATACAGATTTGACAGGAGAACATATGAACTAGACCTACAATTAGCACATTCTGTCATACTTTGTAACCACCTTCTGCCCAATCTCAATGTTACCATGATTTCTGCAAGCACTGAGCAGTGATCTCCAAACCACATCATTTGGTGCTACACGCATTGCCTCGATCAATCTCACTGCCTCTTTCAGCAATCCCGCACGACCGAGAATGTCAACCGTACATCCATAATGTTGCACTTTCGGCTCCAGTTTGTAGTCTTTGATCATACTCTTGAAGCATGCTATACCTTCTTCGACTAGTCCTCTGTGGCTGCATGCGTTGAGAATGTCGATGAATGTGATGTCGTCTGGCTTCTATGATAGTCTTTTCATCTCCGCAAATAGTTCAAGTGATAATTCACCGAATCCATGCATTGCCTGACCCCTATCATTGCATTCCAGTGATCTACTGTTTGCATACCGGATGTCTCAAACATCTGCAATGCCTCTTCTAGACGGCCACACTTTTGAGTACTTGTCAATGTATTCTCTTTTCAGGTGAATGAACTCAATTGTTTGTTATTTTACCAGTTGTTTTTTCTCTTCTTGTTTTGTTTTTTGTTTTTATGAAACTCAAAAGAAGAGAGAGAGGAGAGAGAGAAGGAAGAGATTAGTGGTGCACCTTAGTTCTCTCTTAATGATGGATGAAGATTAGAGAGTAATAAGAGAAGTAGCCTTTGGGATCATATTTTTCAGGAGAAATGACATGTTGACCAATGTGAATTTTTATTTTTATTTTGGAGAGAGGAACCGGGAAATTATGACAGTTGATCAATGAAAATCTCTTCAGCTTGGGTTTAGTTTTTCTGATGAAATTGTAGTTTAATCAGTAAGTGCTCACATATAAAACTTGTTTTTTTGTATTTATAATGTAATCTTTATATAAAGTAAGACAGCCGGTGGCATCAGAACTAAAGAAAACTTGTTTTTCAAAGGCTACACTACACTCCAAATTACAAAAGAAAATTTCTTTATATGTTTAATAATTAAATGAATATAAGATAAAAGATTAAGCTTTAACAAATATCAAAATTTAATTTTAATTAAAATAAAATCAAATAAAATTCCACCTCCAGATCAATGTACCGAACACGGAAACAGAAGAATAATAGCAGTTGTACATAATACTAACAATAATTATAATTATAGTAAACTCCCAAATACGTACTATTAAAAAGTGAAACAAGTCGTCTACATGTCCACAATAAGATCATTTGGATGGAATGATCGTAGAGAACAAATAAGAAAAAATAAAAGGTTTTTGGAATATATCTCCCCCAGGAACCTATAATATTTGATCAACAAACAGTCATATAGATCAAGAGCACACTCTTAGACTCTCACTAAGACTCTTTCGTGACAGTAAGATGGCAAAGAAACCTAGGGGGATTATACAGCATCAAGCTGTGTCATTTGAACGGAACTTTGGCCTGGCCCTGGCGGAGTTAGTTGATGGCTGTTCTGTCCCCGGGAGCGCCCAACCCCCCGCTACATGTTCATTCCGTCTGCTGCCACCACCTACACTTACAACCAAGAAGTTCACATAACAAAGAAAAAACTTAGTAGAAGCAGAGGCATTAGCAAATGGTCGTCGGGTGTAAAATGAAGTACATAGCAGAATCCTTGGTCTAGTAAGCATTATATGGTAGGATACTTGGACATGGTATGCGGTATGAGTGGATTCTATGTAATTATGTTATACATAAACTATCAGCCTAAATGTTTGAATAACCAGAAAGCATTCTGACAACATTCATGTTCATGTTTGAAAGGCAGGTATAATGAATTCTAACTGAACTAAGAGCATGATTCACCGATTGTAGCAGAAGACACAAGCTCCACAATATTGCAAGTTGAATGTGAAGCATTTGCGGACATAAAAATGATAAAATTTGAGGGAAGACAAAGTGGAAGATATTCATGGATACAAGGTGGCAAGAAATGAAGAATCTATAATGACAGCTTCAGTAAACAACATCATTGGAACTGCAGCATGCAGCAGAAAGTAACATTATGTTTCTCTATGTAAAGTAAAAACGCAACTTAGACTTACCAATATCACCGTTGTGAATCATATCAAAACCCTGGTTCCAACCAGGCAGATGCTCTCTAGCACTCCCCTTCCATGCTTCATTAAAACCAGGCAGTTCGTCTAAAGATAAAAATGCATACATGAGAAGTCAACACAGAATGATTAAGAAAGGGATTAAAAAAGGGAAAAATAAAAGAAACCATGGCAATCTCTATCTCAACAAACCTTGATTCAAGTTATGCAACATCTGCACTGTCTCCACCCTCCCATCAGAATTAAGTTTCCTTGTAACAGCGTGACCCTGCAGAACCAAATGAGAAGAAAAATTGGTTAAATCAGCCATTTCATAATACTCAAACATATGACGCACAAAATCTGTGGTATGCCAACACCTACATAGACTACTGTTATGTATGCTTTGAATTTAAACCCAATTGACGCATAACCTAGCCAAAAGGAAAGATGAGGGAAAACTTGAGTGAAGAACAACTAGATGTCCATGACAAGCGAGGAAGGCTTGGGTGGTTGACAGTATTAGGATTTGGGTTAATGTAAAATTATATATAGTTCGTCACACCACACCGCACCCCCCAACCCCCCTCCTCCTCCTTTCCCTCACCAGTTTCCCCTTTCCTTCCCTTAATTGATCTCAAGTGTTAATTGTTTTGACAATTTGGTGGCTAGGGTTTCAAAGGAAGGCATCAGAGAAAAGCTGTGAACAACACCTTATCACGAAGTCCTCTAGCGAGCCTGTGACTAGCCTTGCCTGTGGTAGCATCAGCTTCTTTGCTCTCTTCAACAGTTACCTATCCAAAGCCAACCAAGAAGAAGATTAATGTCACATTCACAAAGTGAAAGCAGAAGAACAATTTCCAAACATGCAGCTGCTTACTCCATCAGCACCAGTCCTCCTGGTTGTAGATGCAGTATAGTATGCTCCATTGGGGCCACCATAACTCACAGAAGAACTTGAAAAACTATATGTGCGGGCCTGTGGCTGCATTCTACTTGCACCAGTCCTATAAACTGTGTGCTTCATCTTTTTCTCTGTGAGACACCACCTTTTTAATTCAGCCGTTGATCTAGTATTTAGTTATTACACTATGAAGCAACCAAGTGACGGAGAAAATATGCATACCTTCAGCTTCTCCATCATCAGGATCTTGAACAAAAGGCTCCTTACTCAACCTAGAGTGTTTTCGAGGATTTTTCTTGTCCTTGTCATCCTCATGGCTCTCTTCTTCAACATTATTCTCATCATCAGAAAGCTCCCTAATTATCGGGCCCTTAGATTTGCTGGACTGTGGAGCTTGCTGCTCTATGAAGCCACCATGATTCATATCTAAGAAGGCTCTCTCCCCAAACAAGCTGGGCCCAAACATGCTTGGACCCATCATACTCCCAAATGGTTGAGTGAAGAAAGGGTCATCAAACGGATCTCTTCCTCCAAAGAAGCTGGACATCAGACTCCCAGGCCTGCCAAAGCCACCAAAACCAGCAAATGGATCTCCAAATCCAAAGAAATCATCCCTGCCACCTCTACCCCTCTGCATCCTTGCCTTTTCAATTAAAAAAATCTGCAACACCAATTATAAGCAAGCATCCTATTATTCGAATGAAGGTGGCTCCACTTCCACACTGATACCAAGAAATATGGATCAAAATCATCAAGGAAAAAAATCAATTTTAGATCAAACATCACAGACAAGTGACATACGAATGATCCCCTCTAAGCAAGAATCAACTCAAAAGGAAATATTCCAAGAACACAATGAATCCTCAAACTGACTAAATAATCATTTCATTCTTTATTGGCAATTTGTTGTATCTAACAAATTGATAATGAACATGGTAGGGATAAATATTTTGTTCTTTATTGGCAATTGTCCTATCTAACAAAAAAAATAATGAGAACATTAAGGATAATCATTTTAATCTTTATTGGCAATTGCTAAAGAAATGAATCCTCAAACTGATGAAACAAAAACATTAGAAGCAATCATTTCCTTCTTTATTAGTGATTGTCATGTCTAAAGGATGAATCCTCCAACTGACTAACAAAAACATCAGGAGCAATCATTTCCTTCTTTATTAGTGATTGTCATGTCTAAATGAATGAATCCACCAACTGACTAACAAAAATATTAGGATTAATAATTACGTTCCTCGTAGAAATTTGTTGTATTTAAGGAATAAATCCTGCAATTTACCACTAGGAAGAAAACATTTAATTCTAGATTGGCAATTGTAAAATTTATATCTGAAAAGTTTCTATGATGCCTTAAAAAGACTGCATTGATAAGTCACTTTGTCTTTTAAACTTGTCGAGACAATAACTAAAGTAAAATCTCCAGCAGAGATATACATACACTTCATCGTGCAAATTAAAATCATCAACAAAAGCATCACTTGAATAAACACTTGTTCAATAAATATGAATAAACACTTTCCCAAAAAAGAGGTGAATTACAACATTTCCTTCTTTATTAGTGATTGTCATGTCTAAATGAATGAATCCACCAACTGACTAACAAAAATATTAGGAGTAAGAATTACGTTCCTCGTAGAAATTTGTCGTATTTAAGGAATAAATCCTGCAATTTACCACTAGGAAGAAAACATTTAATTCTAGATTGGCAATTGTAAAATTTATATCTGAAAAGTTTCTATGATGCCTTAAAAAGACTGCATCGATAAGTCACTTTGTCTTTTAAACTTGCCGAGACAATAACTAAAATATCATCTCCAGCAGAGATATACATGCACTTCATCGTGCAAATTAAAATCATCAACAAAAGCATCACTTGAATAAACACTTGTTCAATAAATATGAATAAACACTTTCCCAAAAAAGAGGTGAATTACAACATTCTATCCCAAAATCCTCCATTCACCAACAAAATGGGGTTTTTCCAACTCCATAAATCAGCAAATTGGACTTCCGATCAAAAAAAAAAAAAAAAAAAAAAAACCCTAGAAAAATTAATAGTTCTAGAGCACAGCATCAAGGACAAACAGAATTGATGATCTAGAGAAAATATTAGTAACTTTTACTTTCAGAATTGATCAAATTAAATCAGGAAAACGAATTTTCTACAAAAAGAAATATCTACTAGTCATTTGCCTTTCCCCTAACAATCCCCTCAATCAAAAAACACCCTAAATCCCTAACAGAAATTTAAGGTAAATAAAAACACCAAAATCAGCATCAACACTTCAATCAAAAAATTACAACAAAAAAGAATAAATCGAATCCAACAAAAGAAAACCTAATAACAATCACAACAAAAAACAAACCATCAATCGGAAAAAAACAAGAGATAAAGCGATAGAAAGCGAGAGTATTACCGCAGATCGGATCAAATTGGTGACGGGCTCCGATCAGCGAAACGTGATCTTCGTCGCCGACTACAAAATCGAAGGGGAGGTTGAAAGGAACAAATTGAGGGGTAGTGAGTTTAGGGATTTTATAATTCTTTTTTAGAGAGAGAGAAGCGTGCCATGTGTTTAAAGTACACCTGTCAATTTAGGCCGGAGCAAGAGGAAAAAAAAAAAAATATATATATATATATATATATATATATATATATATATATATATTTTTTTTTTTTTCTATGATCCTAACTTGATTTTGGGGTGTTTATGATGGAATCGGAATTGGCTCAATTTAATAATTTTTAAAACAAAAGATAACAATAATTATCAACTTATCTCTATTTATATAATAAATAAAAAATAAAATTTATAAACCCATGATTAAGAATCAATCACGTCTTGATTCTATAATAGTTACCATGAAACTGAGTACACTGGATTATATTTTATTTTTTTTAATTTTTTATAAGATAGTGATGTGTTAAATAAACCTAACAATTGTCTGGCCTATTTGCATTGGTCTCCTGTATATGGTGTTTGTTCCATTGAAAATATGAGTTCAAATTTCAGCTCGCACAAGTGAAAGGTACAAGTGTGATAGAGCTTACCTTCTTGTGTGCATGAATTCCTTGACATGTGGAAATCTAGTATGGATCATGTACTAGTGTGAGGAGTCATATTTTTATTGTATAACAAAAAATAGGTCATCCTATATGATAAATCTATTAGGTTATTAAGCTACAATATTTAGTGCATTTTTTTATTTGTTTGTTCCTGACGCTGGCAATCTTTGTAAAAAAAATAAAAAATCATGCACGTGGATGAATATATATAAATTCAATCATCATAATTAGCATTGAAAAGTTTAATGGAACATTTAATACAAAGTTAATGAATGCAATTAAACATTTATATTACTAATATTACAATTAATGGTAAACAAATATTTAAATACAATAATATTTTTAAAAATATTTACAATTCGAAACCCAATTAAGTCCCCTCCATCATGCAGCTTTGCTTCCTTCTCTCTACTGCCAAAACTCCCTCCTCCTCATCCTCTTCCTGTGACAATGGGGTGATTAATGGGTTTTGCCAAGCTAATATGAGAAACAATGTTTTTTTTATACGAAAAATAGATAGCCCGAAAGCCATGCTAATCAGTTAGGGCCGTGTACAAGCCTCGATAAAGCAAGTAAGAGCGAGGCCCACACTCACATGGGCGCTGGGATCTTCTAGAAATGTGCCATCACCCAAGAATCGAACTCTCACCACTCGGTGAAAAATTCTATTGGGGACCAGAATACCAATAGACCATTTGATCGTTGGCTATTAGAAACAATGTTAATGCCCTCATAGATTTTATGGACAAAGCCGGTGTTGTCGTTGACCAAGTAACATGTACCATCTTAATAGGTGCCCATATCAATTCAGGTGAGATTGATTGTGCGACAGAATTATTTAACCAGATGAACAGAATGGTTGCATGGCTGATAATGTTACTCTTGATACACTTATAAAAGGTTATTCTATTGCTGAAAGAGGGATGGAGGCATCATCTCTTTTTCACATGATGCAAAAGAGATGGTTTTTCCCTAACAAATCTTCATCTTATAGATTGCTTGACTGCCTCTCTCAAAGTCATGCTAGCAATCTTGCATTTAGGTTATTTGAGGAAATGGTCTCACTTGGCTATATGGAAGAGAAAAGTTTGCAGGCAGCTCACAAAACCTTGGACATGATGATGCTTAAGAGAGGAAAAACTCCAGTTCATGAGGCAAAGAAACAGCTGCTCAATATTTGTTATAAGCATGGAGAATATGATCTGGCTTTTAAGATTGACAAAAATATACCAGTTTACGAGTGAGTAATGCTTTTTGTAACTCCAAAATTTGGAAGTTGATGGATGATTTAGGTGACAAGTGCCCCCTATTCAAGAGATTTAAAGATAATATTGGATCCGGATGTACATTGCATAAATAGTATATGAACAGTACTAAAACCCGAGTGAACAATACATAAATAGTATATAAGCGGTATATGCTACCGGGGGAAGAATTTGAACTCATAACTCCCTTTTTTACACTTTGGTATTATACTATTGAGCTATCCAATAATTGGGAGTCTCTCAGATTAATTCTCCTATATGGGTAGGTAAATATTTCTTTTTCTTTAATTTGCATGCCTGCCTGGAAGGTATATAAATTGAAATATCCTTTTGATGAGTTTACTATTGATAATTAAGCATATATGTTTTTTCTTGAAGGGTTCTGCCTGAAGGTTGAGCACCCAGATGCCTCTTTTTTGTACTATAGGTGGAGAGTCAGGGACATGACCACTGTTACTTCAAAAAATCTGGGTGGGCACTCTTCTATTGTAAATCAATAAATGATTGATTTTTTTCTTTGGGTTTTTCTATGGTAGATTTTATATTGCTTGATCTTATTAAACACTAGCATAGTCTTCAATTCTTAATGCAGGCTACTCAAACAGCATTGTTTTAAGCCAGCTTGTAATAAAGGATTCTGAAATGACAGAATATTTACTTTACATTTGCTAATATACACTCTACAACTTGGTGCTTTTCAATCACCCTTAGTTGTCATGGTTGCTTGGTGGTTTTGGTGCTCCCTACCTTTTTTTTTCATCAAACCCATTAGTTTTTTAAGGAAAAAAAAAAAAAACTATTATCATGTTACTTGTGGAATATGTACTTAATAGTGCAATGAGGCATGCACATGTAGTGGTGGTAACAAGCAAATCTTACCCTTGAACTGTGTATAAACAAAATCAGAACTGTGTTTTTCTAAAGTCTACATTCATGATTCCATTTTGAATACTCCATTGAATTGATCATTAAAAATATTCCATGTGGTTACTGAATGGGTTATTTATTTTTCATTAAACTGCTGTTGGGCTCATCTTGATGATGTATAACCTTTTGAGGTTCCAATATTTTATAATGCTTCATCAATTAGACAATGGAAATAAAATATAAAGTTGCTATAAAATGGATAAAAATGTTAGGCATGGAGTAGTTAGGCAAGTAATTTGTTTGCCATTGTTTGGAAGGCAAGGATAAGATATATGATCCACATGAGATAAAAAATGTGGGTTTTCCATTAATTAACAAAGTATAGTTAGTAAATTGCATGTAATTAAAAATCATAAACAAATCATGGGGTATTTTTTTTTTTTAAAGATAACTTAACTTTGGTTTTATTTTATTTCAGTTACGGAACTTCAATTTGTATTAAAAAAATTACTCATTTGTTATTTTTTTCACCAGCAGGTCCCGTGAGTAACCAAATACATCTGGCTGATGTGGCCCCTTGCGAGTAACCGAATCCACCTGGCTAACATGATAAGCAGAAAAACATTGTCAGCTCATTTGTGACACAGGGGTGTAATCGGTGAAGTTCGAGCCGAGTAGTAAAGTGCTCAAGCTCAAGTTTGACCGAAAATTTACTGCTTGATGCTCAACTCGAGCTTGACCAAATTTTGTTTTCAAAACTTGAGCTCGACTCGTTAGATAAATCGAGCTATTTGAGCTCACTCAATTAAGCTCGGTTTTTATTGGATTTAAATCATTTGATTATAAACATTCTTATACTTGAACTCGAGCTCGAATAGAGTTCAATTATTCAAAACCTTTTCCCTTCATTTTCAAAAAAAAAAAAGACAAAAAAAAAAAACCAAAAAAAAACTTGACATTCCACATCAATATACCTAATAAAAATAAAACACAATATTACAATGACATCAATAAATATCATCAATATTATACTTAATAGAAAAAACAATAACATGATGAGATGGCAAACAAACAAACAATCATATACTTAATATTTCAAGGAATATGCATTAAAAAATAAAAATAAATAGATATGGAAACAAAACACATGGAAAACAAACAAAATTAAGGTTAATGTTAAGAAGGGTTGCAAATACAAACTACAATGATCAGAGGCATCATCATTGCCTTTTTTATGAATTGAAAAACCCAACCACCTGAAGTAATATCCACAAATCTCAGAGAAATCAGGGTTTTACCTAAGATTCTATAATGGCTCATACAACTCTATACAGCAAGAGGGTGAACAACAAAATATAATGCCAGCTAAAATCATATGCAAGCATCATTAACCACACCCCACAGGGCCACATCACCAATAGTTACAACACATCGATAACGACCATTCATATTTTCATATCATATGATGAACCATTATCATCAGCCTTCGAATAGTTTTACTTCATATCCTATCTTCAGCCAACCGACCTGAGTTATCGTAGTTGCTCCAATGTGACACTGGATGACATCGATGAGGGTATCAGGGAGCCTTTTAATATGCTCTCGCGCCATCGGAGGAAAAGGAACACATAATTGCCAATTAAAAATCTTGTGCATCGAAATCAGGTTTTGATGGATACTCGAGGCCTTGTAGTGATGGCATCCTTCTCAAATCCTCATCTGAATATGATGGAATGAACCAGTATTTCTTGTTGGTGCCGAATACCTGATCAAGGAATAAATCCGGTAATGCATCAACATAGGAAAGACAATGCATGATCTCAATTACAAAACAATGTTGGGGAAACAAGAACAAACCTGCTCAAAATTTTTTCTTCGGCCCAAATCATACCTCCATTTTGGAGTGGTTTTCTTCTCATACGCCTAAATTTTAAAGAAGAATTCTTTAGTTTGGAGAAGCATAAAGATGTTGAATTTGTTAGATTAATAAATACTGTATAATGACAGAAGACAGAAACATAAAGCACTTGCCTCGATGGTTGTTGTATTAGCTGCTACTAATGATGCATGCATGATCAAGAAGCCAAGAACACTTAAAGTAAATGCCAAGTTCAGTACTAAAACAAACAAAGAAACAGAAGTCAGCCCACAATTTTTTATGCTAGGAATTGAGTCAATTAGAGCAGTGAATACACTGACCAAATGTGAGAAATGTGGTTGCGAGTGTTCCAGGTGTTCCGGGAATCTCCCCATCACCAAAGAAAGCAATAAATTGTGACAAAAGCGATAGTGTAACAAGAGTTGTCTCAAGAAGTGTGTAGAACTGCCATCATGTAAAAGAAAATGGTTTAATAAGGATACCTGAGTAGCAGGCCAATGTTTGAAAAATGAAATTAAATATCCACGTAGTGTGCCAAGAATGCCGCCCCTACTTGATAGACTAGAATAATGGACTATAACCATTAATGCATTTTTTTTTAACTGTAACTACTTCACCCTCTACCTTTTTGTACAACATAATTAATTAATTATCACAATGCAAGCTTAATGTCTATTAAAATGAAGTTTTATTTAAGTCGCAGGCAAAGAAGTATGCATTTTCCATCCTCCAATTAGCTTGATAATTATTAAGAACCATATTCACCAAAAACTTGCTCAATAAATTGACTGAAGCTACATCTTCTCCTAACCTATTAAAAATAAACACATGTTGCAAATAACACACACTAAATGGACCTCCTAAATAGGTTCCACACTTGAGAAAATTTCAAAATGGTCAAAATGGGTTGAAAGGTGAAAGATATCTAACAAGTTCACAGAAATAGAAATCAATGATATTCTTAGAGGCATTTGTTCATATAACAGTCAGCTGGAAGATTTTGAAGTCAAGCATCTAGTTCAAATGATTGGGAAGAAAATGTCATTAGGCATATCAAAGGAAATCCCTTAATGTTTGTTGGGCAAATGAATTCTTAAAAACATATGTAGATCTTTGACTTTAACAAGGGCAAACTTAATCAGTAATAATATATTATATTCCACAAAGACTAATTAGACTCATTGAGAGTTGTAATTACAATTTTAAAGGAGTCTACGATCTCATTTAGTATAATAACCTTAAAAATTTTAACTGATATAGAGATTTAGGACCAATCTCGTTGTGATAACTTAGAGCTCAACTCCTACTCTCATACTGAAATTCTTGCATAAACTCACATAAATATATTTAGCCATCCTAATTCCATACACGAAAAGCAAAGTTGCAAAATTGTTTTTGCAAGCCCTCACTCGAAATTCAGCCCAAAAAATAAAGATTAAGTCTTCTTAAAGGCTGGTTGGCAGGAAGAGCAAACTATCTTACTGGCCATAATGGTTTAGAATGCAAAATTCGTATAGCAAGTACAAAGTCCAACATATTACTTGACAGAAATGAAATGACACAATATTTAGCATACAAAATCGCATGAATATTTGCAAAGGGTTTATTAATCTTCGCATAATACTCCAAATATGTGACATACATAAACATTCAACTTTGAGAAAGAAAATTAAAAAAAAAAGATAATGAATGCATCACAACGTATAGTGAATAATTTGGTGCCAAATGCAAAGTTATAAGCTTAGACAAGAGTTTTACTATCAAAGATAAAAGAACCACCAAATGAAGGGAACAAATAAATTTATTATGCAAGACACCAAACAATCTAAGATACACATTTCTGTTAAAGAAGATGACTAAACTATGGAAGTTAATGTACCAGAAAGAGAAGGAAGAACTTGTAGTTCAATGCTCCCACACAATTTACAACCCAGACACAGTGGTGATCCATTTTCAGCACACATCTGCCACCTGAAACCAAAAAACAACTGATTATACAATGGAACAGAGAAGAAGAATCATCCAAAGATTTTATTCAGAACAACCAAGAAACTTCTAAAAACCAGCAACAGAAAAAGAGGGATGGGCTCACAAACAGAACAGTGATGGCAGCGGGGTGGCTTCAGCTGGTTGCACTTCCGGCAGAATCTGATCCTTGGGTGTCCTGCATCAGCAAGTGCTGCAGCTTGCTGCAGGCTCAAGATCGGGCCACTAAACTCCGAGGTAGTCAATGGATCATTTTCCCCTAGCTCCTCATCAATGTTAGGCCTCCAATTTGGTGGAACGCTGCCAGGGTCTGTCAGGACCACAGAGAAGTAGCACCAGAGCAACATCACCAGCTGCACAGCGAGAAACAATGTTTGAATACCCAAAAGCCAAATGATACTCCAAGCCCTTGAACCAACACCATCACCATCACCATTTATTGCTTCCTAAAACGCTCCAGAAAGACTCATATGCTTTAAGCGCCACACATTGAAATTTAGGTTAACACAACTAGAACTATCTAAATCATCACAAAGGAACAATCTTTCACACCAACAGCACAATTTCACATCCAAAAACCCCGATATAATTATCAAGACTGTAACTTTAAGACCTAAATCCCCCAAGATCAGCCTATTCAACTTCATTTCTTTTCCACATCAAAAGGTGGCAGCTTTCAAACGCACGCAACTCACCTCAAATCAACACCGATGTAGATCCTAAACCCCCCAATAAATCCATCACAATTCCAACATTTTTCACACCCAAACACTCAAAAATCAACATCAGGACATCGAGAAATCTATTAAACCAAGAAAGAACCAATCCAATAGACACCAAGGAAAAAGAGAACGTACAAAGAAGTGGAAGAGGAGGAGGACGGCAATGGGGGGGAGAGCGTTGGGGGAGAAACCGGCGGCGAGGAGGGCAGGGCCATAGTTAGCGATGACGACGGCGTAGTAGGTGACAGCGGTGATGGCGAGGACGAGGACGATCATGACGGAGCCGAGAACACGCAGGGCCGTGCAGAACCTGAAGACGTTCCACGCCATCGCCCCCGACCCAGTTCGGCGCATTCCCCAATCCCAATGGCGATGAATCCTGTTTCCAGATTGAATCGAATGCAAGAGAGTTCCAGCGATTTCAACACTTCAAACTAAAAAAGCAATCGAAAAAGAGAGAGAACAAGAGATAGACAGAGAGAGAGATCTGATTTGGTGCTGCAGACTTGCAGCTAAAACTTTAGTTTGGGGTTTTATTTATTTATTTATTTATTTATTATTTTTCTAATTTTGAGTTGTAACTAATTATGGTTATAATTTTGTTTATTTTTCTTAATTATATTATCTTGAGAAAATTATAGTTGAATTATATAATTATTTTTAAAGTATAAATACATATTTTTTATTTTTTATTTTACACAAATCACAAACACTGTATCTATCAAAACACTGTATCTATCAAGACATGCATATAAGCTGAAAATTAATCATCTAATCCAAATACCCTCACTTGGCTATAGAGAGTTTGGACAGTAAACTTGTACTCACAACTAATAATTGGTTACTATCATTGTATCTAGCAAGATTTGAACTCAAAATCTTTTAACTGTTATGTCATACTTTCTTTTTTTTAAGGAAACCAATATTATAAGGTTACGAGCTCTTTGTTATATTGAAAAAATTTTAAATGCACATATTCACATATAAACCTAGTATTTGGGTATGTATTATTTTAGATTGAGATATTCGGCGTGGAGATTTTTAGTTTGAGCTTGTAAATGATTATTTGTTTTGCATTTATGTTCTTTAAAAATTTAAAATTAATACAATTAAGTTTAGATGTTTTCCCCCTTATTTAACCATGGTTCTTTTGGCATTCAGACGGCTTTGATAATATTTTATAGTATAGTATGGATATATAAGTAAATAAAAATAAAAAATGTTAGAGAAAGATGATAATTTTTTTGGTCCATTTTACAATAAATATTCTTTTGACAAATTGGCCTTAATCATTCAACACGTTAGGTATAAAATTAGTAGAAGATATGATTGATTTTTATTTTATTTTCAATTCAGCACATTTATTATTTTATGAAATAAATAAAAAAATCAAAGTTTGAAAAATAAATTATATCAGTTTTATTTTGTGATCATAAATGTAAAAGAAGGGAAAAACTAATACATTTCCTAGCTTAATTGGTCAGCAAATTTTTTAAGACTTCCCATGTTTTGAGAGAAGTTTCTAGAATGGTTTGGTTGGGTGATTGAAAAAGTTGTTGTGCCTTCACCTCTTCTAATTGGTCCAAGTTTCATGTATAATAACAACAATAATAATAATGATAATTAATAATTAGAAAGGTATTAATATTATCAATGGATTAACTCCTATTCTCTAGTGGCGGCTTGACAACCTACAATTAGTCAGTGATGAATGGAATTTATAGCTTGCTTTTTAGTTTAAATGCTGTCAAGGAGTCCTTACTAATCTTCATAGTTATACGGTGGACTTCATCAGTCTAGTTTCTAATCTTCCGTGTTTTCATTTGCTTTTTAATTTTTTTTCTTGTTCTGTAAAGTGATTTATTTTTAGTGAGAGCCTATTATTTATTGTTTTGCTTAATGTGTGTGTGTTTTTTTTCCTAAATTTGTTTTTTTTTTATCCATTTTTTCAATAAATTAGTAATTTATTCATTTTGTTTTTAAAAAATTGGTTTGACTTGCTTATTTTGAATTTTTTTTTCCATGGGACGTGTTTTTGTTTTCTCTGATGGAATTTATAGCTTGCTTTTTGATGTTTGGGTGTTTATGGGCAATTGGGCGTCGAAGATCTATCATATAAAGGCATAATTAAAGATTACTTAAAATTAAAGGCTAATATCATGCAACTTAAAAAAAAAAATACCCAACTTTTAAGCAGAGCATTACTATCAAGAAATTAGGTACTGTTTCACTGATGGGATTTAATCTCATGTGTTTGTAACTGTGATTTAAAAAAAAATAAAAGTAAAAAAAAACCTAGGTTTTTTTTAAAAAAAATCGGCCTATGATTGATTTTTAAATCATATCTTTTAAAGGTCTTTAATTTAACATCTTTTTTTTATTTTGATGAAATGTGACAAGCATGTGTCAGAAACGTGCAACAACTTAAAGATCTCCCACTTAACAACACTTTTTTTATGTTTTGATGAAATATGAAACGTGCAACAACTTAAAGATCTCCCACTTAACAACACTTTTTTTATGTTTTGATGAAATATGACAGTCGTGTGTCGGGAACGTGCAAAGACGTGGAACAAGTTCAATAAACACGTGTCTTTACTTTGCATGGGATTTAAAGTTTGATCTTGTATCTTCTTCAAAACAAAACAACTTATATAAAGGAACCGGTGCCAACAGGCCAAAAAACCGATGATACTTAACAACATTTACTTTCATGTGACAAATTAACAAACAAAACTTCTCACTAGTAACCGTCAAAAGACGCTATATATATTGGAAAAGTAGGCAATCACCAAAAGTGATTTACAAACACTTAAAAAAACTACTAATGGCTCCAAAGCTCTTTTAGCAAAGTCTAGCTCATGTTAAGGCATATATAAATACTATATCAAAACTGATCCTTACAAATTCCAACAAGAAGCTCAAATCAAAATGCTTTACATATCACTTATCAATTTCAGTGGGGACCTAAGTTACACAACTTAAAAAGCAGTGTAGCAACTACAACTGCTTTTGGTAATGGAAAATCACTTGCATCTGACTCATAAGATGCAGGGGGAAAGATGAGTTATCAAAAATAAAAATCAAAACGGAGAATACCTATGTTGAGAAATAATTGAACAGGGAATTCATGCTATTGAATTTGCCAGTGAATGGATTAAATATGAAGGTCATCCAAGGACAGTGTTTGAGCATTCAGCAGCTTCAATTTCTGTGGTTAATGAATTAATTAGTAGAAGCAATTTTTTTAATGCCTTGTGATTAATTAGTAAATAGAATGTGTCCTCTATTGCAAAAACTAGTCTATATGTGTTAGTAGAGCAAGGGATATTTCTATAATTAGTTCTTGATACAATGACAATGGACTTTTTTTAAAAGGAAAATAGTGGGTTATATTTCATAGACTATTAAAAAATTCACTCAATAGTCATAATTGCAAAAATGGATTTTTGATAGCATGTTATCACCCGGTAGAGAACAACATAAAGCAACAACACACGCCATATTGGAAGCCAATTACTTATATTATTTATTATATGGCATATCTTATGGGTTTATAATTGCTATAGATGCTTGCAATTGACTTAGATGGTATTGCAATTTGCAACTAATACAACCAACTAAATCAGGTAAATATTACTATACATCACTCAATTATACCCAGTTCTTACTTTGGATACCAAATTTCAATTTGTATAAAAACGGTCATGCAACTTCAATTTGATTTCAATAAGAGACCACTAAATAAAATTGGGTCGGGAAAATTGACACATGAACGCCAGTTTTACATGCCACATAGGCGCCATGTCATCATAGTTTATACCACGTAAGTCAATGATATGTAAAACAAAAATCTATGTGGCAATTTCTCACATCCACGTTAATACTTTTGTCTAAATTTTTTAGGACGATATTCTGTTGAAACCAAATTGAAGTTGTAGGGTTATTTTGATTCAAATTGAAATTTGATACCGAAGTGAGAATTGGATTTAATTCAGTGACCTACACTAATATTTACCCCAACTAAATTATATTGGTCAGCTCAACACACAGGATTCTTGATAGTGGATACTACCTTGAGTGGGCAAGGGAACTATTTTATAGGTTCATTGACTTGAGTCCATGAACAATAGGTAAGGTTTACAAACCATTCTAGTGCACCAAGTCATAGCCTCGTTTATTTAAGACTAAATCATACAATGGGAACCATGTGAAATAGTTGACACAGTTATTTTACTTGTGTACAACTAAATGACTTGCAGTGCCACAACTTAACTACCTAGCAAAATCATATGAAAAGGGAAAACTAAGGCCAGATAACATCTTTTTTCATTATTTACAACTATAAACCTTGACATACTCTCTAACACATTATGAAGGATTAAGATCAAAGTCGAACCAACTGTGCAGAAAAAAGTATAGAACAAATTCCAATTTTGGATTCTGAGCAAATATCAAATATGAGAAAATTCAAGGTTCAAGAACAATGGATACCTCTATCATTGGATAAAATCAAGATAGCTGCCATGTTTCTTCTTCATCATTTCATTCTTTCCTCGCAGCATGCTTCTTCTATGAAACAGTAAACACACCAGAAATTTCATAACAGAGAATAGAAAAGAAACATAATGAATAATAACCATCTTTTAAAGATTTAGTTTTACCTTTTGAGCATCAAATTTGAGAGAGAAAACTCCTCTTGATGTCTTCTTACCATTTATATCATCAAGTGATAATCTTGCTAGCTGAAACAGACAAAGTTTTACAAGCATCTATTTAATTTATGATAATGATAATCCCAAACACTGAAATATAATAAGATTGCTCTTTGGCAGGGCAGGGTGGCATGTAGACTCAAGTAGCAAGCCCCCTGAAGACAGTGATGATGAACCACACAAATGCAAACACATCTGGCAAACATCTCCAACACTCTATGGGAAGAGAGAAGTTAAAAAATAAAAATTAAAAAAAAAAGAAAGATATTAATATTGAGGAATGCAATGGGAACTAAACACTTTCTGAAAGACACATAATGGACCAGAGAGATTTCTGTTAGAAATAGGCCGGTACAAGGCTATTAATATAGATGGGCCAAATCTAGTTCTTTTATTTACAACTGAGGCTAAGCTAGTTAATCTTCTGTTCTTGAGAATAGTCCTACATTCGAAATGGTGCAAAAAGTTCACAAGCATATATAGGCTTTTTTTTTTTTTTTTTTTTTTTTTTAAATAAAAACGACAAACGTCAAATATCAAAAGGCGGGTACGTGGGGGGAACCACAACTTAAAGACCCCACAATACACTCACTTGCGCCAGTAGGGGATCGAACTCAGGGAGTCACCGCTCATAACTCGAGACGAAAGCCCTACGCAGGGACCCGAATACCAATAGACCCGAGGGTTGTTGGCATATATTTTAGTGGTGATCCCTACAGTGTTTGTGGTTTAAATTTTTGTATTTTATTTTTTGCTTTTATTATCTACAAACAGCACTGGTTTTCTGATTCATTAGTGTAATTCCATTGCTTCCCTGCTTTCACTAAAAAGCCATAGCAGCCATCATCTTCTCCTCCTCTAAATTTAATTCTCATTCCATCCCTTGGGTTAGTTGTACCCTAATGACAGGAAGAACGCATTAGAACCTTGCATGGGAGGGATGAATTCAATCTTAGGGCAGTAGGTACAATGCCTTATCCTAAGCATGGATGTTTTCTTGCATTTTACAATTTCAATTGATTTGATTGCATGCTATAATCAACATCTATATATCCTGCAACTTCAAATACTATGAAAATCATTTCCACTAGAGTAATAATAACCTTAATTTATACATGTTATATAATTAAAAAAATTATCAAGTGTCATGTTATACATGTTATACTTGCACAGGGCTCATTAACTGGGTCAAAAGAGTAATAATAGCCTTCATTTAATCCTTAACATCATTGGCAGGTTTAACAGAGCACTAAAAAAAAAAACTTTTGTTCTATTCACTCTATTTCTGTGTTTATATATATGGGAAAAGAAAAAGAAAACAATCATAATATGTGTTTACCAGGAAAAAGATATTGCTTGAGAACCAAATATAGGAGAATTTTCAATTTGAAAAATAAGGAAATTAATTATCAGTAACTATTTAAAAATTATTTTTTTGAGAGAAAATTCAAATGTGTTTTTGTTTACTTATAACATATACATTTATGTTTATGATAAAAAAAAGTTAGGTCGTTTATATATAATATTTATTTATAATCTATAACATTATAATTTATATATTCATTGTTTTCATTATTATTATGATCTTTTGACTACTGATTTTCTTGAAATTACATGCCATAAATTAAATTGAGTTCTGTTTTTTCATATGTAAAAAATTTGAAACTATTTAAATGACACAAGCTTTTTGAATTTTGTTCCTTTATACTTTGTTACATCTTTTGTTCTTTATCTATTTTAATTAAATCACATGGGTTAAAAAAAGTTAGTTAAAATTTGTTAGTTTTCTAAAATTAATAAAAATTATAATAACTTTCTAAAGTTATCCTTATTTAAAATATAATTTAAAAAATATATAATTAAATATAATTTATTAAAAATTGCAGAAGTACATTAAATATAAAAAATAAATTTTAAAAAATAATATTTAATGAATTTTCAGTTTTATAAATGGATAAGTAAAAAATTAAAAAAAAAAGCCCCTAAAATATAACAAGTAAAAAGGAGAGATAAATAAGAACACACGTGCTAAGGAGCTAAAAAGAAATTTAACAGCTCCCAGGGATCTACTGTGAATTTTGAGAGTCTAAAAAGAAAATTACCAGGTCGTAGGGACCTACAGTGAATTTTATCTCCGGTTGGTCCCAAGTACTAAATTCACTTGGAATCCTTTCGCAAAATCCTTCTTTGAATTCGTTTCTCCTGCGACACGCCAATCGCTGGTTGGTCTCCTCTTTTGAGGGTTCCGAAAACCCTAGTTTTCTTCCAGGAAATTTTGGCAGGTTAGGGTTTCTTCAGCTCCAATCTCTTGATTCTGACCTGCTTTCATGTTGTTCTCAAGTTTTACGCTTTGTAAATATTGGATTGCTTCGATATTTGCTTGATTCTGTTGTTTTTTTTCAGTGATTCATGGATAATTCATGTTTATGTGGAAAATGAGAATGGAATGGTATGTAGATGAATGAGGTATGAGTTTGTTTGTTCTAAAGGATGTAGGAAAGCTTGAACAATGAATTGGATCCATTAGTTGTTAGAATTGAGGATGAAACGGAAGTTGAAGAAGGATTTGTGGCGTTTGAGGGATTTTTAATGATGATCTTGCCTTTTTGTGGTTTAAGTAAGGAAATATGAGTAGGGGTCCCAAGTCATTGAGGATTCAAGCATTGGTGAACTCAAACCGGCTTGATGTTATCTACAAATTGATTTAATTTGACTTTTTGTTTAGATGAAGGCTTTGATGATGCAGACAGTGATGTATTATGAACAAATAGCAGTGAGTCTTATTTATATAGTTAAAGGATGTCCTCTAAATGCTCATAGATTCCATAGTGCAGCAATGTATTCACATTATTCATCCACAAACATATGGGAAAAAATAAGAGGCATTTAATATCTTTTGGATCAAATGTTTAGCTTTGAAGAATGCTTTGCTTTGTTTTTCT
This sequence comes from Dioscorea alata, assembly GCA_020875875.1. Classification (NCBI taxonomy): domain Eukaryota; kingdom Viridiplantae; phylum Streptophyta; class Magnoliopsida; order Dioscoreales; family Dioscoreaceae; genus Dioscorea; species Dioscorea alata. Next base: position 419,520 of record CM037021.1, read on the forward strand.
TCTCTTTATAGCTTTTGAGTTTTATTTGAGCCCATAAACAGCCTTAATTCAAAACCTCTTTTTTTTAAAAAATTAGGTGCATACTGTAGCATGTAGGACATGTTTGAAATAGGCTTCCTTTTTTATTGTATTGTAGATGATAATATAGTATGGAATTTCGTAGATGATGGGCTAAGGAGCACATACTGTCTTTTTTAGGCTTAGTAGTTGACACAATTGTGTATTCCTTGTTGCATCTTCCCCAAGAGACCAAGAAAATTTCTTGTCTATGTCCCACATGTCAATTATTTTCTTAATAGCTATGGTGATATGATACAACTAAAGGGAAGGGGAGGAGGTTTTCTAGTTTGGGTTAGGTTTCTAGTGGCTCTGTGAATGCTCCTTTTAATTTCTTCATCCTCTTGCTGGTGCTTGTATGAAAATGATGCTTTTATCCTTGCAATCCCGCTTAAAAAAATGGTGTTTTTTTTTTTTCATTATTATGAATTCAACTTTTTACAATGTCATAATCTCACAAAAATTGCTGACTTATTTTAACTTCCTATGTTATAGTTGATATAAAATACATTATAATTTATTCTGCTGAAGTTCCATCTAATTTACTAGATGTTGCATTATGCTTTACAATTTCTGAACTTATATATTGTACATCAATTACTCATGTTGTGCAAATCACCACAATCTCACACAAGGGACACATATATGGACACATGCAGAGATTGAAGCTTTCACTGTGGAAGTTTTGAGAAGAATACAAATGATTCTCGAAACTCTACCCACCAGAAACACCCAAAACCAATGAATACTCCAGATCTGTTAGAAAGAAAAAGCCCTGGTAGCCTATATATATAGGTTTACATAAATCTGAATCTAAGTACAATATGAAAACGAACTTGCTGTTGTGCAATGAGTAGGGACCTATCCCGCCAATCCCTCCGCTGTCACCACAGTTTTCTTCACTTTAGTTTTTCCTCATCTCTCCTTCAAGCTGGGTGTTTTTGAGCTGGGTTATTAGTCAGTTGTCTAAAAATCCAAACATGTAACAATTGATTTAATTTTGTTTTTTTACTTTTGGGGAGCAAAATTTGAGTTACTATAGAGCTCCTGTTAGATTTACTAATGTCCATGAAAATGGTAAACTAAATTCAAACTATCACGTGGCAGCTATTGGCTTGCTTAACTTTACTTGAAAAGGCAAGATAACATTTGAACCGGAGGATGGGCAATGTATCCCATCTGCGTCAGATGGATGATGAATATATTTGAATTTTTAGGTTGTGAGAGAAATTTATATAATTGTCATCGTTGATTTTGTTCCATTCTCCTCCTCTTTTAAAAGGTCGTTTGGTTGTTTTTTTCCTTTATGAGACCCCATGAATCTTGCAGCCTAGTATGTTTCGCTTGCCAAGTTTTTACCAGAGCTTAAACAATGACTGGAAATTTTTGATAATTGGCAGCAGGAGAATTATGTTTTGCTATCGCTGTCATTCTTTTGATATCCTCTTATGAAGCCTTGAGTTACTTGTTCTCACTCCAACGTGCACCAATTTGAACAATTTGAGTGCCACTAACCTGCTTTTGGTCTATTTAAATTAAGCCAATGATCTTGTATAGGAATTAAATTCCTAATGCATATCTGTATGCTCAAAATATATAATAACCTGCATCTACTAAAATAAAGCTCTCTTTTTACAAATACTTGCATCTTGATTTTATGTAGGTAATTCTCTTCAAGATTACTCTTGTTTAACATGGCTTGTTCAGATGCTGAGGGAAATGGTGAATGGATTGAGAGAGTGAAAACTGAAGGTGCAGTTCCACTTTTGGATCCAGAGAATTGTCCAAATGGTTGGGCTACCCCACCAGGTGACAAGTTTATGGTCAGAGGTCCTGATTACTTGTCAAATAAGGTGAAAATTCCCGGTGGGGAATACCTTCTGAAGCCTCTTGGATTTGATTGGATCAAAGCTTCCACGAAAATTGGTGAGGTATTGAACAATCGAAACCATCGTGTGAGGAAAGCTATCGATGATGAAGTTGTTGCTGGTGGCCGACCCTTTGTCTGGGCTTTCAATTTGCAAATCCCATGCAAAGATAATTACAGTGCTATTGCTTATTTCTTGTCACTTGATTCGGTAGAAGAGGGATCTCTTATGGATAAATTTCTAAAGGGTGATGATTCTTTCCGGAATTCAAGACTTAAATTGATAGCGAACATAGTAAAAGGTCCTTGGATTGTCCGAACTGCTGTAGGTGAGCAGGCCATCTGTATATTAGGAAGAGCACTTACCTGCAAGTATGTTTTTGGTGCAAATTTCATTGAAGTAGATGTCGATATCGGATCATCAATGGTTGCTAATGCTATTGTCCACTTGGCATTTGGTTCTGTCACTACATTAACTGTAGATTTGGCATTTCTCATTGAGAGTCAAACGGAGTTGGAGCTCCCGGAAAGAATTCTCGGAGCTGTAAGATTCTCAGAACTTAATCCGGCTTCTGCTACCCTCTATGAGCCACAATCTGAAGAAAGTTTTGAAAACCCGCAATCACCTCTTCCATTGAGATTGTGGAAATCGATCGGGCAAGGTTTCTCAAACCTGCTACATACAGGTAATCAAGATGGTCCAACCTCCCCAGAATCTGTTAATGGCAGTTCAGTTGGTCAAGATGGCATTGAAAACATGAACATCACAACAAGAAATGGTAATGCTGATGCCACTTATACATTTCATACTCTCACAAAAACCAAGTTCTATTCTAAATTCACTTTCAGATTTGCTTGTCTAATTTTCTTCAATTTCTGCACATGTTTTATTGATATTTGATACGTTATAATGTTACAGTAAAATTTTCTTGCAGATCCTTGATTGCTTATCCTCCAAGAACTCACCTTGCTGATCAATCAGTCACATGTAATGTTAATTTTCTTCAAATTGATTTGGCAAAGAATCCCTGTGCTTTTATAAGTTATTTTGTGATGATTTACTCATTCTAGGTTTAGATTCAGAACATTGAATTATTCAGTGCATTATTATGTACAAAATCCCACCCATCCAAAAAAAAGGTTTGTTTATATGGTATTGTTTCAGTGGTTCACGCTAAGATTTCTTTTTTTATCTTGAGACTGTAAATGAATTATTCTTTATTTGACATAAAAGTAAGACAATGTTGATTATTTAATATTTTCCCAAGTAAATACAACATTGACTATGATTTTAACATAAAATCACTCTGTTTCTATTGGACATAGGATTCTATTGACCATAGGTTTTGGTTCTTGGTTTTTAAGGAAAAGAAAAATTGTAAAATTTGAAGATTATGACTATAACTCTCAATGGCAGCTAGCTCATAGGTGATTGAGAAAATTAATGGAAATATTTGAATGAAAAGGATTGGGCATAGTTTTGCTCATCAATCAAAAGTTCTTGTTCTTCAATCACTGTAAATTATAAATTATAAGTTTTTGATAAAAATGAAGAAAAATGTCTACATCTCTCCACTGTTTCTTTTTGATAGAACCCCATCAGTCAATAATATAATTTTTTTTTATTATTTAAACTTTTCATAGTCTAGGAAAAACATAGGTTGGAGTACACAGCTAGGAAAGCAAATATCTTGAAATTATAGAAAATTACAATGCCTTTAACAATGGTCTTTGTCACAAGGAGGTGAGCAATTTTAAAAATAATAATAATAATAAATTTCTATATTCATTTTTAAAAAATTTGGAAAACTCTCTGAACATCATCACTACGGGCTCTTTCTTTTATTTCTATGGGAATTAAAAAATAATAATAATTTGATGTTTGGTTGGAAAATAAATAGATATTCATAAATATTAATGAAATAATTTAGTTTTTTTTTTAAATCAAACTTAATTAATATTTTTTTAATGGATTAGAGGGCGAAAATGGCAAAATGCAAGAAAGACAAACGAGAGGACAAGAACCTGCAAAACATTTTTCAATTAGAAAAAAAAAATGAGAAATTGAGAAAATGAACCATTTGTTCCTCTTGATTAACTTCATTGAAGCATGCCAATAAGTTGTGTTCTTTGAAACCAAAACCAATAATACTTTGCCAATCAACTCATATTACTTATTTAATTAATTAAAAGATATACTAGGTATATACTTGAATAACACAATTTTCTTTTACCAAATAATTTTACTGATTTGACCTTTTGAAAGTTGGTAATGATATGGACCCAGTGAAAAAGTTAAAAAAGAATAACAATAATTTGAATAATCCATTCGGTAAAACCAAAATTTCAGAATTGTTTGTTGTATGCAGCAAATGGCATATACATACATATTAATAATGGAATCTATGTGTGCTTATGTGATACATAATTATGGAGGGGTTTGCATGCTCAGCAAACTCTATCTAAACATTAAATTTTATTACTCTCTCTATCTATATATATATATATATATATATATATATATATATGCTATTCATCACGAATTGCTTGCACGAAAAATCTCATGAATACTAATTCCATAGCTGAAGTTGTTAATTTCGGAGCTGGAAATGTTAACACCAGCTTTGGGGTTAGTATTCGTATTGGATTTCATGAAAGTTATTCGTGATAAATAGCATTTCTCATATATATATACAAAAGTTGTTAATTTCGGAGCTGGAAATGTTAACACCAGTTTTGGGGTTAGTATTCGTATTGGATTTCATGAAAGTTATTCGTGATAAATAGCATTTCTCATATATATATATATATATTAGCAAACAAGGGAACATGAACATACATGTCATTACATAAGGTGAAAGGTGTTAATTGCTAATAATTCTACAACTAAATTAAAATAAAATATTAATTCTCAAAATAAATAAATAAATAAATAAGACTTTTTATGCTACAAGATTGAGACACATTCATCAAAACTAAACACACAAGATTAGAGCCCCATTAAAATTGCAAACATTATAGGTTGTGCATTCAGGGAAAAATGCGGGGAATGAAAAAGGAGAATAAAAACACATGAAAAATTATGGAAAGGAAAACAAAAAAACAAAAATATTTACACATTTAAAGTTTAAACTCAACTGTCTTTCATCTTACAAGATTGACTTAAGTTTACTGTACCAAATAAATAAATAAATAAATATCAATTTAAATTCTTCAGATATAAACATGGATTATCAGTACTGTGCAAACAACAACAACAACAACAACAACCAAGTCCTTGCCAGAAGCAAATAGGAACTTCACTTCCAAAATATCTCCAGATTCCTACGAACACAATCAAGTCCATATTTGAATAATTCTCATTGAATCCATCGCTAATGAAGAAGAGTTCAGTAACCAAAAACAAACAAACAAAATGAACTACAAAACTCATTAAACAATCAATCAAAATAATATTTTGATCCCATGTATTCAAAATTTCAAAAGTGCATGCAAACATGAAGAGAAGCATATCCTGTGCATATACTTTTTTACCTGAACTTCTATATAAACAACTGCTCTCAAATTTTCATTTAGTCTCCTCATTTGCATGCATGAAGACAATGGGTACTCTTCAAGAAAAAGGTGTCAATGAAGAAGCCAAGTCATTGCCGTTTCACAGGTTGCTCAGCTATGCAGATACCTTGGATTGGTTGTTTATGTTGCTCGGGACGTTGGGATCAGTCGTGCATGGCATGGCGCAACCCGTTGGGTACTTGCTGCTTGGCAAGGCTCTTGATGCATACGGGAACAATGCCGGTAATGAGAAAGAAATGGTGCCTGCACTGGAAAAGGTAAGCATTTCTTGTGTATTAGTGTTTAAGAGAAGCTTCAGAGTTGCACTAACGGATGGTTGAGTTTGATGGTTCAAATTAGGTTGTGCCCTACGTTTGGTACATGGCCATCGCAACTCTTCCTGCCGGAATGCTAGGTAACAATTCAATCGTTTTTTTTTTTTTAAATAAATTAGTGCCGGCATAAAATCATAACACATAACCACAAAAGTCTCTAGTTCTTTTTTTTTTGGGGGGGGGGGGGGGGGGGGGGGGGGGCACTTGTACTCAGATTGTAAATTGTAAGTGTCAGATTTCTTGATTTCAGTATTTAAGTTCAGAAGTCTAACATGAAATGTCTTGATTTGGATCATAAATAATTTAAAAGATGAGGACATACTCACTAGAGATTTCTGATGCATAATTATCTTTATCTTAGCAAAATGATGGTGTAAACTTCTATAAACCGGCACAGTTTTGGTACTATCAAAGGTTTGTGTCTAATGCATGGGAATACAAATATATATATATATATATATATAGAAAGCAAGAAAGAAAGAAAGAGGAAACTATCTCAGAGAAACAATCTTTGTATGTTATCTTCTCTCATTAATTTCATTAGAATTTTGTGCATGTGGAAGCTTTAACGTGACAAACATGAACATTGCAGAAATATCATCATGGATGTACACAAGCGAACGACAATTAGCACGTTTGAGATTAGCATTTCTAAGGGCGGTTCTAAGTCAAGATATAGAAGCTTTTGATACTGAATTGACCATGGGCAAAATAATCACTGGAGTAACAAGCAATATGAGCATCATACAAGATGCAATTGGTGAGAAGGTGAGCTATTTACTATGCGATAGAACTAATCATGAACTCCAACTTGGTGAGCATTATCTCAAGTACAAAAAATAAATAAATAAATAAATAAATAATGAAGAAGAAGAAGAAGATTAAGAAGAAAGTACCTTTTAAATATTATAGAGAACTGATATGCTTAACTTTTTGTAGTTGGGCCATTTCATCTCAAGCTTCTCGACTTTATTTGTTGGAATCATCATTGCTTTTATATGCTGCTGGCAAGTAGCCATGCTCACTTTGATTGTGGTGCCTCTGGTCCTTGCTGTTGGAGGTACATATACTGCTAAGATGAATAAGATTTCAGCAACAAGAATGAAGTATCTGTCCGAAGTGACAACCATGGTAGAAGAGGTACTTACAGCTTAAAACAAAATGTACTCAATACATCTGTCATCATATTCATATATAAGAAAACTATGAACCCTTCAGTGACAGGTGAACACATCAAAGTGTAGTGTTCCCCAGAGAAAATTGGTTCTTATAGGAATTTATATTTCATCATGAAGCACCTAAGGTTTTGAAACATTCATGCATACAGACATTAACTCAGATCAAGACAGTTTTCTCCTTTGTTGGCGAAAATAGCGCAACCAAGTCCTTTGCCATGTTCATGGAGAAGCAATACACGATGTGCAAGAAAGAGGCGATAATAAAAGGAATTGGAATGGGCCTGTTTCAAGCAGTGACATTCTGCTCATGGGCATTGATTGTTTGGGTGGGTGCAGTTGCAGTATCTGCACATAAATCTCAAGGGGGCGAGACATTAGCTGCAGTAATGAGCATCCTCTTTGGAGCAATGTACTTGTCCCAAAATCGATTTTTCATTTGTAGCCAGTGTAAATTACAATGCATCTGAATCTTGCTAAAATAAAATTGCAGATCGATCACTTATGCAGCTCCAGATCTTCAGGTCTTTCGTCAAGCGAAATCTGCAGGACATGAAGTATTTCAAATAATCAACAGGAGACCAAGTATTAGTCATGACACAAAAGGACAAAAACCAGGGAAGATTGTAGGAGACATTGAAATAAAAGATGTCTATTTTGCCTACCCATCCCGCAAGGATAAGCTCATCCTTCAAGGACTCTCATTGTCCATACCAGCAGGAAGAGTTGTTGCGCTGGTGGGTAGCAGTGGATGTGGAAAAAGCACTGTAATTTCTCTACTTGAACGGTTCTATGATCCATTATCAGGTTAGCTGCATTTTACATGTCTTAAAACTACAAAATCTTATCTGACCACAAACAACAAAAGTTTGTAGATATTTATTGGTACCCTACTCTAGCAGGAATCAACAAGAAATGGAAGTAGTGATTAAAAACTTGATTAACATAAGAAGGTTCTAATGGCTAATGTTTGTATGTTCATAGACAAATGTCTTTATGTGGAGTTTTGAGGTCTGATGCTAGACAATTTCACAGGTGGAGTTTTCGTTGATGGTTATAACATCAAGGATCTTGACCTAAGATTCCTGAGAAGGAACATAGCAGCAGTTTCTCAAGAGCCATCCCTCTTTACAGGCACTATTAAGGACAACTTGAAGGTCGGAAACCTGGATGCAAGTGATGACCAGATTGCTCAAGCAGCATTAACAGCTAATATACACTTATTCATATCTCAGCTTCCAAATCAGTATTCAACAGAGGTAAAAAATTTGGTTATTACCAGATAGTCAGTGGCAATACAGTTAAGCATATTGAATTTAAAAGATGAAATCATCAACTGATATAACTTTGCAAATTCAGCTCAACTTTCAAGCATTCATTCAAAGAACATTTGAACCAAATAAGCAAAAACTAATTTGAATAATGAATGACTCACTGTAGGAAGCAAGCATATATGGATAGTTCATGATGATTTTCTTCTTCTAAGTACATACTTGAGATAAAAAAACACTCGATGATACAAAAGCGTTAATTTATTCACTGCCTATAATCTTCAATATAACTCACTATCCAATGGTTTATCCATCTATGAAATTCAGCTGACATCGTAATTGCAACTCAGGTGGGAGAGAGAGGACTACAATTATCAGGAGGACAAAGACAAAGAATAGCCATAGCAAGGGCAATGCTAAAAGATCCACCAATTCTTCTACTTGATGAGGCAACAAGCGCACTTGATTCAGAGTCAGAGAAGTTGGTTCAAGATGCTCTTGAGAAAGCAATGCAAGGAAGGACAGTAATTTTAATTGCCCATAGAATGTCAACAGTGATCAACTCAGATATAATTGTGGTGCTTGAGAATGGAAAAGTAGCACAAAGTGGAACTCATCATGAATTGCTAGAGAACAGCAAATTTTACAGCAATTTATTTGAAGCTCAAAACCCAACAAATTTTAAAGAGAGAAACTCCAGGTATGCATACCATTTATATAAAAGGCATAGGCAAGTAAACTCCTTTCCTTAGAACCACACTTGAGAGTTTCCTCCTCATACGGCTTAGCAATTGATTCTTTTGGCATCACAATTTAATCAATATGAAAAGAATTATATTTTTCACGAAATCTATAAGGAACATTTTAACAGCTATGATACGTCAGTGTAAGAATCCCACAATCAAAATCAAGGGGTAACACCAAATTAATAATTTGAACTACATACAGTTGTCATCAATTCTTAAGCGCTAAGCAAGTGCCATATATATAATGAAAAACTAGCTGACAATATTCACAACACAAATGCACCAAAATGTAGGATCCTAGTAAAAACGCAAAAGCAACTTATTTTTGCCAAAAGTTCCTAATGATGAAGAATATATTAAAGATCAAATCACAGAAAAATGACATGATGTGTATGCTTGAATCTGTATACAAAGCATCGCATGTATTTGGTTCAAACTCAGGGAATTATAGAACATAGATTCTGATTTCAATCATTGTGTACAAATATAAATAATTTGCTGAAACACCATTTTTTTTAATGTTAACAGGGACATGAATTTTATCAATGAAGGGCAAGATTCCAGCCAGAAGACATCAGCACAATACAATAAGAATATTGAACAGTCTATGGAATCAGAAGCCTTACTCAGGGAGTTGCCAAGGAAAGATGTACAAGAAAGAACAGATACTACTTTCTTCAGAATTTGGTTTAACTTAAAAAAAATCGACCTTCTTAACATTGCTATAGGTTCTTGTGCTGCAGCTCTATCTGGTATTTCTAAGCCATTATTTGGATTTTTTATAATCACAATAGGAGTAGCATACTATGAACATGATCCAACAAGGAAAGTAGGGTGGTATTCAGGAATGTTCTCTCTGGTCGGACTGCTTACGTTGTTTAGCCATATTTTGCAACATTACTTCTACACAATCATAGGCGAGACGGCCATGAAAAACCTTCGGGAATCTCTATTTTCAGGTAAATCATCTAAATTTTAACATACTGCCCTTTGTTTTGGCCGTTCAGTATCACATAATACAGACATACTTTGACAATTAGAGAACAAATGCCAACTCATCATCCAACCATGACCTAAATGGAAGAAAAATATCAATAAATTATATATCCTGCTCTAAAATATGTTGAACTAAAGCATTTATGTAGCGCATGTTCCTAAAGATTACATCATGGAAACACACCTTGCAGACACAAGATGATGAAATTTTCAAAAGACCCAGAAAAACAAGGGATCTGCTTGCATTGAAAAAACAAACAGAGAATATAAACAATGAGGACTAACAGAAAAATCAGAGGAAAGAAACTCCACTTGATTTTACAATAGATATCATCAGCAAATACAACTATTGGTGCATAACCTAAACTTCCATATACACTATGATGAAATCCATGAACAAGGCAACTGATACTACAAAAAAAAAAAAACAATTATTTTCTACATTTAGACAAAGAATTTTTAACAAATACTTAGAAATAAATTGCATGCCCACCCAATGGTGCTCTTTTAGCTTCAATTTCTAACATAACAATTGAAAGATATACTCATTTTTGTAACACCTTAATATATGAAGAACTGCCACAATATTGATTTGGGTAGTTTAAAGGGCTTGATATTTCAAATGTCAATGGTACTAATAGGATTTATTTCTCCAATATCTTTACAGCTGTACTTCGTAACGAGCTAGCTTGGTTTGAAAAACCTGAAAATGCTGCGGCACGTGTTACTTCAAAAATTATCAGCGATACCTCCATGATCAAAACCATTATATCTGACAGGATGTCTGTGATTGTTCAGTGCATCTCTTCTATTTTAATAGCAACCACTGTAAGTATAATAGTTAACTGGAGAATGGCATTAGTAGCTTGGGCGGTTATGCCTTGTCACTTCATAGGTGGTCTGGTACAAGCAAAATCAGCGAAAGGCTTTTCAGCAAATGCTAGTGTTGCGCACCAAGAACTTACAGCTCTCACTTCAGAATCAGTTAGCAATATCAGAACAATAGCTTCCTTCGTCTATGAGGAGCAAATACTAGCTAAAGCCAAGGTAGCAGTAAAAGAGCCAATGAAAATTAGCAGGATAGAGAGTGTTAAATATGGGATCATTCAAGGGGTGTCACTTTGCTTATGGAATATTGCGCATGCTGTTGCCTTGTGGTACACCACAGTTTTGGTTAAGAAGGAACAAGCAACATTTAAGGATGGAATAAGATCTTATCAGATTTTTTCACTGACAGTTCCATCAATCACTGAGCTATGGACCTTGATCCCCATGGTCATGTCTGCCATTAACATACTCAAACCTGTTTTCCAGATCCTTGACCGTGAAACCCAAATTGCACCAGACATCCCAGATATTCCAGACAACGAACAAATTGAAGGCAGGATTGAATTTGAACATGTCAGCTTCAACTATCCAACAAGACCAGAACAGCTTGTACTAAGTAACTTCAGTTTAACTATTGAAGCTGGACAAAGAGTTGCCATAGTTGGGCCAAGTGGGGCAGGCAAGTCCTCTATTCTGGCACTTACATTGAGGTTCTATGACCCTTCCAAAGGAAAAATTTCTATCGACATGAGAGATATAAAAGCATACAACCTGAGGTGGTTGAGAAAACAGATAGGGTTGGTGCAACAAGAACCTCCTCTATTTCATTCTTCAATTAGAGATAATATATGCTATGGTAATGAGAGTGCTTCAGAAACTGAAATAGTTAAAGCTGCAATTGAAGCTAATATTCACCATTTCATTACCAACTTGCCTCAAGGATATGATACTTTGGTGGGAGAAAAGGGCTGCCAACTTTCTGGTGGACAAAAGCAAAGAGTAGCCATCGCACGAGCTCTGGTGAAGAGACCTGCTGTTTTGCTGCTAGATGAAGCTACCAGTGCACTCGATGGAGAAACAGAAAGGTCAGTCATGAATGCATTAAGACCACAGGAAAGGAGGAAAGGTAACCAACAAGCTAAGGCAACCCAAATTACAGTCGCACACAGGCTTTCTACAGTGATCAATTCAGACGTGATCATAGTGATGGACAAGGGAAAAGTGATTGAGATGGGTAACCACAAAAGCTTAATGGAAGAATCAGGTAGTGCCTACTCGAAATTATTCAATCTCCATAGCCAAACATGTGCAGTTGACCAATGAGGTCTTTTTATATTATGAAGCCAAGACAATCCTTAACACAACAATCACATGAGGAAAGTACTTCACATTGTAATCAAATGATGGTCTGCTTTTACCTTGTTTACTTCCAGCCAACATAATTAGTATGATTTTAAAAGAATGGCAATGTAGTAATAATCACCTGATGTGAGGTACACCTTCATATTATCCATATCCACTTCGTTTAGAATTTAATTAAGATGCTATGAATAACCTTGAGCTGCTCCATCTCCTCTTTATGGGCAATTCCATGATCAACATAACACAGCTGAGGCAAACAAGAGATCTTAAGTTATTCGTACAACTAGCATTGATAAGTTTAACCGTTTCACCTAACCTGGTACTGTGGCTTTCTCAAGGTATGCACCCCTCTTTTTATCAACCTTTGCCATCCACTGCTAGCTTGGAGAGACCTTTCCAAATCTTCTGTTCTCTTTGGCAATACAACAAAGCCATAAAGGTGTCAGTATTAACACAAGCAGTTCCTTAATAGAAAAGCAACAAGATCCGAAAAAAGAAAAGGAACCAGTTCGGCAGATCCAGACTTTATTTGGCAACTCAGCCATGCTCATCAACTGGTGGTTGAAACTAAATGTGAGCAGGAGAAAATATTGGTTTAGTTTTGCATGTGGAAAGGTGATTGGGGAAAAAGTGTAGAGCGGGTGTCATATGATAGAACAATAACATACATGGGTGCTATGTTGATGACTATATACTATTGAATAGAATTGTTCTACTGCTGTCCACTATCTGTTATTTCAGATTCCAAGTCTTTTGTATCTCCCATGTTCACCGAGATTTTCAAAGTCCTTTCCTGAATAATTCTGAAGTATTCAAAACAAAACATTTATTGAAATCAAAACCATGATATATTTTAAAGCTTAGAACAACAGGGTATGTATTATCTCCACCCATATGTCCGTTGCCCTTGGGTGCATCGAAATCCAATGCAGAAAATCAGAGGTTTTGAACGAACTCATGCCGATAGAAGTGATAGGTTGGAATGGGATTTAAATAAAAAGATACAAGGAAAGGGACCACATAAGTGTTTGGGCAGAAATGTCTTGGATACTAAAGGGTCAGGGCACAAGGTGAGTTTCTATATTTAAACAAAAAGTCAAATGGCTACGTTGTCAACTATTCCATGCTCAAAAGATTTAAGGATGATGTGAGATACGGAATTGCAGTCAGACCCCTTCAAGTCTGGAAGTTCAATAATAACAATGATTAAATGTTATGGCTGGAACTCATCTAATAAAAAGCTTGACAAAAATTCATGCATTCATATAGGAAAAAAATATTACAATATCCACAATCCAAAGCCAGTTAAAATGATAACACTTTGTCCAAATGCCACATGTTGAATTTTTACGTGTGCATCTACAAGATCCTAAAATGTAATAGTCATAGAAACAATTGAGAAGGCAAGGAAAATTCCCCATTGTAGGAACAGACATTATAACTTAATGTAACATTCATGCACTTATAGGAAGTGGGTTATATCAATTCCCCTTCTGCCTGTACAGTAAATCGAGGGGCCTTCGACAGCAATGGAAGGCACTAGTAGCAATTAGCAAAATGCCTGTACAAAGCAGAATAACCACATGTTACCTCAGAAGGATCAAGAACCAAAAGAAAATATTGATCTTGCAAGTCTCGCAATCCCTTGCGCCATTGGATTCCAATGATGGTTCTTGAATGACCATTGTATTGAAAGTATAAAGGCCTGATCCACATAGAATTCAATTAAAAAAGTATAACCCAAATGGGAAAAAGTAATAAAAGATGTAGAGCATATCAATGCTCTATTTAGTACTGTTTATCAGTCACTTCTTTGGCAGGAAAAGGATTGCTTACATTCTTTCACTGACAAAAACACCTCTAGAATCATAACGCGCATTGGAAAGTCCACTGTTAAAATAGTTCCAGACCCAATCAACAAGGATATGATGGCTCTTAATCTCCCCATTATATTGATTGCAGTCATCATCTATCAAGGTACCAGCATGAAGCACATGCTGAGAACTTTCACATGACAAGACACCCACTGAAGAAGCACTAGGCTTCCTTTGAATAAGAAACTTGTCAAGTGGCCCATAAACCTGTTTTGCTTTCCTTTTGTCTCTGGGGTGTTGATGATTTCCATCCTTTCCTTTGGCACCAAGATTCACATTGGACAACGATGGTGATGGAGATGACAAACTATCAAAATCTACAACTCTTGCTCTTAGGCCAAAAGAACGAAGGAGTGCAGCACACTCAGTGGTTCCAATCCATTTCGTAGTGCCATAAATTTTATTACAAAATGTTTCTGAGCCATCTGAATCAAAACCTTTTCTCCAAGCAATCTCCAGCCACCTCTGGAGTGATGGAATATCAGGAACAAATCCACACCCTCCAAACATAACATCCCTCACTTCTTGATTCTGCATCAAAAGGTGGGAGCTTAACATTTGAATATTGCGCCATCCACAACCCCATCCACGATCTTCAGATTTCAAACTCTGATAATGGTCAATGTGGCCTGTTATGATACTTTTTGAACTACCCTTTTCCAATTCCAGACACCTCCTCAATAAAGTCATTAGTCCACCTTCAACTTTATAAAATGTGCTTTTAGTTTGCAAGGAAACTAATGAAGATATGCCCAGCTGTAGATGAAGAGGTTCCCCATAATCATGTGCCTTCAACCTCAAAGTGCTGGATTCAGGAGGCACTCCTTCAACCTGGGAATAGCATGTGGCAAAATCTTCTTAAAAAATAAATATCAGCATACACAATGAAGAGCCAATAATTGGAATATTTTGACCATTTAACATCTGTATTTCCTGACTCAAGCTTAAATAAACATTTTTCCCTTTTTTTAAAGTCCTGCACAAGAAAATTATTTCCATCCGTAATCAATATTAGGTTAAAGAGAAATTTCATTTTTTTCTCCTCGTTGAGTAATGACACATATTAAAAGTAACAAAATACAAGATGATAAGCATTGGGTCCTACATACTAACATACAAAAACAAATGGACAAGTACCATTGAAGGTCTTACCACAAAAATAATCTAACTAATATACCAATTGAAAATAGTGTCCATCAAGTTTACAGGCATGCACGAGTGCATGAGCAACACTAACGCATTAGAAGAAAAAAAATGAGCATTTCAGCATATCAATGTACTCATAAAAAAATCATCAAATTAAAAAATTCATAGTAAAAAAGGGAAAACCACTCAAAGAGAAATTTGTTTGAAAGGGAGAATGTAATTTGGTTTATGACCTTAAAAAAAAAGCTATTAATAGTGATGGTTAAACCCCAAGATCTACATTGATAAAAAATACAAACATCAAAATATTAACCAATAACCGTTCTAAACTGAAAGATGCTGGCTTATGACAACTGAAAACACAAGTAATAAACATTATACATCTAAATCAAGAACAAAAAATCATTATAACATACCGATGAGCCAGCCATTTGTATAGGACTGGGTGGAGCTAATGCAATTCGTTGTGCTAGTTCCACGTCCCGCTCAAGTTCATCATCTACAAAGTGATTGTTTACATGCCTGTAGAAGTTCCAAAAAATAATTTACTCTGGATAGGTATAACAAAATGAATTGGTCTGGTTATGAAATAGAAAGTGGCAATAGAGAAAGGTAATACAACATATGATAATTTAGCGAAAGGTAATACAAGTTATGATATTTCGCCCCTTCAAAAGTTTAAAGTGATACCTCTCCAAGTCAGATAGAGTTGGAAAACATGTGGAGCAGATTGGGCAAGATGAGAGCATCTTTTGATTTGCAATTCTCTGTTACATTAATTGAAGGATCAACAAGAAAACTAGAAAAAGCAATAGAACCATTCATTAGTTGGACAATGCAGAAGATTGGTATGAAATAACCACACATATAAATCAAAAAATAAGTTCCCTGATATGGTCAAATGAATAATCAACTTTATTCACATAAGGATATCATAGAGAACATATAAACAAGAAAAACCATCAAACATTTATAGGGAAAAACTTTATCTTATCTCTTGCTATCACTTTCTCTTTGATTTTTATTTATATATTTTAATTTCTTATGGATTCAAGTAATGCAAAGATTAAAAAAAAGTCTCAATCTTTTTGAGATAAGTGAATGACAGCATTTTTGGTAGACAATCCACCTAACAATCAGCAACCATGTAAATTTAATCCAAGCAATTGCATACAACAACAACAACAATAACAACAATAAGCATAATCCAAGCATAATCCAAGCCAAAAATAGACACTAATTAAAAACAAAAGGTTGCAGGCAGATCACTGTTTTTAAATTTTTGGCACTGTTCAAGCAAGTTTACTTATGCAAAATATAGTGAAACACAGGATTTACGAACAACTTGTTCGATTCTCTGAAATTATAATCATAGGCTTAAAATTGTTAAAAGAGAATCCATAATCCATCAAAAATTTCCTTAATTTATAACCAGCAAAGCTAACATACATAAAAATATAACAAACAAACGATTAGCAAGTCACAAGTTCTATTCTTAGAACATGTTCTCTCGTGCCAAAGATTACAATTTCATTTTAAAAAATTACTTTAATCCATCAAAAACATCCATACTCGCAAGCACAGCAAATCTAGAATATACAAGAATGAAGCAAACAAAAAAAAAAACAAAAACCACCCGTTCTATCCTTCGAACATTTTCTTTGATGCTAAACATCAAAACCCCCTTCACATTCAAGATTATTTTAAAAAAAAACTACAAATAATAAAAAAATTAAACCCATGGAATGAATGAAAACCCTAAAAGAATCAATGAAACGAATGAAAAGAATCAAAGAATCAATCGAAAGTGGAAATATAATGGCAACACCGAACAAGATGAGAGAAAAGTAGCACGCACCTTTGAAGCTTCTCGTTTGTTTGAACCGAAGAAGGGGTTTTCCTTATTTTAAACGACGAAGCTTTGCGGGTCGGATCTTGTTTAAACGGGTACAAGATCCGGAATATACCAATATTTGCATAAGTTTATATATATTAGTTAATAGCATTTGACATTCCTTGAGCTTTTGGGTAAATTTTTACTGCCTAAATTTGGCCACTAACTTTCAATTTGTATTTTAATGAGCACAAAATTTTAATTTTATTTCTCTGGTGGGATAATTGATGAATTCTGGTTATAATTGAGTGACGTGGAAGCCAGAAATATAATGTGGACAATAAGGAACTAAGTCAGCAACTATCCACATCATCAATTAAGGCGGAAAGGGATGAAGATAAAGAAAGGGATGATAATGTGATAGCCAATTAAGTTACTTGTATAAGTTAATGATGTGGGCATGTGCTAAATTGGTTTTTAGTGTCCACATCATATTTCCGCCTTCCACATCATTCGATTATAATCAGAATCCCCCGCTACCCCGCCGGAGAAATAAAATTAAATTTTTGTGCTCATTTTGATATAAATTGAAAGTTAGTGCTCAAACTGATATAAGACCAAACTTAAGTACTCACTAGAAAAATTTACCCTTGGCAGTTCGAGCCATTTTAACCCGACGGTTCTCTCCGTCGCCGACCACTCGCCCCCAAACCACATTGGCACAGCATGTTGACGCGTGTTTCATCGACCCAACCTTCGAGAAATTCGTGGACAACTACAAGCTCTTGTTCAAAGTTATCGCCGTCCAAGACCTCATTCTCGCCTCCTCAAACGAATCCCTCCTACTTCCTTTCCTCTCTTCCATCGCCCAACGCCTCCATCTCAACCGCAGCCCCACACGTCTTTTCACTCGACTTCTCCATCCCTTCCGAACCCCTCATCCGCCTCACCCCCACCGCCACCCAATCTCCAATCTCGAGACTACCGGCACCGCCTCATCCACCGATACCGCTATTAAACCTAATTTGGCTCATTCAAATAATAGAAGGATTGATTTTCTCTAGACAAATTGAACCAGAGGACCAAAAGGCCACATTATATATAATAGAAGATTAAATAGGATATTTCACCTAAAATTAATATTTTTTTTTTTAAATTCCAATAATTAGGACTCAACTATCACAAAGAATTTGAATGAACTGAAATGTGTGTAGTTTAGGGATAGCAATGAGGCGAGGCGGGGGCAGGGCACTCCTCCACCATCCTTGCCCTTTCCTTTTTCTTTTTCCATAAACCCCATACCGTCCTGCCCCACTCATAATTACAAATAAGTAATTAAAATTCCAAAAAATATTTTTAAAATATATTTATAAAAATAAGCTCATAAGAAATTTATTGAAATTTATATTAAAAAAAAAATCATTTACCCCTACACTATATAATATTTATAATAAGCTAAATTAATTTCAGGGCGGGGCTGGACGATGCATGGAAAAACCAAACCCGCCCGGCCCCGCCCCACCCAAAGTAGGGTTGGTTTGGGGTGGATCGAGTCGGAAATTTTGGGTCGGTTCGGTTTTTGCCATCCCTAAAAACTTATTAGTAAATATTATTATGTTGATGAGAATTATGATGTAAATGTTCATCTCTCTTCTTGCCAGCTCTTGTCGCCGTCTCTCTACGAGGCGTTGTCACCGGCATTCAAAAAATCCTTGCTTCTCTTCTCTATAGTCGTTCCCAAGCTTGGGCGAATGGAGCACACGATGGTAATAGCTCGCGTCTCTTGATTTCCATGTTTATCTTGTGCTCTTTTTGCCACAATCTGTGTTTTTCTATGGTATGGAGAATCTATTCACGAATTTTTGTTTCTTTTGTGATTTTTTTTTTGCTGGTCCCATTGACTGTGACTGTGAATCGATAATTGCGCTTCAAGTTGTCTGTTTGTATGATATATGCATTATTCTTTGCTGGATTTGAGTTTTTGTGCTGTGACAGGAACTAGGTTTGGGATCTCATTATAGAGTTATGGTTGAAAGTCTTAAAGCTTTCATTTAAGGAAATTATTGGAATTTCTAATTGAGAAATTTATGACTGTTTTTTAAGCACTATGCTCTATTTATGGTTAGAAATTAAAAATATATTTAGCGGATGAGCATTATAGATTGATTTGATGCATATGCAGCTTACTGACCTATATCTTTGTGGATGAATTCGATATATATAAGTTGATTACTTGGCATATTGTGGTAATTTTAACACTCTTTAGCTCCTTAATCAACCAAATATCTTGCTAATTAATTATTGCATTGCATAAACATGTGTAGTCTATGAACTTATCCCTGAAATTTATTCCTTTTTTTTTTCTGACTTGCCTGGTTATGATCTTTTGCATGTTATCTTATTGGCTCATTTCTGTCGAAATTTTTTGCTTATGAGTTGTGGTCCACATTTGTTTTTTCTTTTTTAATTATTGGCTCATTTAACTCTTGTGTAGTTTAATTCTGGCTTCTAACTGCATTTAAACAGTTTATATGGTGTCGTAATTTATATTTTCTGTAATCTTTGTGTTTAATGATGTAACTATGAAATTTTCATTCAATATTCATGTTTACCTTCTTCCTCATTTACTGCATATTTTTTGAAGTTACTTGTTTTACTTTTAATCCTTGATCAGAGTTGCATTATTCAAATGTCCTAAGCACCTGACCTTATCAGACCAAAGTAGATTTGGGTGGTCCTGTGAACCCAACCAAATTTTTTGATAACATTTCAAATGAATGATGTGAGTTAAGTACATACAATCTTTTGATTTATGCTAGATTCCAAGCATATTGAGGATACCAGCACAACAAATTTATGCCATCATGCATATCGTGAGCATATCACAATTACAAGAACAGATATAATTTCAAGTCTATATATATATATATAAACAAACATTGATTTACACTTGCTACTTGCACAGAAAATTCATGGCATCACCCACACTGTAACAACAAAAACCCAAATAATACAATAGCAAATTATGTATACAAGCTCTGAAATTCTCATAAATCATTCAATAATAATAATAATAATAAAAGACTCCCCTTTAGCCTTCTATGAGGATGATGTTCTACAGAGGAACATGGTAACCACTAGCAGTAGAAGTAGGTGCAATAACAGCAGGTAGACTTCAGAATGGGTTTAAATAATTTATTTTTTTGGCAAAACGATCTTTCTTTTTTTGGTATTAAGATTGTAGAAGAATGGTTGAAATGCGCTTATCTCCTTAGATGTATATATATATATATATATATATATATTTTTTTTTTTTTTTTTCTGTAATTAGATTGTAAACTCTTTAAATATAATTTGAACTAGTCAAGTTTCAAATGATAAATGATAAATTTTTGTTTCTATATAAGTTTATAATATTTCTTTGTTCATAAACTCCCCATGATTTAAATTTCTGATAATCTGTTGGAAAACATTTGTGATATATTAGCGCTCAAAAATAATGACTAACTCTTGTCTTGGCTCTCCTCATAGTGACACAAATGGTATTTAAGTAGGCACCCTAAATAGGAGTGATTGTGCCATTTATCACCATTTGTTGGACCTTAAGTGCATCAGTCTAATGTGCTCTACTAGTCTGTGAAGTGGAGTTACCTTTGTGAATACAAATGGTATTCAAACAACTTTGATGTCTGTCTCACTAATCTCAATGAGCAGGCGATGAAGATTGTTGCATGTCCTACTGCTACTCCTATGTAGGAATGAAGTGAGAATAGTGCCCCTCACTTGGGTTTTGGTGGCTCTTTCTCTCTTCTGACCAACCTTTTGAGAATCCCTCTCAAATTTCCATCATTCTCAAAAATTTTCTCTCATCCTCCTTGTTTTTTCTAGTTCTTAGGCTGACTATTTCTGAATTTTTGTGATTGTATGGAATAGTTTCCGAATTTGAAGGCTTCACTACAAGAATATGCATATTTAGAAAGACAAGATTAGAAATGGAATTTCTTCCGTTTTTAATTGCAACCCACTAGAAACGGAATAAATCTCCCTTTCTAATTTTAAAACAGAAGCCTAAGTTGTCACTAATAACAACGGATACGACAACTTCAAAATATAATTTATTAAAATATTACTAATTATCCGTTTTTAATCCGTTGCCACCATAAAGGGACTATCTATTAGAAACGGACCAGAAACGGATTTAAAAATTCATATTTTATTTAAATATTATTAAATATTATAAAATATCTGTTTTTAGTCTGCTTCAAATACAAAGAGACTTGAAACTGATTTAAAATTTCATATTTTATTTAAATATTATTAAATATTATAAAAAAAAAATCTGATTCTAGTATGTTTCTAATAGAAAAGGACTAAAAGACTTGAAATGGATTTTAATCCGTTTATAATAGAAAGGGATTAGAAATGGATTTAAAAAATTATATTTTAATTAAATATTATTAAATTTTATAAAATATCCATTACTAGTCCGTTTCAAATACAAAGGGTCTAGAAAATGGATTTAAAATTCATATTTTATTTAAATATTATTAAATATTATAAATAATTTCTTTCTAGTCCGTTTCTAATAGAAATGGACTAGAAACGGATTTAAAAATTTATATTTTATTTATATATCATTAAATAGTGTAAAATATCCGTTGCTAGTCCGTTTCAGATACAAAGGACTAGAAACAGATTTAAAAATTCATATTTTATTTAAATATTATTAAATATTATAAAAGATCCATTTCTAATAAGCTAGTTCAATAGAAAAGGACTTGAAACGGATTTAGTAATTCATATTTTATTTAAATAATATTAAATATAATAAAATATCTGTTTTTAATCCGTTTCTCTATAAACGGATTTAAAAATTCATATTTTATTTAAATATTATGAAATATACAATTTTCAAATTTCTTAAATAATTTATTTTTACTCAATATTATTCTATTAGTATAAATAATAATTATCAAAAATTTTATTTTAGAAAAATTTATATTACATTTTTGGGGAAAAAATCTATCCATATATATAGCTTCTTATTTGTTTATTTTAAATAGTACTATTATTTTCATATTACATTATAAAACATAAAATCGTTATTTATACTAATAAATGTGGTTATTAAATTCTATGCAGTTATAAAGAATAGATTTTATATATATTTTTTTAATGCTATAAAAGATGAACAAAATTCTTATCTTATTAGTTGAAATTTTAATCATTATTTTTTTTATTTTCCTTTGAAAGAAAGAATGATTTTTATTTTCTTTCTGCTTTCAAATCTATCTATTTGATCTCTCTTTCACTTCAATTCGTTGTCGTCGGACGGCTGTCGCTCTGACAACGACCGCCACCCCATCGTACCACCAGCCGACCTCCATCGAGGACATCTGATGCCTCTTGTGCAATTAGCACCTACTTCCTGCAACAAGTGACACTAAACTCTCCCACACACAGTCTGATCAACCAAACTTGCACAATTATGCACATACACACAACAATTGAAAAAGTCTACAGGCTAATTAATTCCCAGCAATGGTTCTTCAGCATACAACTCCCAGTACAATCCTATACAAACCCAGAACAAAAGAGAGAATAAGAGACCAGAGGTAGCACCCGGAGATCTCAACCCACCACCCTAAGCAAGGAAGAAGAAGATGAACAACAATCGTTGTTTTCCAATAATTCAACATGTCTCTCCAAGTCCCAAGCAATAGCCACTCCCATCAACAAGCTAGCCTCTCATTCCGTGAACAGTGGTGATTTGATCAAAAGTGACAGCTATCCCCATCAGTAGCGGGCCCTTCTGAATTAAGAGCAGGAGTGTACTTGACTGCTAGTGTTTTCTCCCGAAAGATCAAAAAGCCCCTGCTCCATTACTGTAGCAAACTTAACAGACGGGGTTAATTAATGTAAATTCGTTCCCTTCTTGTTTTAGATACAGTAAAATGGCCCCGCTGCCCTTTTCCCCTCATTGTACCAACCATAACAACCGCGGGGTAACTTATGTAATTTCACTTCATTTAAATGAACTGATTTTACCCAAATACCATTTCTCCCGTGTCTAATAACTCTAACCGCCAAGGACATTTGGTGTCTTTTCTTCTATTCTTGGCTCCTCTTCTGCGAATAAGTTCTTCCCTTCTCCTTCATCTGATTCTCTGCTATATTATTGCTGGGCTTGCAACAACTGCTCCCCCCTTCAGCGAATCCTTGCCCTCAAGGATTCATAGAGCAAAAATTTGGGAATTTCTTCTATAAAACATCATAGAATTCCCAAGTAGCTTCTTTCGGGGATGAATCAGACCATTGGATCAGCATCTTGACTCTAGCCTTGTTGAATCTTTTCACGAGTTGCCGGTCCAATACAGCTACAGGAACCTTCTGGCTTCCCTAAGAATTGTCTATAAACTCTGGCCAGGTTGCCGTAGTCTCTATCTCTCCAATTTTTTTCTTCAATTAAGAGATGTGGAAGACATCAGCCTCGGGTGGTAGCTGTAATTTGTATGCAACTGCCCCTATTCTCTCCTTCACCATATAAGGCCCGAAATATTTGGGAGATAGCTTGTGATTTGCCCGGTGAGCCACTGACATTTGTCTGTAAGGTCAGAGCTTGATATAAACCATGTCACCTTCATCGAATTCCTTATCTCTCTTGTTCCTGTCAGCTAACTGTTTCATCCTGTTCTATGCCTTGTGTAAATTCTCTTTGAGGAGTTTCAGCATGTTTTCTCTGGATAACAGGCTCCTGTCTAACAACTCGAATTTGGATTGAGCAGCTTTGTATGACAAATGCATAGGTGGACCCTTCCCATATATCACTTCAAGTGAAGAAGCCTTGATCGATGAATGGAGGCTAGTGTTGTACCACCATTCAGCCAAAGGTAACCATTTAACCCACTCCTTAGGCTTTTCCCCGGTCATGCAGCTAAGGTATTGCTCTAAGCATCGATTCACCACCTTGGTTTGACCATTCGACTGAGGATGATAGGCAGTAGTGTAATGGAGCTTGACTCCTTAAAGCCTGAATAGTTCCCTCCAGAAATTACTCAAGAAAATTGGGTCCCGATTACTAACAATCGTCTTGGGCAATCCATGCAACCGGTAGAATTGATCCAGGAACAATTGAGCAACTGATAAGGCTGTATAGGGATTTGATAGGGTCAAGAAGTGAGCATATTTGCTCATTCTGTCTACTATCACCAGGATAGCATCCTTCCCATGGGAATTTGGGAGACCTGTGATGAAATCCATACTGATCTCTTCCCAAATTCCTTCTGGAATGGGTAACGGGTTGTAGGAGGCCTGCAGGGAGAGAATTTTCTGTTTTGTTCCTCTGGCACGTCACACAGTTACTCACATAAGTCTCCACATCCTTCTTCATTCCTCTCCAGTAGAAGTGACTCCCAATTCTCTTCTTGGTAGCTTCAATTCCTGAATGTCTTCCTGCAAAGCTATCATGGAATTCCTGCAGAATCAGTCCCTTTGTAGCTTCATCATTCCCCACAACCAATTTTCCCTTCCTCTTGAGTTGGCCTTAGGCCAATTCATACCTTCTGTTCTCTTGTCCTCCTTGCTGTAACTGTTGAATAAGTTGCTTCAATTCTATGTCAGTCTCCCATTGCTCCTGAATTTTTCTCCAAAGATCTGATCTAGTAGGAGGAGATAGTTGCAATGGAAGGCCTTCTTGATAGGGCATCTGCTGCAACATTTTCTTTTCCCTTCTTATAAATAATTTCAAAATCATATCCCATCATTTTTACTACCCATTTCTGCTGCATTGGTGTTGCAATCCTTTGTTGGAGAAGGAACTTAAGGCTTTGATGGTCAGTTCTAATTTTGAAATGCCTTCCCAGAAGATAGTGTCTCCACTTCTGTAGAGCTAAAACAATAGCCAGCGTCTCTTTCTCATAGATTGACATTAATTTGTGCCTCCTCGACAGTGCCTTGCTCATATAAGCCACTGGTTTATCTTGTTGTGTTAAAACAACACCTATCCCTTCCTCACAAGCATCAACCTCCACTGTAAATTCAGCAGAAAAATCTGGGAGGGCAAGCAAGAGCCTTGTGGTCATCATTCTCTTAAGTGTCTCAAAAGTTGTGGTACTAGTTAACTCCCATTTGAATTTATTTTTCTTCAGTAGTTCAGTAAGGGGCTTGGATAGGATTCCATAGCTCTTAATGAATCTCTCTTGTAGTATTCAGTTAGCCCTAAAAATCCTCTCAATTCCCTTATGTTTTTTGGAATAGGCCAGCTCATGATGGCTTCTATTTTTGTATGATCCATCTCCACCCCATGTTTGCTGATAACATGCCCTAAATAATCAATTTTCTGGGCTGCAAAGTTGCACTTGCTTCTTTTTACAAATAACTGGTTGTTCTTGAGAATTTCCATCACTAGACTTAGGTGCTTCAAATGATTCTCCCAACTGTTGCTGTAGATTAATATATCATCAAAAAACACTAGCACAAACTTCCTCAGAATGGGTTTAAAGATATCATTCATCAGGCCTTGAAAGGTAGAAGGGGCATTGGTAAGCCCAAAGGGCATCGCCAGGAATTCATAATGCCCTTCATGAGTTCTAAATGTTGTTTTACTGATATCATGCTCTTCCATTTTGATTTGATCATACCCCGACCTCAAATCTAGCTTAGTGAAGTACTCAGCCCCATGTAATTCATCTAAAAGCTCCTCGATGAAAGGTATTGGGAATTTATCCTTGATAGTCTTATCACTGATAGCTCTATAGTCTATGCACATCCTCCAGTTGTTGTCTTTCTTCCTGACAAGTACAATGGGTGCAGAGAAAGGGCTTGAGCTTGGCCTAATGATCCCCTTGTCTAGCATCTCTTTGATCATGTCTTCAATGATGTTCTTCTGATAGGCTGGGTATTTGTAGGGCCTGACATTAATTGTATCAGCACCTTCCTTCAGGGTGATCCTATGGTCGTGTGATCTCACTAGGGGTAATTGTTCAGATTCTCTAAAGACTTCTTCATAGGATTGTAATAGTTGAGTCAACTGCAATTCTTGTATAGGTAGAAGCTGCTGCTGATCTGAATTCCCACTTCCACTGTCACCCTGACTCTCCTGAATCATTACCAAGGAGCACAGCCTAGCTTTGCACAATTCATTAGGTAGCTGCAGTGACTTCACCAAGGATTTAACTTGCATCATCTGTATTCTAGGTTGTGGAGATCCCCTTAACACAACCTTCTTGTTTCCCACCTTGAATTCCATTCTTAATTCCCTGAAATTCCATAGGATGGAGCCCAGCAGAACCAACCATTGTATGCCCAAGACCATTTGACAGCCCTCTAAGGGTAACACCATCAAATCTGCCTTGAACTCTACTCCTTGCGTCTTCCATGCTAATTCAGCACACATTTTGTCACACATAATCCTTTCCCCATTGGCAACCACCACAGTTATAGGAGAATGATCACTCAATTCACATCCCAATTGTCTTGCTGTAAAGGCATCAAGGAAATTATGGGTGCTGCCTGAATCTATCAAGATGTGTATTTTGTGCCCATTCACTGACCCACTGACCTTCATAGTGTTATAATCTGCCAAGGTCTGGATCCCTACTAGTGCCTTCAAGGAGATCACTACTGAAATCTCTTCAGTGGATTCAATCTCCATCTCTGGTTCTTTGATGTCTATCTCTTCCTCCCTTTCTTCTTCAGTGCAATTCTCCCCCACTACTTCTAGACTGTATAATTTTTTCATTTTGCAGTTATGACCCGCGGTGAACTTCTCATCACACCAATAGCAAAGTCCCTTTTTCCTTTTTTTTCTTCCAATTCAGCATTAGACAATCTCCTAAATGGTTTGCCTGCTTGATTTCTGAGACCTTTGGTGTCTGAATTAGTTGGGGCACTCTTAAACATCTTCTTGGGGGTTGGCAATAAAGGAGCACTTATAATTTTTTGAGAAGATTTTCCCCTCTTATAGGCATTCTCAATTGCTGTCTCATGGAGTTTGGCTAATCCTATAGCCTCCTGTAGACTAGTTGGTCTGAGCAGCCTCACAACATTTTGCATTTCTTCCTTCAACCCACTTAAGAAAAAACTGAGAATGAAATCATCTGTTAAGTTGACCCTATTGAGGAGTTCCTCAAATTTGGTCAAATACCCTTGCACTGAACCTGTCTGTCTCAAGTTCCTCAACTCTGCCATAGGATCATGGTGGAGTTCACTTCCAAACCTCACATTTAACTGGGCCACATATGCTTGCCAACTAGGCAAATTCTCCTCTCCCTTATCCCTCATAAAATGTTGATGCCACTGCAGTGCTGGGCCTTCCAAATGCAGGGAAGCTATCTTCACCTTCATTCCTCCAGGTGTTTCATCAAATTCGAAAAATTGCTTGCATTTAAACAACCAGTCATAGAGATGATCACTATTGAATTTTGGGAATTCAAGCCTAGTCAATTTGGGTCTTATGGACTTGAGATAAGGCAACTCCTTCTTTGTCCTCACTTGAGCAGTAGTAACCATGGAGGTAGAGACACTCCCTATAGGTTGAAGATTTAATAGTAGTGTGCGTAGTTTACTCATATCTCTGTCCTGCTTTTCCTTCATCTCTTGCATCTCTTTCCCATGCTTTTCTTCTTGCTTATCTGTAGTTTCCTTCAGTAGGCCCCTCAAGTTTTCTTCAAGCTTCTTCAACTCTTGATTTCTGGTTTCCATCACCGATCCCACGCAGACTGAACCGTCTCTGATACCAAACTGATGCCTCTCGTGCAATTAACACCTACTTCCTGCAACAAGTGACACTAAACTCTCCCACACACAGTCTAATCAACCAAACCTGCACAATTATACACACACACACAGAGCAATTGAAAAAGTCTACAGGCTAATTAAGTCCCAGCAATGGTTCTTCAGCATACAACTCCCAATACAATCCCATACAAACCCAGAACAAAAGAGAGAAGAAGAGACCAGAGGTAGCACCCGGAGATCTCAACCCACCACCCCAAGCAAGGAAGAAGAAGATGAACAACAACCATTGTTTTCCAATAATTCAACACGTCTCTCCAAGTCCCAAGTAATAGCCACTCCCATCAACAAGCTAGCCTCCCATTCCGTGAACAGTGGTGATTTGATCAAAAGTGACAGCTATCCCCATCAGTAGCGGGCCCTTCTGAATTAAGAGCAGGAGTGTACTTGGCTGCTAGGGTTTTCTCCCGAAAGACCAAAAAGCCCCTGTTCCATTACTGTAACAAACTTAACAGACGGGGTTAATTAATGTAA
This sequence comes from Dioscorea alata, assembly GCA_020875875.1. NCBI lineage: Eukaryota > Viridiplantae > Streptophyta > Magnoliopsida > Dioscoreales > Dioscoreaceae > Dioscorea > Dioscorea alata. The sequence goes on from CM037021.1 coordinate 447,834, forward strand.
ATTCGTTCCCTCCCTGTTTTAGATACAGTAAAATGTCCCCGCTGCCCTTTTCTCCTCATTGTACCAACCATAACAACCGCGGGGTAACTTATGTAATTTCACTTCATTTAAATGAACTGATTTTACCCAAATACCCTTTCTCATGTGTCTAACAACTCTAACTGCCAAGGACATTCGGTGTCTTTTCTTCTATTCTTGGCTCCTCTTCTGCGAATAAGTTCTTCCCTTCTCCTTCATCTGATTCTCTGCTGGCCTTGCAACAACATCAGGACCTTGTGGATCGGTGACCTTCAGTATTGGGTCGAGGATAACTACCTCTACAATTGCTTCGCCCACTCCGCCGAGGTACCCTAGTTTGATTTCCCTATTTCCTTTGATGCTTGCATATGTCGTGCCCTTTGGTTCTGGAGAACAGTCCTGTTTTTTTTTTTTTTTTTCTAAACACTTTCTTCTTTGACAATTGATGCTATTAGTTGCTGTGATCTGGTGTCTGCTGAAATTCTAGGGTTTTGGATGCTCTTTTGACGGTGATGATGCCTATTTTTTAGGAGTTAGCGTTGTTTTCATTGACTTTATTTAGTTAATGTGTGCCAATACCTAGTTCTGGTTGATAATTGGCGTTGCAAGTTCAACATTGGATTTATAAGCTTCAGTGAGAGCATTAGGGATATTTTTTCATTTTAATCTTCAGATAACCCGTCAAAAATGTATCTTGACATTTATGCTTTGCTTTTTAGGGCCGTCAAAGATTTTTGTTAGGTGGATTTTTTGCTTGCTTTACTAGTAAAATTTCAGCACTTGCCTTCTTCCCTGTGTTTTTTTCCTTTCTTTCTGTATATTTCATTTGGTATTTTTTAGAAGCGTAAGCAAAATTATTGTGTTTATCTGATTGATTGATTTGGGTTGTACATTGTGACAAATTTTTTTTTTGTTTTGAACTACTCAAAGGGCTTGGATCTTCATGCTGGTTTACCAAATCGCACATCATTATTCTATTTTACATGAAGACTTAGGTAGGATTTTCCATGAATACCAAACTGTTTAGATTGCACTTAATTTGAAAACTGTGAGATGCATCTTCTTCTTTTTGTTTTTTTGGAAGATCATGGTGATAGATCCTTCATGTTGTTGTTGGTTTTTTTGAAGATCGTGGAGTAACTACTAATTTGTTCTTTTTTTAGATTTAACTACTAATTCCTTCTTGTGCCTTAGCTTTTGAATAATTGAGATATATATATGTATATTTTAATCTTAATTTGCTGCTGAAGTAAGGCCAGGCCGCAATTGATTTTCTTTCAGTTCAAACTATTTAACTTTTGAGTTGAAAATTCATGATTGCATTAATAGAAGAATAGGGACAAAAGTGTTGAGGTTATTCTATTGGTTATGATGGTTTATGATGAGGAACATGCCTATTTTTTTTTTTGGATAACTACTGTGAGTAGGAATTGATATGGTTTAATTAAATTTAGTGATAGTGCATGATGAACGTTGAAACAGAGGACACCACATTAATGTTAGAACATATTGATGCTTTTAATCTGTTTGTACGCCATATTTATCTATTTTAGCTTTTTTTTCTTTTCTTTTCTTTTTCTTTTTTCATACTGTCTTGTATTTCTGTGACAGGACTCCCTCCTATGATAATCAGACTGGTTTATGTGGGTAAACTTCATTGAAATTTGCTGATTTTCATACAACTTTTTTGTTGGGAAGATACCTCCTTGTCTTAAGTATCAGCCAAGGTACAATGTGTTAAATCAATTTAAATTTAAGCTTGTTTTCACTTAACTTCCTTCAGTTTTACTGGATCATTTGTACAGACTCAACATTCGGGGGAACTGTTTTCAAGATAAAGAGTCCATCAAGCCGCGTTCTACTGAGCAATGTAGGGTGCCTTTTGTTGGGATTTCTTGTCATTCTTCAATTTTTTTTTTAAAGTATACTCTGATTAACAGCCTTCGTTTCTGTCTTTAGGTTACTCTGTGAAAGCCAAGCAGCCAATGAAAGCTATGAATACTCCAATGTGGCGATGTTCTGTCACTTAGTATTTCAGAGATTCAATGGACAACATATTTTGAACTCGAGTTTCAGAATGAGGTAATTATTTCTTAACACGTTTCTGCAAGAAAAGAATAAATTGATCATTGTGTGAGGAAACTTTAATTTAGGTTACAGATTTTCCAAGGTTGAATAATGAGAACATAGCCAAGTTATTGGGGTATTGCAGAGAAAGTGGACCATTTTCAAGGATGCTTGTTTTTGAATACGCATCGAATGGAACATTATATGAGCATCTTCACTGTAAGTGTTATGTTATGGTTGCTTTAGTGACTGATACCTTTTATCATCTCAACAATAATATGTGTGGATTCATTATAGATGGTGGAGGATGCCAATTCTCTTGGCGAAGACGAATGAAAATAGCTATTGGTATCACTCGTGGACTAAAATATTTGCACACTGAACTCCAGCCACCATTCGCAATATCCGAGGTAAACTCCGGTTCTGTGTATCTTACTGAAGATTTTTCTCCAAAGACGTGTAATTATATTGCTAACACTGGGCATTGGAATTGCACTGACCATTTGCTGCTTACTGTATATGATGGTGTCTATTGTCATTTTTGGCCTGGTGCCATGTTTTTCAATCGACCTGGACACCCCAATTTCATCTGCGTTTGCTAGAAATGTTGTAGATTGGGCAGTGTAAGTAGGTCCTTTAAATTTTAGTGAATTCACGTAGCAGGTTTTTGTATAATTTACAGGGATTAATTTTTATTTTATTTTTTTTTATTTTGCTCGAATTTTAGAAATGAATTTGAAGCGGATTAATTTATTTTAATATTTTTTTTAAAAAAAATTTAGAAACGGATTAGAAACAAAATCATTTTTGTTTTCAAAATGGCATAACAAAAATAAAACAAAAAATATTCCGTTTGAAATCCGTTCCTAATTTTTGTAACGGTAACATTTTTATTTCAAATATGTTTCTAAATTCAGAAACGAAATTACAACGGCATTTGGAAACGGATTACCAACTTAATTATTCTGTTTTAAATTTCAAAAGTTGAAAACGGTTAAATATTCGTTTCCAATCTGTTGTTAAATTTAGAAACAGAACATTTTACCGTTTCTATTTAAATTAGCAACTGATTGAAAACGGTTAGCATAACAAATAAATTTCATTTCAAACCCGTTTCTAAATGGAATTAGCAACTGATTAGAAACAAAAAATGCTGTTTTTAAACTGTAATTTTCTTGTTGTGCTTAAGTTAGTGTTTTGTAAATTTATCCTAATTTCATGACATTTATTATGGATTCATTTCAAAGCGAATTAGGGATTTTAGATATTTATCGGTTCATATATTGGGGATAGTCAAGAATCTGAGTCTTTATTAGATCTCTGAGTTGCAAGGTGAGCTCCAGGAATCTCTATTTCAGTGTTCACAATCCTCTTCCATTGATTTGATTCTGAAGTTATGATGAAATCATGATTTAAATGTTTATTTGATTTATGTGGATTTTATGATACTTTTTGTGGTAGTCTTGCACAAATAATGCTGATAGCTTGGTTTTTTGGTAATTTAATGCATTAATGCAGTTCACAGTTTCATTTTGCATTTTCTTAGAGTCAGTGTGGTGTCTTTTTGGTGTGTTAGTCATTCTAATTTTATATGATTTATATGAAGTTTATGAAAGTTGATGATGTAGTTTTGCTTAAATAATGCTGATAGCTTGAGTTCTTGGCAATGGTCTGCATTCATTCAGTTCATTGTTTCATTTTGTATTTTCTGTGTCAGTTTGATGCCATTTTTGGTGTGTCAATCATTTTGATTTTATATGATTTATTTGAATTTTATGAAATTTTTTGGCTTGAGTTTGCTAAAGTAGTACTGATACCTTGAGTTCTATTGCCTGATTAATCCTCGGATAGCCCATTTTTATTTCCTGGTTTTTAGTTTGTTTCCTTGGAATCATATATCTAATTTAATTCTGACACGCTATTGTGATTGTGAATGGAGTTGATATCACCGCTTGGAGAACTAAGGTCTTCATTAACATGGTTTTTGACTTGATGATACTAGTGTTGCATTTACTTTCTGCAGGAATTTAACAAATGCCATTTGAAAGATCTCATTGGTTGAATGAGGTACAATTTTCATAATGCTGTCCTACCTGCCAAGGGCAATGTCAAGGAGCAAAGAAATTTTTTTCTCTACTGTCACACTCACAACTTCCTCTGCAGATTTTCGATTGCCATTTTCAACTTTACTAAAGGAATGCAAGTCGCTGTCCAATGCCAGGAAAATCCACCAACAAGTCCTTGTCAGGGGTCTTCTCCCTTATCCTATCTATTCCTTGTCCTTTACATCTTCATCACTGGGAACAGACATTGTAGCGGCATACCTTGCCTCTGGTTCTCATGGAGACGCCCTCTTCATGTTGGAGCATCTTTCTCCATCTCCCATTTTCTGGTGGAATGCTCTAATCAGACAAAATGTCAATCAAGGGCACATGAACCGTGCTTTGTTCCTTTGTCGTCACATGCAACAACTTGGAACAAGGCCTGATCACTACACATTTCCTTTCCTCCTTAAGGCATGTGGTGAGCTTTCTTCTTTCCGCCGAGGAGTTGCCATCCATGCTGTTGTATGCAGAGATGGCTTTGATTACAATGTATTTGCATGTAATGCCCTGTTGGCTATGTATGCACGTTGTGGTGCTTTTGAGGAAGCTAGCCGTGTATTTCATGAGATCATGAACAAAGGAATAGATGATATAATCTCATGGAACTCCATGGTTGCTGCGCATGTAAAGAGTGGGAGCCCACAGCTTGCCCTAGATTTGTTTGTGAAAATGACCAAGTCACAAAATGATAATTTTGGACCAAATAGGTCTGATATCATAAGTCTTGTCAACGTTCTTCCTGCATGTGCATCTCTCAGGGCTGCATCTGAGGCTAGGCAGATTCATTGTCATTCCTTGAAGAATAATCTCTTCTCAGATCTCTTTGTCGGGAATGCCATTATAGATGTTTATGCTAAGTGCGGGATGATGGATGATGCCCTTAAGGTTTTCAAGACTATGAATATCAAAGATGTGGTGACTTGGAATGCAATGGTCACGGGCTATTCTCAAAATGGTTACTTTGAAAATGCACTTGAGCTCTTCAAGGAAATGCAGAAGGAGTGCATTGCGCTGAATGTTGTGACATGGAGTGCAGTTATTGCAGGATATGCCCAAAGAGGGCTTGGTCACGAGGCACTTGGTGTCTTTAGACAAATGCAGCATTCAGGGTCAGATCCAAATGCAGTTACCATGATTTCTCTCTTGTCTGCCTGTGCTGCCGTAGGAGCTCTTTCTTACGGAAAGGAAACCCATGCCCATGCCCTTAGAAAGTGCCTTATGAGATGGGATGATGATGACGGTGAAGGAAAAGACCATATGGTGCAGAATTCTCTCATAGACATGTATTCCAAATGCAAGACTTTCAATGCAGCCCGTTTCATTTTTGATTCTATTCCTCTGGTAGAGAGAAATGTTGTTACCTGGACTGTCATGATAGGTGGTTATGCTCAACATGGAGATGCCAATGTTGCCCTAAAACTTTTCTCTGAGATGATACTCAAAACCAGTTCTGTTGCTCCCAATCCCTTCACAATCTCTTGTGCTTTAATAGCATGTGCTCGACTCTCAGCTCTTCGCTTTGGTAGGCAAATCCATGAATATGTGATTCGCAGCTGGTACGGAGATGGAATGTTGTTTGTGTCAAATTGTCTCATTGATATGTATTCTAAATGTGGTGACCTCGGTGCAGCTCAAGGTGTATTTGATATGATGCCACAAAAGAATTCAGTTTCTTGGACTTCCTTGATGACTGGGTACGGAATGCATGGGCGTGGTAGTGAGGCCCTCCGCATCTTTGAGGAGATGCAGAATGTAGGTCTTGTACCTGATGGCATTACTTTTCTGGTTGTTCTCTATGCTTGCAGCCATTCTGGTATGGTTAATGAAGGCCTTAGGTACTTTCACAGTATGTCTAGGGATTATGGTGTGGATGCTGGTGCAGAACACTATGCTTGTGTTGTTGATTTATTGGGTCGTGCTGGTCGGTTAGATGAAGCACAAAATATGATAGAGGGCATGCCAATGAAGCCAACTTCAGTTGTCTGGGTGGCCTTGCTTAGTGCCTGTCGAGTTCATGCTAATGTGGAGCTTGCTGAATATGCAACTGAACAGTTGCTGGCATCAGAGTCAGAGAATGATGGATCATATACACTGCTTTCTAATATATATGCTATTGCAGGGCGCTGGAGAGATGTTGCTAGGATTAGATTGTTAATGAAGAAATCTGGGATTAAGAAAAGGCCAGGATACAGCTGGATAGAAGATAAAAATGGCCATGCTGTATTTTTTGTGGGGGATCGTTCTCACCCACAATCTCGGCAGATCTATACTCTCTTGGCAAACCTTATCGGTCGAATCAAAGCTATTGGATATGTGCCTCAAACAAATTTTGCTTTGCATGATGTTGACGATGAAGAGAAGAGCTCACTTCTATCAGAGCACAGTGAGAAGCTTGCTCTTGCCTATGGCATCCTCACCTCCTTCCCTGGATCAACCATTCGGATTACAAAGAATCTACGAATCTGCGGAGACTGCCATAATGCCATCACATTTATCTCTATGATTGTTGACCATGACATCATATTAAGGGATTCTAGTCGCTTCCATCACTTTTCAAAGGGCTCATGCTCTTGTGGAGGCTATTGGTAATTATGTATTGGGTGAGATTACTTAAACTTTTTACTGGTATTTTTACCTGTACTTGAATTAAATACTGTTTCTGAAAATTTAAATTAGTAGTTTAATGGTTGATTAAAAGGAAGGAGACGGATCTTGTATTAATAAAATTTTATTTTTCTTTTTCTCTCTCTAGTTTCCATCATGGAAGAAACACAGCTTGAAGGTTTGTGTATTACCTTCTATTTCTAGAGCATTTCTTGAATGATCAGATCTCTGAGAGCACTTTCCTTTGGGCTGAAGGAAGGAGTGGTTGGATTTATCGTCAATACCAGAGTTAAGCATGGTGATGTCTGTCCAGAATTCTTGCCCTTCTACTGGAGGTAAAGATGCCACCTTGGACTGATTTTTGACTTTTCTATTTTCATCAGTCTTTATTGTAGTATTTCTTGCTCAGATTTAGGTGATAATGATGATGATTTCACGGAGGAGGTCAAGGAGGCTGAGGCACTAGCAGAGGCTTTGAAAAAGGGAGTTTTAGCCAGTGGCCGAGGCTCACTTCTACAGGAAGATAGTGCAGTGGAGGGAACAGACATTGGCCTTGATGATCAGCCGACAGACCTGCCTGCTAGTGAGGAAGAATTCACCAATGATGATGGAGGTAATAAATGGGATGACGGTCTTAGGGTGTTAAGTATGTGTCTTGACCCAATACCTTGAAAGGAATGATTGCCTTGGTATTATCAGTTAATTTTTATGCATTTCATTGGTGAAATACACTTTGTTTGGCTACTGCTTTCCGCTCGAATGCAAGATTTTTTTTTTTTTTAAATATGAATCTTAACTTGGTGTTCATTTACTTTATGTCTTACATCCCTGAGTTTCTGGTTTCTATTCATCTTTTACTCCCCTTTATTCTTGTGTGAAGCATATTAGTAGTTGCTATTTTATGTCATGCCATTTACGTGAAAATACTGTTGATGAACACAAATTGATTAGGGTCTATGCTATTCCATCTTGCACACAGGAAGAATATGGACTTGAAGAGAGGACTTGTCCACTTGAGAAGAGGTATTTCCAACTTTGTCTTCTAAAGAGATGACTGCAGTTAAAGAGCTCAAAACTACTGTGGAGCAGGTGCAAGCAAATTTTGGAGGTTAGACGAAGTTACCTGACAAACCAACTGAAAAGGTCAGCAATTGTTTTTGTCCATTTTTTCTGCAGACAGATGCATGCTTATGATTTCTTGTTCTCTTCCAACTTCTACTGGAATGTTGTTTTTATTATGCCATTTTCACTGCTAGATCATAGTCTAGGCAAGAAAGAATAAGTTGTCTAGAGCGTCACAGAATTGTTCTAGAGAAATTTGGACTAATGTTTGTTTCGCCTATATGTGTACTATCACTGTAGGAATAGCCTCTTGTTTCTTTTCATGCAGCTGGTTGGTAGAGACAAGTGTGGGTCTTTGTGTCATGTTTTTATGGGATTGTTTAGTGAAGAAATCAAAGGAGTAATTGAGTCTTTATCTCTTTCAACTTTGAGTTCTCTACACTATATATATATATATGGAGCCTAATTTCTTCTACCAGGATACATAAACAAACATTTTAAAATCTGGAACTAACATAAATACAATTTTGAATTAGTCATATTGATGTTTAACGGCCTAGAATATTATACAATAATTAATATGTAAGAGAATACATGTAATTCTACACACCTCCTGAAACTAAGGAATAGATGTTAATCATTCCCATTTTGCTTGAAAGATCTTCATATTGTTGTCTTGAAAGAGCCTTTGTCAGCATTTCAGCGATTTGCAACTTTGAAGGAATGAATATACACCATATTGATGATTTTACTGTTGATCTATCTCCACATGCTTCATCCTGTCATGGTGATTTGGATGGCTTCTTATACTGATTGCTGCTTTTCCTTGTCACAACATATGCTTATTGTAGCAGGATCATAAGGCATCTTCAGCTCTTTAAGGATTTTCTTAATCCATAAAGCTTGACACACTTCTAGATCAACTGGTCTATATTTAGCTTCTACGGTGCTTCAAACAACTACAGGTTGGTTTTTGCTTCTCCTAGTCACTAAGTTAGCCAGCACATAAGTATAATATCCTAACATTAAGTGTGTATTGGTTATAGATCTAGCATAATCTGAATGCTTTTGGTTGAATGCTTCACAAAGTCTAATCCCTTCCCAGGAGTCATCTTAAGGTATCTTAGAATTTGGTAGACAGTCTCAAGGTGCCTTTTTGTGGGTTTGTGCATAAACTGACTCAATGACACTCATTGGAAACGAGTCGAAAACCCATACTGACTAGGAAACTGAAGCGGATAGCAGAAAGGAAAGGGGAAGGGAAGTTGAAAAGTAGATCATACCGAACAACACATGATTAGTTACTCCGCGGTCGGTTCTCGTTGAGCCACTCTCAAATTCTGCATCCTGTCCGGAACCGAAAGCTAGAGATGTTAGGTTGTGTGTGGGATAGGTAAATAACCTTACCTACCAACCTTTGTTGTGTCTTGTGAATATCTAAGCTTTGAGTTTTGTTCCATGGGTGTAGGAGATGGCCTATGACCAAACATTCTTGTCTTTCGAAGAAGATCGATCTATTTCGTATTTTCTTTGAGAGAGGGGAACATTATCTCTAGTCGGGGTAGCTTTCATTCCTAAGAAGTACTTGAGATTTTCTAGATCTTTAATTTTGATTTCCTTGAATATGTTACGTCTATATTAAATTTATTTTATGTAAAACCATTTGATGGTAATTTTGCCTGTCTGTTATGTGTTTTATGGAACATGTTTTGGTGGGAATTATAAATATTTATAACTTTTAAATAAAAAATTTTAGTGGGAAAAAATTTCTAAGTCAATTCAAACAAGGTTATAGATTGTTGACACGGGTAGGATCCTGCGCAAACGGGTACATGATCCGAAATATCTTAATCAGCTCTTGATTATTTGCATCCATCATGCGGGTCGGATCTTGATTAAACGGGTATAAAATCCGGGACTTTGTGATCTCCCTTGGGCTTTCTTGATTTAAATTATCATTTGAGTGGGCTTGGGCCTTAAATCTCATTCTTATATTTCTCATTTTTATAATATATATATATATATACAGTGAGGAAAAGTGAATTATGCATCTAAAATATATATTAAGTAAAATAAGAACTATACAAATATCTAAGAACAAAGCTACAAAGTAATAATTAAACAGGCATTATGACCAACTAACAATGACAAAATTAAAATGTAATACAACTACCAACAGTGATTAAACATTTTTGATAAGTTTGTAAAAGTAGAAGATACACAAAAAGACAAATAAGTTTTCAGGGTGATGATTGTCATATAGAATCACCTTTCTATTATCACTCCATCAATGCATTAGAGATGATTTCTTAGTTATATAGGGTCCATCTCAATACTGAAAAAAGTACAAAACAAGTCAAGGTTGAATTTAATTGTTAATATTGAAGTTTTTAACTTCATCCTCTTGGAATCTAGAGTATATATATATATAAGACCATATGAGTCATTAGAACAAGTATTATTTTATAATAAACTTATATTATTGGGTCATAATAAATCTATTATATTTTTACATAGAGGAATGAACTATAAGAAATAATTTTTACACAGATATATTTTCTCTTCTTGTGTTAAAAATAATTTTTTGAATAAAAATATAACAAAATTCTCAGAGTTTTTTTTTACAAGGTTTGCTCTAGAAATCACCCAAGCATCACCTTCTTTTATTTACTTTTTTTTTTTAAATTTATTCATGCATAATAAGTCTCTGTGACACTCCATCTATAATCTATAATATATATTAAAATTACTAAGTCAGCACTAGCAATTAATATTGATGGTCATGTCTATTAAACATTAGCACTAATATTTTTTTTATAATTAATATAATTGTAAAAATGAGAAAAAAAAAAAAAAAAGACATGAGAGACATAATAATAAATAGCATTCAGTTATGAGAAAGAGTGAAAAGAAAAGACTGTTGATAATGCCCTCCTCCACACGGTAGTCATTTATATCATTTTGGACATGACCTCATTCATCAGCTAACTCTTTCTTTTTTATTTATTTATTTATTTATTTTCTTCTTTTTTCTTATTCACATAATTTTTATTTAAATGTGTTGCTTCTTGTGTGTGGTATGTGGTTCATTCTAGAACTATTAATCATCTCTATCTTTTGAGAGCCCCACACCCACACCCCAACACTGCTTCTTTGTTCTTTGCCCTCAACTTTAGGACACATTGAGTGAAACTGTTATCCTGTTTTTAATGCCCTGTTTTTTTTATATATATAATTTTATGTTCTTCTATATTTATATTCATTAATGGATGTCTATAGATAAAAAATCTATGAACGTCTATTATCAATCGTTGAATCTTAGTCTAATAAATAATAGTGATGAACAGTAGTTAGTACAGTAACAAATACATTCATCACAGTTTAGTAGTACATCATACAATAATATTGTTCATCATGTCGGCTATTGGATCGTAATCTAATAGATGATAATTGAATGTTTATTGATTTTTTATAAAAATATATTTTTATCATTTTATTTTAATGTTTTTTAAAAAAACTTGCATATTAAGTACGAAAGAACCAACTACATTCATATTAGGAGAGTTATACTTCACTTTCTTTTCAAGTGCAAAGTTGAAGGTTGGTTACTTGTCTACTTTATAAAAAAAAAAATTAATTATTTTCTTAATTGAAAGACAAAAAATATTTATAACATGTTTAATATTAAAGACCTCACCTCTTATAATTGTCTTTTTGGTTTCATTAATATCTCATGTGTACTCTTTATTATTTCTTCAGTCTAATCCCAATTCACCTCTAGTGTGTGGAATATGCCCATATATAGTTCTATATTATTAATTTTATATTTTTTTATTGCCACTTTAGCTAATAAAACAGTAATTTATCTATTTTTTTTAAATTATTTATATTAATATAATATTATTAAACTAATCAAAGTGGAATTACTGGTTGTCTCTAACTAATCAAAATGTTTTTAATATAATATTATTAAACTTTTTTTTTTCTTTCACTGAATGTTAGTCTATAGACTTAATCTATGTCTTAAAAAGCTTTAAAAAAAAAAAAAAACAATAGCTTAAAGATGAATAGTTATCTCCAATGTTTATGAGATATTTTAAAAGTTGAGAGAAAAAAAAAAAGAGAGATTCCATGACTTTATGGTTCACATTGTTTTCATTTGAACCTAAAAAAGAAAAAAACTTCCAACTTTTGTGAGTACCTTTTAGGAGTGGAATGGAGTAAGATATAATTATTTTGAAGCTTTAAGGTGAAGATCAAATAGAATAGAGTGTTTATAATCTTATCTCTTGATAAAGTTAATTAATACTATGATTATCATTATAATCATCATCATCATTTTATATTTGCTTATATTTTGATGTTAATGTGTTTTGTTATGAGTCACAAAGAAGAGTCTGTTTTATTGGTCGCTTTCTTTATCTTTGAATTATTGGAGACGTGCTTCACAGACTAACATACTCATCTTCCTCAATTTATTGCCCATTTACACACATTTTAGGCAGAGAGAAAGGAAAGAGGGGTTTAGCATTCAATTTCTCTATTTATTAATTTAGAATTTATTTAGATAAAGTAAAAAGGAAAAGTGAAAGTATATGAAGCATCATTTTCGTAAGAGAGAAAGAGAGAGGACAGTGTGATACGAACCCAATTTTAATTTAAAATATTAAAAAATTGTTTTTCCTCTTCAATTATTTTTTTTTATTTTACAAAAATTACAAACACTGTCAAAAAAATATATATATATTAGAGTTACGGTAGCTTAACAATTTTTTGAGATACACAATAAGTGACTTAAAAGACTTTCTGTCAATCATAAAGGAAAAGATACATTATCTTCCACAGAGATACATTATCTTCCACAGAGGATCTATCCAAACCCATTAAACAAGCTAAAAACAATTCTTCTGCATAATCAAAATTTATTTAAAGAAAATTATATTAATCACAAATTTAAAATCTTGATATTTCACATGGAACAACATAAGAGAGGAATGAAATATAATAAATAACTCAAATCATACAATCTCAGTGAAAAATGCAGCTTCTCTATCACATCTTCCACCAGTCATATTTCTCAAGTGGAGTCCTCTCTTTTTTTCCCATTTTTTCCATTTTATCTTTTTGGCATTTCTTTCTTTTTCCACTCCAAGTTTGTCCTTTTTCATGTGAAGGTTATCCTCAACATGATGACCTATATATATACACCCTCCTTCTCAACCTTTTCCATCTCTCTCTCTCTCTCAAAACATTTCCTATATATATATATATATAAAACATAAATATAAATATAAAGTAAAGAAGAAGAAGAAGAAGAAGAAGATCATGGCAGTACCAGCACATGAAGAAGAGCTTCCAACCACAAGAAACACCACAAACAAATGGGGACCATACTCCGGCGCCGGAGACTTCAGCACAAGCATGGTCATAGTCCTCGGCATCCTCCTCTGCACTCTCCTCTTCGCCCTCATCATCGTCGCCTTCTTCCGCATCATTCTCTCCAACCGTCGTAACCGTCTCATCATCTCCGATGACCACCACAACAACACCACCACCAACACCAACAATAAAGAAGTAATAATATCAGATGTTGTCGTACAAGATGATGCAATTCCGACACTTAGATTTTCCGCCGGAACAAAACTGGCAGGAGTTGGGGCGGAGTGTGCTATTTGTTTGAATGAGTTTGCTGAGGGAGATGGAGTCAGAGTTTTGCCTGCATGTAACCATGGATTTCATGTTAAGTGCATTGAAGGATGGTTTGTTTCTCATTCTTCTTGTCCTACTTGTCGCCGGAGCTGCCGTGCTGCTGCTCCGGTGAATCTGACGGCTGAGAATGGTTTGATGGAAATGGTTTAGATGTGATGTTTTTTGGTTTGGTGTGTGAGATTAGTGTGTTCTTGTTCCGGAGTGATTTAAGACTAGTGTGTTTTTTTTTAAAAGTTAAAATTAGAAGACCTAATTAATTAACTCTTTTTTGTTATTTATTTTATTTAATTTATTATTGAGTTTTTTTTTTTTTTTAAATTCTGTGTGCTACTTGTGATGAATATGCATAGAATTGGAGTTAGTCTGTGTGCCTGAAAGTAAAGGTGGGATTAGTTGCAAGAGAGTGACGTGGTTCTACTTTAACTTTTTTTTAGGGTTCTTGAGATCTGTGAGCAAAATTCCAAAATTGAAATAAAATATAAATATCTTCTACATCACACTAGCCCATGAGGAAGTATGGTGGGAGGATAACATTCCAACGTACAAATACTTAAATATTTGTTTATTATTTATATTTAAAAGAATAAAAAGAATTATACAATATTCTAACAAATTCACTCCCGCCACAAGTAATACCTACATTTAGGGATTAGAGTCTAGAGATAGGGTTGACACATATATGGGTAAGATAGACTTCTGTGCCAAATCCAGGTCCACCACTTCATTCTCTAATAATGAATTATAACTGATTTACAATGCTCATTAATACAACACTCAAATGAGCAGATGCAGTCATACTTCAGCAACAATTCATATAAATATGTTATAATGTGAAATTAATAGTGTCTCCAGAAATCATGCATAATACACAACAAACTGTCAGGAAAAAAAATCTTGTCTTATTTGATGGCAAAGACTGCAATGCAAGAAACACTAATAAGAGAAGAAGCCTCCAGATTGAAAAAGAAAGATCATATCATTTACCTGATTGTAAGATGGACAATATTAATGAAGGTATGAAACCAATAAAAGATCAATCAAATGTCTTGTTGATGCCAAGGCTATTGAACTTCTTAGAGAACTCTAGACATTGCTAGAGAAACGCTATTCCTGATTCCTGAATCATGAGTGTAAATATAAACTAAAATTTATCACAGATGATAGAAACTATACATGTGTATAAATTTTCTTCATGAAATATTGCTACCAAGGAACATAGGAAATTATGGTGAATTTAAGAATTTTAAATTAAATAACTTATCTCACAAGGTCAGTTTGCAAAGCTGACAAAGCCGATTGCACAAGGGTTGCTAATTTATCTCTCAAACAGGAAACAGTGCATACTAGAGATCCATATGAGTTCATCTCCGACAGGCCTGGTTCGTGAACTTTACTAGCGTGCGCTTGCAAGACTTCGCCCTCCAAGTATTTTCTGAGACTGGGTTCGATTATATTGATAAGAGTAAGAGATGTTGGCAAGTGCATCCACTGAGAAACAAAAGTTCCGGCTAATAAATATTGGCGTGCCTTGATAAGCTCCGATACGAAACTGGGAAAGACAAGCCTGGCAAATAATAATGACTGATTTAGAGTGGCCTTATGCCCATCACCATTGCACCTGAGAAGATTTTCTTGGCAGAGTCGGGCAATACGCCCAACTGAATAGCAGACGAAGGAGAACACTTTTTTGAAAGCTGGATTGTTGGTAATATCTCTCAAGACTCCTGAGTATGCTATAAGCATCAAACACTCGCCATCATCTGCAGCTGATACCATTGAAATGCTTTCATCCTTGAGTTTAGCCTCAATGAGGTGCAAGCAATGGATTCGGGAAACCTCATAAGGAAGCAGCAGCACTACTTTCAAAGCTGTGAAACAATCAATTTCAAGCACGAGCTGCAATAAACATTGAGTATCATCTTCATCAAGCAATGTACCATCCTGCTTTGATAGTGAGCGGTCAAGCAATTTCAATACAGCATCCAATCGAGATAGCCCAACGAGCCTCTTGAGGATCTCCATCCAACACCTATGCAAGGGCTGAACACAGACAGATCCTTCCTGCTTTCCTTCACTTTGGACTGGCTCCTCAGGCAGGTCTTCCCAACCTTCATCCCAATCATCACTGCTCCAGTTATTCAACTCCTCGAGGCTTTCACTTGTCTTTTCCTTCTCAAATTTGCTAGAGAATAACTCCCCCCATTCTTCAAGAACAGATTGCAATACATGGAGATCATCAAAGGAAGTTGCGAATTGTGATATATGTAAGAAGCAAGAAACTGCTGATTCAAGGGTCAACAGATCCTCTGGAGAGATTTTTATATTTGGTGAAATTGTCGCAGCCAGCTGAGTTGATCTGAGAGCAACCAAATTACTTGTGATGCTTCTGGGTGCATTATCTCCTTGCTCTGTACTCACACTGTCTTTCTTCCAGAAGGAACCGTCCCACGCATCCCATGGTTCAACCTGCGAGACAAGTTCAGTGGGAAGACTTTTGAGATTTTGTCCAGTGACAGATTGCATTAACTCCAGAGTGTACACCCTAACGTGACTCTCCAGCTGCATATTGTCAGAAAACACACTCAACTTTTCCCAAACTGCATGTCGGGTCTTCTTAAGGTCTTCTATATATTTTCCACCAAATCTGCTTAGTGATGACAGCAGCAAATGCAACTTCTGATTCTCAGAAACTCCTCTGCTCAAATCTAACAATATTCTGCTCACCAGATTGATGTACAAGCCAATAAGCTGTGTTCCTTTGTCATCTGAACTCAAGTTTGCTGAGGTAAGCTCTGCATCATAATAAACTTCAGCAACAGAGTTAAATCCACAACCCGAAAAAACCATGGCCTGACAGAACACTGAAACATCAGCACTCAAACCACAAGCAAGACTAGATTTACAATAGCTAGAAACAGTGCACCAGCCATGATTTGCAGAAATTTCACCTTCTGTCACTAGCCTCTTGAAAACCTTCAAGCTTCTTGACAGATACTTTACACCAAAGTAAGCAGGCTTCTCACGAGGCACTTCATTATTTTCACCCCCCACGATATCATCGATCATTTTAACCCAAAAATTCAAAAGCATAATCAAGCAGCTCTTCCACATAGATTCATCTTTCAGACTTCCAGAAAAACTACATGGAATACATAGTCTACAGTACCTCCCAAGTATGTTCAAGGCATCTGATTCTGACAGTGCACGAATATATTTCTTGCAACTATCATAGCTCAATGCAATTTCCCCTATGAGAGTGTGCAGTTCACCAGGATCAACACAATCAGATCTTGCCGCACTTTTGCTCTCTAAAGATGCCAAAAGACCCATAACATGGTGCTTATAAACATCTTGCCATGATATCAGACCCAGTTCACTGGAATCATTATAAATGCCAACAAGGACACGGACCATGTTAGCCAGAGGTTCTACAGTAGATTCATGAATGTTATTAACGATTTCTTGATTGAAATGCTCAAAGTTCAGATCACTCAAATCCGCAATATTCTTGAAGTTCAATGCATTAATAAAAGAAACCTTTTGGCATTCTTGTTCAAGAGTTTTATAAAATTGAAATGCTTCTAGCATGTGCTTATGTCCTTGATCCAATAATGCCAACATTGCTGGATCTTCAGTTCGCCTCAAACGTAAGTAGCATGCGGACAAGATACTATAGATGTAGGAAAGCCGCACCTTGTTTTGACCTTCAATTTCAGGATATACAACTGAGGAGATCATATCAATGACATCCTTTGCACAAGTGACAATATCCTCCCTAAATTCCGATATTTCAGCTAGAATGTCATCATTTTCCCAATGGTAAGAAACAAGGGAACAGCCAAAGAATCTTAGCAGTACCTACAAAAAAGCAATATTTAAGGGGCACAATGTTCAGTTGATGAAGTAAATAAACAATTATATCCATTCAAAAACACAGATTTTAAAAGCATGAGTATATTGGTGAGCTAATATAAATGAATTTTCGGAAAGTTCAGGTGAAACCTAGATGAGTTCACAACTCTTCAATTTTTTTTTTTTAAAAAAAAAAACAAACAAACAAAACAAAGCTGGCAGTAAAATAGTAACTGCAAAATAGTAGTATTTATGGGGCATGATGTTTAATAGATCAATTGCAAAAATGATAACATCTACTCGAAACTAACTACTCTGCAAGTGGAAATTAACTGAAGAGCTAAACCTTCTGAAAAAAAAAATTCCAGTGATTCTAGATGAGTTCAGACCTGTTAGTAAGAAAACAAAAATTGAAATTGGCTGAAAAGTGTACTTGACAAATACCTTTAGAATGTTCAGCAGACTCACATTTACAAAAAAATTAAAAAAGAAAAAAGGAAAGAACAAAGCATTAGATCCAAGAGCTGTTGCACATTTAGACTAGAGCCAGAATAATTTTATGCAGTAAATACTGGTAAATTATTCATAAATTTAAACATGACTACACATGTTGCGAGTGTGTGTGCGCGCAAAAGCGCGCGAGCGTGTGTGTGAGAAAGAGAGAGAGAGAGAGACCTCACTCCGACTTAGCCCATACTTATCAGCCAGCATCACAGCATCTTTGAGAATGTGTCTTGTATCCAGCTTAACTGAGTCAATAAAGGAAAAAATAGCACTCTTAATGTACTTGATATCCCCTGCTAAGAAGCGGGCAGTTTCTACTCCAGGAATTAGCTGTTCTAGTGTCCTTGCTTGATCAGCTAACCGTTTTTGCTCTTCTAATTTTATTATCCACTCTCTCCAGAATGTGGATTGCGCTTGATCAATCTGATCCAGTCCATCTAAAAAGGGCCAAAGCAAGTTAGGTAAATAGGAATGCCTAAAGAATGGATGATATTGATAAAAATCCCTGGTTTAGTTGACCAAATGGATTATTCTATAAGTCACACACAGAAAAAGTTCCAAATCTGGGTTGTGAAAACCTCCATAAGTGTAAGTAATTTTACCTGATCTAAGTGGAACATGAGACTCTTGAAATTTGTGGAGCAAAAGCTTTCTTCTCTGATCAGGATTCGAGCACCCAGCACATGAGTTGTGAAGTGAACTAAAGATCATTCCTATGTTCATAATACTGTATACTTCATGATGCACTTCTCTTCTTTTCAATTGTTCCTCTATTATGGCCACACCATGGAAAGCATCTGCAAGGTTCAACAGAAATGAGCATCCAAGAACATCTTCCTCATCAGTGACAGGGGGTTCCATAACAGCTTTTGAAAGGGAGACAATCAAATCATCCTTGGGAGCAAAATCATTCTCAGCCAACCAATACAAGATCGTTACCAATGCTTGTGCCCTAGTTGAAATGTAATTTTTTCCAAAGGGAATTTGTGCCCCAGGAATAGCTTTTTCACAATATTTTGCATTTCCACTCAATTCTTGAAGCCAAGGCAGTTCTAATGCAGAAAATGCAAGGATTTTTCTATTTTCCCTAAAAACAGAATCCAGGCTAATCCCATCTTCTCTAAATGAGTTTTTGCTGACTTGAGAAAGTATGTGCTCAACATTTTGATAATTAAACTGGTCATCAGCCTGGTATTTGTGAGTTGGGCTATTTAGAAGCTCAGAGCTTGCCCTAAGGTCAAATATATCTTGGGTGCTATGTACAGGAAGTGACACAATTGAAGAGCCTTGAACAGAGAAGTTAGGAGGACAAGTCTGAGTCGAAATCATTAGCCGTTCACACTGACTTTGCAGATCAACTTCCTTCCAAGCATTAAGTAATTCTCCGACAGATTCCTCATCACAATGGCTCAAAGAAAAACCTAACAGTTTCTTTCGAGAACTCATATCCATATTGTCAAGATCAGGACCCCTTGCAATGGCAGCACATAAGTCCCAAACTGGTCCGTGGCCCTTTTTGGCCAAAGCAATACAAAGATCAAAAGCCAGTTGAAGATCACCAGCAACAGCAGCTTCTCTGGCTATAGCTTCTTCTACAGAAGCTATATCATCAATAGATCTTAATCCAAGAAGCTTGGCAATTTCAATAAGTTCGTCCACATTCAGATAAACTCCATTTTGACTTGCAATGGCCATGTTAATAATTTCCATGGGGTTTCTTATCTGCCTAAATTGCATTGGAAGAAGAGTCACCCCAAGATTTGGAAGTCTAACTGTAAGCACATCGATTAAGTCAGCCTCTGCTTGCACGTTTTTATTGTTTGGAAGGAGATTTAAGCATTCTTTAGCCTTCCATATCTGCAAAATACTCGTCAACATATTGAAGTCAACTTAATTATACAAAACAAGGCAAGGAAAATATAGTACAAGATTTTTCTTGAATATCTCCAGAAGTAGTCAAGCACTTATTCTAGCAATGAACAATCATCAATCATATAAAGAAACATTTAAAGGACAAATACCAACAATGGGCACACTACTGAAAGTGATCAATCAAAAAGTTGGGAGATATATGGCACAACAAGATGACCTAACCAGAGAACCATAAGACAATTTTATTTCAGCAAGGCACTGAGCAGTTGAGCAGTAACATAGCAATTGGATGGATACATCCCTTTCTACTATAATATCAACACGTACCACCCACCTCTTATAGATAAGTGACTTGTCACTTGTCAGTTACCAAAGGATTTTCTTTTCCTTCTTTTTTTGGGGTGTGTGTGTGTGTGTGTGTTACATAATATATCAGTTGCCCAAAAAAAAATATGAAATTGATGCGGATTACATCAAACTTGAATAGCCAGTTTGCAATGGGGAAATTAATATATGTGCGCAGAACTTCTGCTTGAAAAACTCACCTCAATGCAAGCAAGGCTTGAAGCTGAGAAGAAATATTCCCTTGCAGCTTGAATAACTAGATTTTCAGTTTTTTCTGAATCCAGAATAACAGTACCTGTTCCTTTCAGGTAGTTCCTTGCAAGAGAAAATTTGCCAGCTTTTAGGAGCCCTCTAATGAACTCTATCAGCATGTACTCTACATCAAGAAAAGGAAACGCCTTCTCTTGGAAACATTGCATGTCACGCCACATGTTAGCCCAATCATGATCTGATCTACCTGGCTGCCGGCGGCCAAATTTGGAAAGAATAAGATGTAGAAGCTGTTTTACATTCTTTTCATCAGATTGAGCAATAGGAAAGAAGCTTATTGGCTTCGGAACCTGCATGAGACCATCGCATGGGAACTTGATCAATGGCCATAATATGTCACCATAATCAATGTCCATGATAAGTCATTATCTCAAAACAATTGTTCATAATTTAGAATATTTTATCAAGTCTAACACAGGAAAATGCAGATATCACTTTGATATGATTGTGACTGGTTTGCATCATGAAAGGAGCTGGTTCAATAGGAAACTATCATGGGGAAAACAAAAAGAAACAAACATGTAACTAAGAAACACCTGAACAACATAAAAATGTTTCAGATCAACAGTGTACATCAGGCGCCATGTCATCAAAGCATGATATACAGAACAGAAGCATAAAACTGCTAGGCAAGGTATCAAAAGGACAGGACAACTATATGCCTTATAAAAATTATAGATTCAACCTTCACTATCAAGCAAAAATCCTACCCCAATAATCTATTCAAAGTCGCGCTGATGTATAACCTATGCAATTAGAAAGACATTCAAAATAATAGATAACCTATGCAAAGTCGTGCTGATGTATAACAAAATTTAAAAAAGAGTGACTTCCTAAATCTGACGGAAATCTGTAACAAAATGTGACCTATGATCAAAACCTGATAGTAAGCCAACAGCCTCCCCACTTCAACATGGCCTTCTGCTATTTTTATTCTCTTCTCCAACTTATCAACTGTTACATCAATGTATAACAAGTTAGCATCTCCTTGAGAATTTTGTGATATAGAATCAACCTCATACAGCACATATGAATCAAACATGTTTCCAATTTCAGAAGTTGATGAAAAGAAGAAAATTTTGGGAGTTCCTAAGTTGTATTTACCATGCTTTGGACTAAGTTCCTTATCATCATTAGCTGATTTGTCCCTAAGTGTTTTTCGAGGAAGCTTGGATAAGATCGATGCCATTATATTCCACTGATCTGTAAGCGAGCACAAATATATGCACTGTAGGGTAGTTTCTATTAGTTCACTCTCATCCTTGAAGAGCCCAGCAATTGGTGAATCCCCACAAGCATTTTCAATAACTGACAAGCATATGTCTAATTTATTTTCTGCAGCAACTTCCTTTAACCATCTAACAAGGAAGGAGTCTCCTTGCTTGTAATCCTTCACCGTGTGCTCCTTCACCTCACATTCTGAATCCCAAGTTTGAAAGGTAAACTGATCACGCATAAATGGGATAGCCCTTTTCCGTAATCTCTCCACTACATTGTCCTCTCGAACTCCCTTAAGCATCACTCTGAACTTCTCATAGTCCGACAATTGTTCCCATGTACCAAGACTCGTACTTAAAGTTTCATGAATTTCATCAGAGTATATTAGCTGATGCAGATACGAGATCATCTCACAGAACTTTTGCAATTCTGTGATACCCTTGCGGCAGGCAACTTCCACCAAAGAAAGGCTGTTGTCTAGCTGCCCACTTAGGTTATCAATATCCCTGGCTCTTTTCTTATACCATTCAGTAAGTTCGTTCGCTGATGGCCATAAAAAGCCCCTGGAAAGCTTAAGAATAATTTCAGTAGGAAAAACGTCAGAGCTCGCAGTCATTTGATTCATGTATTCTACCATCTTCTGGCATTCCAACCAATCATCTTCCCGTAGAGCAAAGGTGTTCGGAGGGGATCTCCCAGGTAGGAGCTGACCATAAGTTTGAACAGGGACTGTCTCGGGGATAGCTGACAAAATGTCAAGAATCCTAGAGGACAGCGAGTATGGGTGCCGCTTGAAAAGCAAGTTAAGGGCCCCGATTTTGCCACTTTCAGCAAGAGATATAGCAGATTCTGTAAGAGGCAAAGCACGGAACTTGACATATTCTTGCGCTAAAAACCTGCCAAGAAACAATTGGCCTAGATGTCAGAAATTTGAGAACTCCTTCATTTAATTTACAATTAATACAAGTTCAGACAGCTTAGAATTAGATAACTTATGCCATTCTTTTTCTGAGATACAAAACTAATCATAATAATAATAAACTGAGATATTTAACTACTTTAAGGAGATCTTGGCATCAAATACTTCAAGGCAAATACTAACATTGTTTGAATAATACATGGGCCTTGGTTATTCATCATGCTAGCAACATCGACAAGTTCAGAAAGATTACCTTCCCATATTTATACCCACAAAGGTCTCCAAACTGTCCCTATATTGCAACAACTTGAGCCGAATCAGGCGGAAATCCCAAATAAGATTGCATTCATTATCAGTTGTGTCTAAAAACTTATATTGGTCAGTGATGTGAAGACCATAAGAAAGTAATGTCTTCGTGATTTCTTCAGTTGACCCTACTTTACTTGCACATTCTGAGAGCACAAAAGCCTGGTCCTTAATTTTTGATAGGAACATACTTATTGCCTTAGTTCCATGATCAGAATCTAACCATTGTGCTTTAAAAACTTCATCTTTGTCAAGTCCATGACGACTAGCAAATTCCAAAGCAGCTATGTAATTTTTATTACTGATAAATATCATAAACATCTCTGGGACAGATCTACTCAAAAATGACATCAAACTCCAGGACCATTTACCAGTATCTAGTTGGTTGTCATTCTCCGAATTGACGTTCAGATCATCCGGTGTATCCATGTTACAGATTTTCCTCCCTGATGACGTAGCATCCAACAGAAAAACATATCCTTCATAACTCTTGACTCCCTCAGTGAGAGGCATAGAAAAGACTAGATCATTTTCTGAAACTCCTCTGCCAGCAGAAACATCATACATGGTTATTCTGCCATTCTTCTTCACAAGAATGAGAACATGATCATTCCACCAACTGAGATTGATAACATCAGCTAGGTATTTCTTTTGTTCAAGTAGCAAGTTGTTGGACATGTCCGGATACTGCCCCCCGGACAAATGAAGCGAAAGAGAATATTGGTCAATATTCAGGTCAAATATATCAACACATCCAGACAAAGACAGCGTAGCGACATATTTTCCCTTCATTGATATTGTCACTTTCGGAGATGCGATAGGGTATATATGATCTTCCAAAGGAGAAAATAAGCCTTCAAAATGAGGGCTACAGAACACCAGTTCTGCCTCAAAATTCTTGGTTATAAGCATCAGATAGAGCGAATATGACCCTGAAAAGGAAAAATAAAAGTTACTTCATTTAAAATAAATAAATAAAAACACTGAATAAGAATAAGAATAAGAAATAGATATCAGAATATTGGCCATGGGCAATAGATAAGGAGTGAATATTAGATCTTTACAGTCTCCAAAATGGCACAGAAAGCACAAGAAGAAACAAATACAAACAATGAATTAAGTACAACACATATATGACAGTACCAGCAGAATCCTTGGAATTCACTGAAACACTTGAAGCACCAACAAGGGCCACCAAAGAGAGATCTGGATGGAAATCCAGGCATGACACATTATGTGGATGTTGCTTCTTCGTTAACTGATTGTTTGAAGCGCAAACAGGATAGTTGCGTGCACTTGGCTGCTGAGTAACATCAACATGACAAAGCAAGCCGTCTTCTGTGAAAATGAAGCCAATCCTATGTGGAGCACTGGATCCATTAGATACACTTTTTGAAGATTAACCATCAGAGACAAGTTCCACTATTTCAATTTTCAAAGCAAGATTTTCTGGATGGTTCCTAGAAAAAAATTATGTTACTTACAATGGAGATTTTTCTAATTTGATATTACTGGGAAATATCAGGCCCTTGATAGGTGTTTTCAGTTTCAACTGACTCCTACTACTCTTTGATATCTCTTCCCCATTTGATTGGATGAAGTAAAGGTTACTCGCTTCATCAGTGACTCCAAGAATACCACATGGCTCCAACCAAGAGCCATTAGTGAAAGTAGTTTGCTGGTCATTACCTGAAATGAAACCAGTGCTACTGAGATCGAGTTTATTAGCATGTACCTAATACATTGCCCAGGCATGCATTTTCATAAATATAGAATGCATCATATAAAAAAGTCAACAACACATTAAATATATGGCAACAAAATAGTTCATATTCTAGGACATAGGTTTTATGCATTTAATTTTATTGTCTTTGGCAATAAAACTTATGATTGCTTTCACAACGAAAAAAAGAATGCAAAGATTTACGTTATTGGACTAAACAAAAAACAAGCACCACTGTCTCTCCGGAAACAACTACATGAAACAGAAATATACACTGGCATGTAATTTAACTAAAATTCATGCTTTAACTATGCTAGTGGACTAACCAAACTACTTCATGATTGCAAGACAAGTTTCTCTGTTTATCATTGATAATATACTTACTAACAAAGATGCCACATGGTTCCATATAGTCATCATCCTTCTGCAATATAATGATCTGATTTCCAGCTGCTATGGCAACATGCTCACCACCAGGCGACACAAAAAGAGAGAAACTTCTCTTCAATGTCCTTGGTTTCTTATAACCACCCAACTTCTCTCTGAATTGTTTTAAACCTTCATCAGGCAATGAGGAATCAGCAATTCCACTTCCATTATACAAAACAACAAAAATGAAGTTTCATACACAGGGAATATGACACGGAATTATAACAATGATTCAATAGGACAGTGTTTTGCCCTAAAAACAAGATTAACTCCACATCTAGCAACATAGGCATCAAAATTTCAAGAAAAAGCTATTAGCATAATTTACACAAACAATAACCAAATTCCAAGAAATAGAAAAACATATGATTTGCTAAATAATACAAATAGGAAGGACAAAACTACATTACTGATACCTTGAAGTGAGAGATAGGATCGAAAACCGCCCGTGGACACCACGCTAACCTGGATTTGGAGAAGAAAGCAAAATCTAAACTAAAAATCTTCCAAAAAACACAAAATCTAGTAGAGAACGACTGAACGAGTTGAAGGATTAAAGACCGAATCCTGGGATGAATCCGGGGTCACGGATCTTCTCGCATGGTGACGGATCTCGTAGAGCACCTCCTCCACCTTCTCCTCCTTCACTGATTCCATTGCTCCGCTTGCGATTCTCTGGAAGAGCCGTCTATCGAGGCTCGAGCATGAGAGTTCTCATGAGAAAGAGAGAGAGAGAGAGAGAGAGAGAGAAGCCGCGAGGGAACAGAGAGGAGGGGTGGAGTTAGCGTGCAGGAGAAGCAAAGCCGCTAACGGGTTGAGTTCGGGGCGGGTCAAAGTGAATCGGATCCGAAGTATGGATCCAAAATTCCGATGTTGAGCTTAACGGATCGGATCTCCTGAGCTTTTCAAAGTTTGATCCTGTAAGAACTAAGGAGGGCTTTATTTTTAAAAAATAAAATTTTTATTTTTTAAATTAATAATATCAATTGTTAATATATTGATAATTTGAAACTTAATATTATAAAACAATTTATGATAAATGAGCTTATGTATACTGGTATACAATGTTTTCAGACCCAGACTAGAATGACTAGTCGGACCGGGTTGACCCGGACTCGGCCTTAAAACCGATCAGGTTCAATATATAAAACCGGATTTTAATAAAACTGGGATTGAACCCACAACCCGCCCGATCGGACTGGTGACTTGACCGGGTCATCAGCTCAGGTCTGCACAATTTTTTTTAATTCTTATTTATTTTATAATATACTAATGTTTGGGGGTTATAATGTAAAATTATAAAACTAAAGAAGGGAGAAACTAAGGAAATATTTTTATATTTCTTTTTTATGGATTTCTTAGTTATTTATTTCCGACATAAATATTTTTATTCTTTTCAATTAATTTTCTACTAGTTTATTTTTATATTATTTGGTGTATTTCACATTTTTAATATGGTTTACTTCAATATTTATTTATGTAAAATCTTGCTTAAATTTTTAAAAGTCATGTTTTTATTTTTTTTATTTTTTATTCTTTAATATTTGATTTTTTAATTATATATAACTAATATTTAGATTATTTTTAATAAAAATTATTGACCGCGGTTCAACTAGGTTGAACCCCTCGACCCCTGACCCCTACCCTTCTCTGGATCGATGCCCAGTCCGAGTATGAGAATCTTGCCGATATATATGCAACTACCTAAATAATTATAAAAAATTTTGATAAAAATATTTTTTATTAAATTGAATAAATCACAATTCATTAAAACTACAAAGAAAGAAAAGAAGTTAAAAAATAAAAAAGTACACAATCGAGAAAAAAAATGAAAATAAAAAAAGAAATATAGAGTATGTCTACCGGAAGTGATAGCAACAAAAACCCATTCATTTATTTGGATTGAAGTGGGGATAAAATAGGGGAACTGGATTTTGATTTAAACCCATTTCACCAATTTTTTCCATTGAAGTGGTGGAAAGTGAGTTAATTTATAAAAACTTCTAAATTTTTTAATTTATTTTTATTTTTTAACAAATGAATAACAAAAGAAGTACTATAGTGTTAGAAAAAAAACATAAATTCAAAATATAAATAAAAATTTATAAATATAATTTAAAAAAAAAACCCTCTTATTAATAAATAAGAAGTTTAAAAAAAAAAAAAAAAACACCTATGCAGATCCCACTGGAAGTCCTAATTTGTACCACTAAACAAATCAATCAAAATACAACAAATTTTTGGACTCAAGCACAAATATCATCAAAACCATCCAAATGCAAGCATTTCCCAAAAAAAAAAAAACATAAAAAGCAAAAAAAACAAACAACAATGACGAATGCTCACATAAAGCCAAAACCAGGGACCCCAATAAAAATTGTTTGGACGTAAGTGAAAATTCATACATACATAAAAATCACAACAGATAAAAAAGATATTTTACAGGGTCCTATCTACAAACTATACCTCCCACACACTGCTCACATAAAGCCAAAAACCAGGGACTCCAATGAAAATACATAAATTATTTAGACGTAAGTGAAAACGCGTACATAAAAATCACAACAGATAAATAAGATATTTTACAGGGGTGTATCTAAAAATAAAATTAAAAAAAAAAAAACCTTCGTCTCGAGAAGCTACAACGCCCATCCATACCTAAACCCTCTTCACGGCTCCGGCTGGCCGGCGCCGGCGCTGGCACCGGAGCCACCGCCGAAAGCGGCGCGGCAAGTAGGGCAGGAAGGCTTGGAAGCGAGCCAAGCATCAATGCACTTAACGTGGAAGCCATGGCCGCAAGAAGGGAGAACACGGACGTGATCGCCGGCGGCGAAGTCGGAGAGGCAAATGACGCAATCGGAGCTAACGCCGGCCATCTTAGTGGAAGGGGAGAAGAGGAGAGCAGGTGGAGGATCAACGGGGAGGGATTTGAGTGGTTTAATTTGGCGGTGGAGACGGTGGAGGAGGAAGCGAAGGAAAGCTTGGAAGAAGAAGAGGGCGGTGATGACGGTGGCGATGAGGGTTATGAGGATGATGACGGCTTTTGCGTCGAAGTCTCTTGTGGTTGTGTATGGGCCCCACGCGTTTTCCGATGAGAAGGTTGGTGGCGGAGAAGAAGGGGAAGGTGGTGGTGGTGTAATCATGGCGGTGGTGGTGGTGGTGGTGAGTGGGTGGAGATGGAGAAGAAAAGGGTTTTGATTGTTGGTTTTTAGCAGGGAGAATCCGCTATTTAATCTGTTTAATGTACTTAATTTGTTCATTTGGTACTTCTAATATATTTTGTTTTTTAAAAAATAAAATATATTATGAAATATAAATTTTTTTTTTAATATAATTTGTTTATTAAGAGATCTTAAAAAAGACTTATATTTCACATGTTAAAATATAAGAACTTTTTAAAAACAAATTAATGAAATTATATTAGAGGAATAAAAGAGTAAATTAACTGTATTAGGGTGACTATTCAAGATATTATTATTATTATTATTAGTGTGAATTGCTCTTTCTAGTTCTTTCACTTGGATTTTTTCTAATGAAAAAAATATTTGGGGGGAAAAATAAGACTTGGTGGTAAAGACATCTTTTTCTTTTCTTTTTGGAAATATTTATTTTAAAAAATAAAATAAAATTGGTTTTTTTTTCTGGGAGTAGAAATTTGGGTTTTATATTTTTAGAAATGTCAAGAGAAAAAAAAAAGAAAAAAAAAGAATTTATGTGGATGGCAGCTGTATCACTATGAATTACCATGAAGTTTCTATTTGTTAAGCGGCTTTTTAATATATATATATATATATATATAATATTAAAAAAATTTAAAAATTTTGTCAATTTAGGTAGCATAAATTTTGGTATGCACATGAGCGTACAATGGCAAGGGAGTAAAAATGGGCTTTCCTTTAATTCAAAATCTTAAATTAACATTGTTCAATTGCAGTAACAAAATATAATATGTTTTTATTATTTTGGTATATTTTGAGATTTTTTTTATTTTATGAGTTATTTATGATTTTCAATGGATCAAGAGAAAACTAATATAAGAGATCCCTCCGATTATTCTAATGCCATTTAAATCCCCTCAAATTGGCTGTATTTAAAAAAAATTAAATCATTCATTTTTAAATTTAAATTCATATTAAATTAGTAAATTGTTCTTAATCTTAATCGCCAGCACCCATTGGTTATGAATTTGAAGGGAAAATGTTAGAGAAGTGGTGATTTAGTTCCGGTGAGGTTGTGGTATTTTTTGTATTATTGAAATTTACCAAAATAATTAAGATTTAAAATAAATAAATAAATAAATGAGGGTTGAAAAATAATTAAAAAATCAAAAGGACTGGTTGTGAAAGTTGTAAACTTTCAAGGACTGATAGGTAATTTTATTTTTTTTAATAATAATTTAA
The DNA here is from genome assembly GCA_020875875.1 of Dioscorea alata. Taxonomy (NCBI): domain Eukaryota; kingdom Viridiplantae; phylum Streptophyta; class Magnoliopsida; order Dioscoreales; family Dioscoreaceae; genus Dioscorea; species Dioscorea alata. The sequence continues at coordinate 477,237 of CM037021.1, forward strand.
ACAAATAATTTAGCCACTTAATGATTGAATCATGTGTCACTTTTTATCATTGTCTTGTACTGAAGAATATATAAGCAAAAGAGAAGAAAAGAAAAGAAAAGGAAAAGAAGACCATGTTTATCTCATTTAAGAACAATGGAAGGTTGAGATATAAATAATGTATGAGTATGGTGGTGTGTATGTATTTAAAAAAGCCAAAAAAACAAAATTGGTTTCACACCCTCCACATAGTTTTTGGATAAGTCAATTTTTTTTTTTTTATAAAATATGGATAAGTTATGTGTCAGGACGTCAAAAAGTACAAAAATAATTTGTTAACACATTTGTACCTTCACTTTACGTGAAAGTAAGTATTGAATTTATCTTTTTTATAGAATACGAACATCCTCTACAGAAGACTCAGTTTCAATTGAACAACAAGAGACTGTTAGCTAAATCAATCATTCCTCTTCAACTATCATCAATGAATATTTAAAAAAAAAAATAACTAGTGTTATGTGACATATCATAAAGAAATTAATTATGATCATGAATTCAATCTATAAATTTTAGTAACTTGCTTTTGCATAAATGTCATTATTTTTTAATTTAAGACGCATGATTGAATTCCTTTGAATTTTCTCATTGGTCATTTAGTTAAATAATGTTCTATAAATAAAAAAAAAGTAATAAGAGACATTCATTTATTATTGACCCAAAATAGAGTTTCATTTTGTAAACTTGATTACTATCCAACAACATTGGTCACGCATTACAACATAACATTTTTGGGTTTTAATTATTTATTATTTTTAATAAATATTGATAACTCACATAAGGCATCTATAATTACCTTCTATGAACTGAGGTTTAAACCCACCAAGTCAGTAAAGACACAAGCATATTATGTATAGAACCGGTGGTACTAGTGGATCAAGAAGTCATTATGGTTTTTGTGATTTATTATAAAAACTCAAAGTTGTTTTTTTTTTTTTAATTTCTCAGAAAATATTTTTTGGAGATAATAAATATATACATCATTCTTCAGCCTCATTCAACCAATGTGGATGCACTCTCAGTTTGTGGCCCAAAACCAAGAACTTTGTGGGCCGGCCCATCTACAAAACATTGGATTTATTTATTTCATAGTTTAAAAACATGGACTTTTGGCAAATATATACATATAATTCCATTACAATTATATTTAATTATATAATAAGTTACACAATATTAATTTATTCTTATTTTATTTGACACCAAAAATCCATAAAAAAAAAAAAAATGAACTAATCAAACCCTAAAATGACAAAGGAGGAATACTTTGCTCATTACTAAACACATTATGAGGGTCAATTAGGGTTTTGGCTTTGACCAATCTATCAAAATTCCCCAAAAAATATCTCTCCCCCCAAATCCAAGTCCAAGTAATTCGCATAAGCCTCTCTAGGGTTTTTAGACACAAATGGAGCCATAAACTCATAGAAACCCCTCAAATCATCAATGTATTTTTCCCCAATTCCACTCCTTTCATCCTCAGCCGTCCATCCAATCAGATATTGGATGCTAAATAAAATCCCAGCCCTATGTGGGAATGGGAGATCACTTTCGCTTATCCTACTCATGGCCCCACCATACGGATCAAGAATAAGATATGCCGGCGAGACACCAGCGAGCTTATCCAGTACCATTTCCAAGTCATGCTTTGAGATTGGTGCCCTGACGTAATCAGACTTAGCTTTGTAGTAATCTTTGAGTTGGGAACGATTACTGAGTTGAGCGGACGAGTCGAGGCCGGCGTAGTGAGTTGCCGAGTCGAGCCAGGTCTCTTCGATGCAATCTGAGTCACTGAGTTGCAGCTCGGGGAATCGTGAGGTTATGATGGCAATGGCGGTGGTTTTGGAGCCAAGGAATAAGCCGGAGAAGGAGATGGAAATGGTGGTTAGGTTTCCGTTGATGTCACCGGAGATGAGTGTGGAGAGATAGAACTCGTCCGGGAGATTGGGTGCTATTGTCTGTTACATGATAACCACAACAATTATTAACTATTTTAAGTTCAGATTAATTAATATAATATTTAAATATAAAATTAATAAAATAATATTATTAATATTATTAAGATTGATATTATGACTAATATATGTATTTTTTAATGTTTGTATATAATTTCTTTTAGGGAAAGAGTGGTAGAATATAATGAAAAACATATATGACTTATTATTATTATTATTATTATTATTATTATTATTATTATTATCATAAATATGGCAAGTGCAATATAATAAGTGTGTATATGAATTGTTATTAATATTATTTTGATAAATATGGCAAGTGCAATATAGTAACCGCATAATTTCAAATTGGTTTGTTTTTGAAAAATTTTAAAATTATATACCAAAATACTCATTTTTTAAATTAATTATAAAAATGTGCAAAAATACCATGCATGGTACATTTTTGCATAGGTTTATTCCAAATTTTTCTTTTTAATTTTATAATAGTTTTTTTTATATAATACTGTATATTTACAACCTTATAAATTTTTAAATTATTTTTTTCACAATTTATATTTTAGTCTTTATAATTTTTTAAAATTAAAATTTTTCCTCACAACCATCTTTAATTTTACAGTGATTTTTTATATAATATTTTACGTTTAAATCTTTATAATTTTTTTTAATTTAAATTCTTTCTAACCCAACCTATTAAATTTGTCAATAAATTCTATCAACCTACAATAATAAGAAATGAAGCCCTTTCTCTCCTCATTTTTATTTTGATTGGCGTATGAGGCCCATCGCTAAACAAATACTCATAAATTATCTTTACAAATTTTAATTAGTCCTAATTAGCATAATTAATATTACCAAAAATCTAATATTGTTTTGCTAACCTGCCATTTATGGAGAAGCAGCGCAGCATCTGGCACAGTAGCTCCGCCGCGTTGGAGGGTGAAGCGCGTGACGGTGTTCGGCACGGGCACGGCCCTGAGCTTCCACGCATAAACCACGCCCCAACTCCCACCACCACCGCCACGGATCGCCCAAAACACATCACTCCCCATCGACCTTTTATCGAACACCTTGCCTTCATAATCGATCAACAAAGCATCCACCACGGTATCCGCTGCCAACCCGTACTTCCTCGATAAGAACCCGAATCCGCCGCCGGCGATGTGACCGCCGGCGCCCATCGTAGGGCAGGACCCGGCGGAGATGGCGAGGGAAAGGTTTGAGAGAGTGGAGATTGTGAGGTAGAGCTCACCTATGGAGGCACCGGCTTGTACCCATGAGGTGTTTGATGAAATGTCAAAGTGAATGGATTTGAGATTCATTAGGTCGATGATGGCGAAGGGGAGGGAGGAGGAGGTGGAGGATTGGCCTTCGTAGCTGTGGCCGCCGCTGCGGATGCGGATGGAGACGCCGGTGCGGCGGCAGCAGAGGATGGAGGTTTGGATCTGGGATTTAGTGGAGGGGAGGATGATGGCGAGGGGTTTGGGGATTGAGGGATCAGTGAATCGGAGGTTCTGGATGGAGATGTTGAGGAGGTTGGAGAAGGAGGAGGAGGAGGAGGAGAAGGAGAGGTTGTGAACTTGGGCGGAGGAGAGGCAGGATCGGAGATCTGACGCCATTGATGAAGCATTGCGAGCTTGGATTGGATTGCAAAGAAGAGCGAAGAGAAGAAGAAGAAGACAAGGTTTTGAATGCATGGTTTGGTTCTCTTTGTGTTTATTGGCGTTGAAGTCCTTGGCTTTTATAATATTTTGAAACTGGCGTTTGTTTTGTATTTTAGACCCCCAGATGTTTTGAGATTTACAAACTGCTCCTTGAGTTCTTTGTGATCTTCACTTCTTTGTACTTGAGTATTTATATATCATGTTAAGTCATCTGTGACATTCTTAGAACATCCCCATATACAAAAAAGTATGAGAGAAAAACTGTATGAGATAGATAGAGAGCTGGTATAGTAACATTGGGTAAATTTTTTGATAGGGTACCAAACTATGGACCATTTTCATTTTGGGGTCCATACTTCAATTTGAATCAAAATGGTTACCCAATTTTAATTTTATTTCATTGGATGGTCACCCAAGAGATTTTGACCTATTTTTAATGATTTAATGTTATAAATTTCTATCAACATCTGAAATGAAATTGCTAATTGGGCGGACAATGTGCCATGCATATGTTAATAGAGAATTTTTGGCATTTATATCATTAAAAAAAATAGGTCAGAATCTCTCAGGTAACCACCCTATAAAACAAAATTGAAATTAGGTAACCATTTTGATTCAAATTGAAGTTCGGACCCCATAATGAAAAATGACCATAGTTTGATACCCTGCTAAAAAATTAACCCTAGTAACATTAGTTTAAACAATAGCCATCCGGATATACTTGATCCTCAAATGAGTAGTTTGGTTGGTGTTGTATAATTGAAAAATTCAAATCAAAATATTATACATCATATTTATTTATTTATTTATTTTACTGTGTTACCGTTCTTAAACACAGTAATTCCAAATGATTGAAAGATTCTAACGGATCATTATTTCTAAAATTTGACTCTATGAAGGTACATATATTTATATACATATATGATCAAGAAATTTAGAAGGTGTAAGTGGAATTATAAGGACTTGTTGATATTTGTACGTCTCTATTTCTGGTTGTTGTGCTTCAAAAGCAATGACATGTGTTGATTATTTTATTTTAATAATAATTATGATGAAATTTTCAAAGGGATTATTCTTAATTAAAACCTTTGAATAGACTAGAAACGTCAAAGTGATTTGGTTTTTGGTTCGTATGCAATTTTTTTTTAAAAGTATGTCTAGGCGGATAGCAATTTTAGAATTTTTTTTCCCAAAATAATAATAATAATAATAATAATAATAATAATAATAATAATAATAATAATAATAGATGTGTAGAAGATGCTTTGTTGAAGAATTAAATTTATTGGAATTTCCTAAGTTTCCTTATAACAGTAATTATTAAGAACAAAACTTCTAAACTTTTTGGATAAAAAGAGCTTTTGAACTTTCCTTATGTGTTTTTTGTTATAACTTAATCTTACTCATCTCTTAACTACTCAAATATCCTACCCAATTCATTTAATTTTAATAGTGTTTGGCTTGCAAGTTAATGGTGGAAAAAGAGCATAAATAAAAGAACATTTTTTTTTTCAACAATATATTTTCTTTCAATAGCTTGTTAATCTGATTTTATTTATCCAACCAAACACAAGAGCTCCACTTTCACTTCATGCTTTCTTTTTTGTATTTTCACCTAATTCATACAATTTAACATAAACTTTTTTTTTATTTTTTGCAAAAATATGTATTTAGCTGGGACAAAAGAAAACTGACATTTTATTTCTATCAGTAGATTTTTTTTATCACGATATCGATCCACAAAATAAATAAATAAATAAATAAGCGAAAACTTGAGATAGAAATCATCAAATCAAACAAGCAATAGATGAAAGAATATTTTTTTCTTTAATTTAACATCAAATAGTCCAAATCAACCTAGAGAGGAGTGTGGTTAAGCTTTTTTTTTTTTCTTTTTTTTTTTTGGCTAAGATGAGCAGTTAAGTCGCTAAAAAAAAAGGAATATGTACAAGTCTTGATAGAGCAAGTGGGGATGGGGTTCACACATATATGGGCACTGGAATCACCAGCACACAATCACTACTCACACTCTAAAAAATGTGTCATCATCTATGATTCAAACTCTCATCACTTACGAAAAATTCTAAAGGCGACTCAACTACCGATAATTGGTGACAAGTTTTTTTTTTAAACAAAATGAGAGGTGTGTGGTTAGGCTTGGTCTTGAGAAACACTACAGAAATAAGAAAGGTCAATGTGGAAAACAAGGGCATTTACAAGTTAAATTTCCTTCTCTTATGTGCATCATAATGTTTGACGTTGAAACATACTAATACTATTGTCCTTATGTTATATAGAAAAAAGGGGGGGAAATCTCGGCTTTCATCATCTCTAAAAAATATTTGCACTTGTTTATTCAAGTTGTTTTCGGTATCATGTACTACATGAATAAGACATAGGACTAAGACCAAATTAAAACAAAACCTTGAAAACCAAGTATTATCAACCACAAGGTTCCGTTTTGAACTCTTTATTTGTTTTGTGAAGCCTTTAACTCTAGTGCATGGGATGGTTTTGAAGATTCACCTCATGTTATATAGAAAAAAGGGGGGAAAATCTCGGCTTTCATCATCTCTAAAAAATATTTGCACTTGTTTATTCAAGTTGTTTTTGGTATCATGTACTACATGAAGACCAAATTAAAACAAAACCTTGAAAACCAAGTATTACCAACCACAAGGTTCCGTTTTGAACTCTTTATTTGTTTTGTGAAGCCTTTAACTCTAGTGCATAGGATGGTTTTGAAGATTCACCTCATGTTATATAGAAAAAAAGGGAAAATCTTAGCTTTCACATCTCTCAAAAATATTTGCACTTGTTTATTCAAGTTGTTTTTGGTTTTATGTACTACATGAAGAAGAAACAGGAATAAGACCAAATTAAAACAAAACCTTGAAAACTAAGTATTATCAACCACAAGGTTCCGTTTTAAATCTTTATTTGTTTCGTGAAGACTTTAACTCTAGTGCATGAGATGGTTTTGAAGATTTATGGATAAGATTAAAACTATATTTGAGAAATTAATTTGATTATTTTTAAGATTGTAAAGATGTATTTTATTACCATTCCTAGAATAGAATAGTTGCCATTTCATTTCTTTCTTTTATTAAAAGTTTAAAGGTTCAAATTCTACCCGTTGTTTATTCACAATTAAAAAAAAAAAATGTACTTCATTGGATTCTATAAGCAATTATCTGATTTTCTAGGGTTATATGTGTAACTCTCCCTTGTTTTTTTAGGGTTGTATAATTTTCTAGAAATACATCCGTGAATATTGCATTTCATCAATGTCCCTTTCAATTTCCGTCTGATTCTTATTTTCCAGTTTTCATTTTTTAAAACATACCTAACGCTAATTGTTATATTGTCAATTATTACTTTTTGGTTTATTTCCTTACAGAGTTTCTTTGTTTCTACTGTATCCTCTATTTTCCCCTGAAGTATTTTTAAGACATTATAAATTTCAAAAATATTAAACTGAAACCTACAAACATTTTCTGCTTCAAAATATTAAAAAAAAAAAAACAAAGAAAATTCCAGTTGGAAAATTCCAATAATTCTGTTTTACCATACTGTGCTTAACTATTATGTACTTAAATCAGATGGGTTTAAAAAGGAAAAAAGAAAAGAAAATGGACCACATAAATGAACATTAGTTTCACCCTTATCAGATGCCTTATGTTTTATTATACCTTGTCATGGAACCATGGGAAATATATAAACAGGTATTTATAAAATTAAAAAAAAAAAAACCTTCAAGTTATACCTTGCAGTCTATTTAAAACAAGAAGTTATTCAAACAGGAAATATACTCACAAAGGGCTCAATGTAGGCCTCTGGAGAAATCCTTCATAAGAATAACACCATCTCCTCCATGCAAACCAACATTCTGATCTAAGCCAATTGAGGCTAAATCTGGACATGAACTTGTATTAGTAGACGATAAATGCAGATGTTTCTGCAAATAATGAATGATCAATAGAGATCCTTCATGTTCAACACCATCTTCAAACTATCATTTTAATATAAGAAGATCAAACATAATTACATACTCATGCACAAAAGAATAAATCCGACAGAGTATGGAAAAAAAATTGAGGGAAGGGCTTACATTTCAACTCGGATTCATGTTTGCTCTAGCAAGTGATCCCAATGTTTCCTGAGATTATTGTATGCTATGGAACATGGTATGGCCTTTAGTTTAATCTTCCCTTGTTCTGAGAACTCCATCACAAGGCCTAATCGCATCACTGTATCCAATGCCTTATCAATAGGCATTTCAATCTGTAGATGGTTGATCTAATTTCAATTCACTACAGATCAGAATAACTAGGCAAACTTATCTTGCGTACCTTTTCCTTGAATTTAGCATACAAAAATTTCTCACATTCGTCTTTCACACCTTTAGCGCAGGATACCTGAAAAGTTTTGAAAGAGCATTACATGATGTCCCTTGATCTAGTAATCGTCGGGGAAACAAATGTTGTCTTTAAGTGACTGAAGGTAATTGCTAATGTTCTTGAAGGAAAACACTTATGACCCTTTCATTTCACAGTAAGTGGAGGTGCTTGACTTCTCCCTATATCCGTCGTTCATTTCACAGTGAGGAAGTAACGCTTTCTCCACTTCTTTCTTCCTTCGTTTTAGTTAAAAGCCATATCAGTAATTTTATATCTGAAGTCGGGGGAAAGAGAGCAACATATATAATCTCATTTCCTCTTACTTCCCCAACCATCCCAATCACTTTGGTGATTTTTCACTTCATGTGAAATGATTTACCTGAATTACAACTTCTCCACCACTTTCAACCACTTCTGCCAAATGGAACTTCCACCCATCCTTTACTTCTTAACACTCTCGAAGAAATGAACGGGCATTTATAGCAGGAAATACTTCAGAAACTTAAACCAAATAGTTGCTTTACATCTCTTGATGAAACCTCCACTAGCGCATTAAGTGCAATTACCAATTTTTCTAGTCAAATTTCTATTTAATTTGCCATATTTTCTTCTCGATAGCTTTCTTTGCCAACTGAATGGAAGAGCATAAGAAAACTCAACAGGAAAGTCAAAAGGTCAACATTTCTAGAATTGGTTACAAATATTAAAAAACCAGAAAGTGAAATACCTGATTGTTCTTAGAATGGAGTAAAACTGCATAAACCAAAATCGCTTCTTTATACTGTCAGGGAACATAACAATTTTGATAACATCAACAACAAAGTTAAAGACAATCAAAACAAAATGGGGAAGTAACCCTTCATTTTGCATTACCTGTTGCTGTTGGGAAGCATCTAAAAGAAAGTATACTGATCCGAAACCACTTGCTAAAGTTTTTTCATAAAGAGTCCTGTTGACCAAAAGCTGCAGTAGGAGATACACAATCAGATGATTGGAAGGACATATTCAGCAAACACAATGCATTACAATTAAGGATAAAAACCTATGACACCAAAGCATAGGTGTCACACATTACCTATAACAGCAAGAAGATAAAAAGGTTTTTGTATTCTGATAGTCATATTGTGCTGAAATCTAAAATAAAACTAATGAATCATCCAACAACCAAGAATGATAATAGCCAACTACACCATAGCTGGCTCAGCCAGAATGAACATTATCTTTAACTTTTATTTTTTGATGCTAACTCACAATTGGCTCTCCATATGATGGGTCCTTCTATTCTTTACGACCTAAAGCAGTCTATATATTATATCTACTAGGATATTTGTTTTTCCAAAGTCCAATGAGCTTAACTGGATGGCAATGCTCAAGTCTGAGAACACAAGCTAAACTAGTATTAATAAAATAAGTACAATACCTCACTAGTTGATCACAAGATTCATTCTGAAACTTTTACTAGTTTACCATGGTTTTGTTGCTTATGTATACAATAGCAGATATCCAAGGAAAAGAAAAAATCCATAGCTAAGCTACATGCAATGGATGATCTCAAAATTGCCACTGAACTGTGGGAAAAGGAAAAGGTTAACATGTTTACCATTAATGTCAGAACAAAATTTGAGTTGCATCATGTCTCTGCTACCATGGAGAATGAAAGAATCATGGCAGGTTATATAATGACAAGAATGAAAGATTTTATATCAACTTCAAATATTTTGAAAATGCTTGATTTATGTTGTAGTGTCTCAGTAATTTTTTTGCATTCTTCCTAATGGAAACACCATGCAGACATTAAAGCATTTAACCACAAAAAAAAAAAAAAACAATAATTTCATTTGATGAAGACAATATCATATCAAATTGGTAAACAACAACAATCTATGTGTTCAGGGGAGAAAACCCATGATTCTCTTGGAAAAAGAGATTGCTGACCAATATCACACAAAACAGTGACATGTGAGAAACCTTTTTGCAAAAGAGAATGGGACTATGGGAGGTAATAAAATGGTAATAAAAAATTATGAAATTGATCTTAATTTGACTCACTTGGTAGCGATCCCAAGTTTGTTTGTAACCCAATGCCACACGAGTAACATAAATTATAAGGGCACTTGTAGCAATCACATCAAGAAGAACAGCAGATCTGTAGATCAGACAAGGTAATTGATCATGGATCAATTCTAGCAAACTATATCAAAATAAAATAATAATATAATGGTGAAAAGAGTACTGCCAGAATCATTGTTAGCAAAAGGCACAAAAAATAGCAACAAAGTGAGAATGAGGGAGACAATATGGCAACATGCAGTTACTATATTGCATGTACAATTAGGGTCAAACAGAGATACATCTGAACCTCAACTAGTTGTTTCGATAAATTTTCCATCAATTACTTAATGGAATCCTATTTTATTAACAAAAGGGAGAAATTAAATCGAGCCAAAGAAAATTATAAATATAAACTAAACAAAATATATTTCTGGTCGCTGCTAAATTTATCCAGATTCTTGAAGTAACAAAGCATACGCAACCTTCAAGAGAGTACAGTCAACATACTCTATCACTCAGTATCATAAAAAATAGATAAACAGAACACATACGGAGATGAGAGAATGTTCTCGAATTTGTAGTTAACAAAGAATGCAAGTAAACCCAATAAGCTTGCAATATCCAACCGCACCTGTGGTCAGAGATTGATTAAGTCAGAAAAACCCTGGAACCATGTAAACAATGCTACCTCATAAAGGAAGATTGATCATAAAGAAGAAACTCTATTGAAAAAGTTTCAAATATCCTTGTCAATATGGAGTTCTGTCTAGCAACCATCACATCTTTGCCTTTAGTGATTCTATGATGGACATCTGATGGCTTGATGCTCACATGATACAAAGTTGCATTCCCAAGATTTGAGGTGTTAACTTCCAATTGATTAATTTACAAAATCTCTCCACAAAGGACTTCAAACATAAGGAACTAATCATTACCCTTGAATTAAAATACATGATCCAATATTATAACAAAAAATAGTGACTATTGTTCTTGTAGAATTGTGATAGCATTTGCGTTCTCCTCTAAAGATACCAACATAGAAAAAAGAACATACAAAACTACTAAAAGTTGCCAGGTTTTTCCCAAGACAATTTACATTTTCATTTCTTTCTTTCTTTTAGTGATGAGAGGAAACTATCCTCTTTTATTTTTCCAGCAAGAATACGCACATGATGTCTCATGTCCAACAAGGCTCATTTAAATACAAAAAATTATGTGTGCACAATCCATGCTTGATTATAGTTTCTATTCTAGAGAGTGAAGTATGAGAGAAGAAACTGGTAGATTACTAAATTACACCATAACAAAATAAAAATAAATGCACAAACATAAATTACTGAGACATTAGTCTTTCAATGTACAAGGCAATGTATATTAACAAGAACATGGAAAAATCAAACAGAAACCATTATACAGGAAAATAAAAAGAACATACTGTATCTAGGATCCTGAAAGACAACTTTTTGTGTGGAAAAATAACCTGCAGAAGAATAATTGAAAGGAAAAAATTTTCATTGCAATTGAAAGTACCTAATCCATCCATTTAGCAAACAACAACAACAACACCAACATCAATAATACTAATAAACAACCGCCCACCATAGAATACTGAAATAAGACAGAAAAAGATTTGTACAAGACCCAAATTCACACGTACTTACCTGCAACTCTGGAATAGGTATTCTCTCATATATCTTCATTTGCAACGGCAGACCCTCTAGTTGGCCGTTGTATTCATTTTGACTTGTTTCTTCAGTATAAAGAAGGATCAGTTCTTGAAAAGCAGGCTCCTGATTTATTACTAAAGTTGGAAGTCAAGAAATATGTGAATATATATGTCTAAAATGTTTAAATTAGCAGGAATTCGCAGAAAGAACACACTTCCTTGATACAAGGCAATTCTGAACAAAGAAACTAATGAATAAATGAGTGGAAATAATTCAAGACAATATACACACAAACAGGCAAAAGAGAAGATTGTGTTTGCAAGAGATGAGTGAAAAGTAAAACCCAAAGAAAATTCATAGAATCATCAAACATAAATTTTCAACAAGAATCAACATAACCAACTTCATCAAATGTTGGATTATGCCTGGCTTCTTGATTTTGTTGTAGCAGGTAGCAGGCATACATTTCATGAGAAACATAACTACCAAAACTAGTGTATAAAAAGCACATTAAGTGAATCGGTGAGACATGCAGTACATACTATTCAAGAGAAAAGGTGCACTGATTTCTCTATAAAAAACCAATAGATGCTCTCAAATTATTATCACAACCATAGTCAAACATTCACGACTAAGATGGATTTTATTTGTTAACAACCAAACAATAAATGAAGGTAAAATATTCAAACAAGAGAAGGATGTCGAAGGAGTCTTACTTGGAGGATTGACTTGGAAAAGAGAATAGAAACAGCATTTTGGAACATCTTCCAAACATTTCCGCCACATGATTCTCTTGAAGCTGGTTCCCAAATGTTGCTAAGAGTTATTCTTGGCAAGAAAGTTTGTCTGATGACAACAACAAAATAACCGTCCCAATAACTATCCATGTAAATACTTCGTTTGAACTATACCCATATGAGGAAAACTATATAATAGCAAGCTTTAACAATCAAATAATTATCTTAAAGAACAAAATTGTTGAACTCCAGAATTTTCCCGACAAACAAAATCAATAATATATAAGCTGATAGGAGATTGAATTAATAAAGAGAACTATTTGCTTATTTGGTATTGCAAATTGCTAATATAAAATCTTATCATAAAAGATATATTAGCATCATCAATCAGCATTTATCAGGTTAAGTTTCTTCAATAAAAAATTAAAAACTAACGCCATGCCCAATGGGTTAATCCAAACTGCATCAGGCTTTCTACTGGTCAGAATTAAGGAACATTGAGGTTGTGCTTGGTTAGTAAGTAAAGGTGCACATTGTAAGTATTTTTTTTTTTTTTTAAGGTTTAAAGGGAAAGCTTTTATATAAGCTAACTCAATTAATATTATTCAAAATTAAATATTTTAAATAGTTGGTGGAATAAGTTAGGGTTGCTTGCTTGGAGAGAGTAACTCACCAACCAAACCTTCCCTGAGGCTCAAAGCACTACTAGGTCTGAAACAAGCTGGAAGCCCAGCTTGGCCCAAACTCCATCTGACTACACTCAGGTCCTATCCAAGCCAGAATTTTCAGTTTAAATTTCTTGGTCCTTTGAAAATAATAGCAAATGGAATTTTAAATGCATAATAATTACACAATGGAATATAGAACTAACCTAAGATATGCTTCTGAATAGCTTGTTTCCTCTTTTAGATCAAGTGATGCCTCTGGCATTGAAGGAATAATTTCCATCCATGTAAGTAATTTCCTTATGAGTCTCCCACGAGGTCCAACAGATGACAAAAATCCTTCATAGCGGGCCACTGCCCTTTGGGCAGCAAGCCATATAGGCAGCTTACCATCTCCTATCTGCTCGGAATTCAGTTCATTTTTGGATCTACTTTCAACCATGAACTTAGTCCTCTCTAGTGAATACCGCTCTTTAAGCCAAAGCTTCACTTTGTCAATCCAGATTTGCATATCAGCTGCTTCACTAGAGCTTTTTAGTGCCTGTTGACATGTAGTTAAATAAAATATACTAAACCGAGAATGAAAAACCCTGCAGCACAAATTTGACATCTTTGATGACTCATCAAATTTGATTTATCCAATTTATGCAACTCAAATAAATCATTAGATATGGGGAGAGTAATGGACCTCATTTATCCAACCTCCAATCTTTTTCAATGGTCTTGACAAACTGAAGAAGATACCTTGCAGAAGTTTTGATTGCAGAAAATCTAGTTTCTCAACAAGAAGCAAACCTTTTTGCCTTTCAGTCGCATATCCACGTCTGATATATGAAACATTGATGTTAAGAAAAAGTGTGCAAAACAAAGATGACTAAACTATGTTTGACTGCATAGCTCCGAAACTTTAACTAGAATGATTAATTAACTTTTAGCAAACGACCAAATTGACAACAGTGCACAACAGATCAAAGCAACATATTCAAGCATGACGATAATCCTGATCAAGAATTTTGTGAATGCAATGTATCACAAAGGTCCTTACCAGGCCTTATTAGAACTACTATAGATTAGGATTGTAAAAGTTAACCCTTTTTAACAATTTGAAAGCCTGTACTGTAATGTCTCCCACAGTCCTATTTTGATGCAATTGGAGAAACAAACTAGATATTTTGTTTAAGTAAAATTATAAGTTTATCTTAATTTACATTCCGAGGATTATCCTTTCATGTGCTTGTTTTAGGAATAATTAGATCTGTATAAAAATCATGTCAGAGTAAATAGGGGTCTTTTGTGAACAAAACTTCAGTTTATTACAATACTGACACGTATGTCTATTAAAAAGTGGGAGTGAGTAGTTGCCACTGTGGCTAAACATGACAAAGAGTTCAGCACAAAAACTAACCTGAATATTATTGCATTAGATTTAGATGCTTTCTTCCAGTCAACATATATTGGCAATGTCAAGAGATAATCATTGTTTAGTGCATATGTCAACATCAAGTCCTGAGCTGAGAGCTCTTCAAATTCAGCATCCTGTAGAAGTTTCATAAAAGCTTGCTGAAAGTCTGTGGCAAGTCTGCATGAGTTAGCCACTGTAAGATTGAAGTGGTCAGCAGTGAAGTTGGAAAAATAACAAAAAATTTCTATATCAAAAAAAAAAAAAAAATCTCATATTCCCATATACTAATCTTAGATATGGAAAGTTAACAACAGATTAGGACAGATTCTGTAAAGATATATTTATTAAACACAGCAAATACAATTGGTTTGGATTAGGAGGTGTGTCTAAGATTTATTAGGTATTTCATACTTGCATGACTATACAACAACAAAACCAACAAACCTGGATTCTGACAATGTGGTATTGATCTCAGGGGGCTTTTCGAACAGTCTTTTCAATTCCAGGACATTACCCAAATATAGAGGCCTAAAAAATTCCTTATTTCTTTGGCCATCCATTTCTTGATTTTCAGTACCCAAGGGAAAATACTGATTCACAGACAATGATTCTTCTAATCCCGAAGAAGATAATCCAGCTGTGTCCTGTTTTTTAGTATCACTGAATGAGTAGTATGCTCGCATCTCCTCTAAGATAGCTTTATGCTCAGCATGAAGAATGGCATCCAAGCATCTGAACAAAATTATTTAACTTTTGAGTTGTCGTAACAGACTGACATCAGCAGAAAGAGCACTAAATGATGGATGAAGGAGATGAAAATATTCTCTGAGGAAGCACACTATTTGCGCATTAATGTCTCACTAAAATTAAGAATTAAGTAAAAAAATTCAAAAGTTCAACACTGATAGTTGGGGTTTCAGACTGTTATTAAAGAATATTAGAGCAGAACATAAATAATTCGTTTTCCATAATTGTAATTTATAATTATTCACAGCCCTGCAACTCCAAGAACATCAAATCCTTTTTTTTTTTCATATTTGTGTTTAAATCTTCAAGGAAGTATGAAATATGCAAGTTACCATTTCAATTAGAACAAAGAATCAAGTGAAAAAACTCATGACATCAATGCCAATAGCTTGGATTTCAGATTGAAGAACACATCTTCTTATCACGAAATTCCTAATCATTCATAGTGCCCTGAAATTCCTAGAACATCAAATCTCTATTTATGATAAAAAAAAAAAAAGGTGAATAAGTATAACTCACGAGGAGAGGCGAGCGAACTCATCGGCATCTTCCTTCGAATCAAACATCGAGAGAATGGAATCAAGAAGCTCGACCTTGGGAACAGAGATATACCTCTGCCTAGGCACATGGATTCCAGATATCCCCTTCTCCTCGTCCGGCTTCCCTTCCTCTGTGGCAAGTCCCTTAATCGGAGTGAAACCCTCACTATCATCCAGAGAAATCTGGCTCTGGGTCTCGTACCTAAGAGAACAATGAATAGTGGATGCGCGAGAAGGGGAGACGACGAGCAAGGGCTTCTTGAGACGGGTGAAGGAGGGGAAGCCATTGCCGGGGAGGATCTTGAAGGAAAGCATGGCCATGCTGGGCGAGGTCGTGGAGAGTGAGGAGCAACGAGGAATCAGAGATGAAGGAGTGGATCCCAAGCATCCAGCGCGCGCTCAGCGCTGAGAAAAGAGCTGTAGATTTTTTTTTATTATTATTATTTATTTTTTGAAAAAATATTATTTATTTACATATAAATAAGTAAATAACTACGAGTGCTGTATAGATGAAGTGTGGGCAGAGACCTACAATGCGCATCCAACGAGTCTTGAACTCGAAATCTTTGTGTATACGCACAAAGACAATCCGCATCCAATAAGTTTTGAACTCGAAATTTTTGTATATATCACTTTTGTTTTAAAAGTATCGCTAGAATATTAGTCATTTAATAACAAGTGAAACGTCAACTGCGGACTTTCGTAATTAGGAAGTACAATGATATAGTTTAACGGTTAAGATTTATTGAGTTATTGTGCTGAATTTGATTGAACGATTTCACATTACATTAAAATATTGTACATCTCAATTTTTATTAGCACAGTAATTCTGTAAATTTAAAATCTACGGACGTGGAAGATTAATATATATATATGATTATTTAACCCTTAAAGTCGTTTAGCTCTTACGTGAGAGAGGATGAAATTTCAACTCCATTCAAAGCATGGTTTAGCCTTTAGTCCACTCGTTCACTATTAAAAAAACAAACAAACAATATAAAAATATATTTATAAGTTATTTTAAATTTAATGATTATTAATGTCAATCAATATTCAATATTAATAAATAAATAGCATTTTAAATTATTATTAATTGAATCAAATATCAAAATTTTCCTTCACCAATTTTCAAAATAATTTATTTTAACTAGAATAACAAATCAATCAAAAAAATAACCGAATTTATATTTTCTAGCCAAATATTTGTAATTGATCAACAAAATAACATTTCTTACTTATATATATTTTTAATTTATATTTCTCATCAAATAATAATAACAATATAAAATTCTAATCAAGCATCACCGAGGTTGTATCTCATTGATAGTAAGAATAATGTAACAATTTTTTACATGCAAATCAAGAAATTCTATGTTTGGTTTAGTAGACATTAGTGTGAAAGTTAGGCTTATAGGAGTGGTCCTAAGCATTTTCACCCACAAATGATGGAAAACAGATCCACATTGTTGCACTTCTCCAAATCTTGGACTTTGTTTTACAACAGATATGGCAGTAAAACCAAATCATGCATTTCTAGTCAATCAAAGAGTTGGTTGGTCAAAATAAAAATTAAAATTTTTAAAACAAATAAGAGATTTTAATTAATAATGTTTTCAAAATTACATGTAACTCTAAATACAGCAAAACAAACACCATTTAAATTGAAATACCATGAATAATTCACGTAAATAATAGATAATGGGGTAATCTCACCATCGCACTTATATAATAATTATATTTCTCAACTTATATCAAATATATATATAAGTCACAACAAACTAAACACTTGTGTTATAATTTGAAATATAGTACTTTCATATATGGTGTAATTTCACTTATATTATACTTCATCCAATCTAAATTATCTGTTATTTTAAATATTTTGTTTTTGATTAAAATTAATCGTGACTTGTATATCATTGAGAACAAATAATCAAACATAAATATAAAATACTCCCATCATATTATTTTTTTCATTTAAATTTTAAAAAATTTAATTGCATTTTCTATTTGAGTTAAGGTTCGAAGCTAAGTCTTCACAAAAAAGAAATGGATAATTTACATATGAATTGATATTAATAAATCAAGCGGTGGTTGGGTTTAATTTTTTTCACAAAACTTTAATAAAAAGTGTCCTCATTTGATGGTGCAATTTGACAAGAACTTTGTTATAGTCATCCAACTTATTTTGGGTAGCACTTTTACCGGTGAACGTTAGCGCACTCTCACCAATTTCAAAAACTATACTAGGGATATTCCATTTTCATGGTATTTTGGAAACATGATTCACATTTTGATTTTACTAGATTTCCAACCACCCACTTAAAACAAATATTATTGTACAATAATAAAGAAGAAATCATGGAAAAATATTTAATAAAGTTATCACTTTAATTTAACTAATTGCAATCTTCATGAAAGTGCAATAACTCAATTACAAAACATTTGTTCATTATAAAACATTTGTTCTTTAATTGTTATTCACGTTGAGGGTTGAAGACTCAAGATAAAAAATATGTATGTTATTTGACAAGTGATATGTCACATATTTAAATTTATTTATTTATCGATATAGTTAAATTGATGTAGAAAATTCTTTTATTCAATTAATAGTAAATAATTGTTGATAATGGCTTCTTAGTCTGTTACCACGGGTCATTTGTGTAAGGATGCTTATCACTTATTTGTCAAAAATAATAATAATAATAATAATAGATTTTCATAAAAATCATATATATTTATATATATTTATTGTGTCTTCATAATTAAAAATCATTTTACTTATTTATATTACAAATTATTTTTTTATTTTGAAAATTTTCGTTTCTTTATATGGAAAAAATAGTTTAATTTTTTAATAATTTTTTAACCAACTTATATAAGTAAAAAAAAAGATTTATAGGTAAATAAAAAATAAATATAATTTTTGTAAAGATATATAAATAATTTTTATTTTTTCAGGATGCATAAGAAAAAATAAAATTTGTTTTCAAGAGCTCATTTAAATTCTTCATCTGGTACTATTAATTCACACATATTAAAAAAATTAGTTGATGATGTCAATTAAAAAAATATATTGTACGGACATTTCAAAATTACCCTTATTAAAAATCCATTAATATTCTATTAGATTTTGTTTTTTACTTTAACTATTATTTTTTATTCTCTCTCTCAAAATAATATTTTATATTTCTTAAAAAATATTTCCTCTTTCATTATTTATTAAAAAGTATAAAAAATACATTAAATATTAAGAGTAAATTTGAAAAAAATATTTAATACTCTCTCCTTATTTTTGCTTGTGCATTTTAACAAATTCATATGGACGGTTAAAAGTAGTTAATAATCTAAAATTTATAAAAAAATTATACTATTAACTTTCTAAAATTATCATTATTTAAAATATAATTTAATATTATATGTAGTCGAATATGATTTATTACAAAATATAAAAATATAAATGTACATAAAATATAAAAGATAAATTTTAAAAAATAATATTTAATGCTTTATAAATTTTTCAAATAGATGGAGTAAATAAAAAAAAAAGATCGGAAGCAATACTTAGTGCTTTACAAATTTTTATGTGATGGTAAATGAATAAACAAATAGTTTCTCTGAACTTAAGGTATTCACAAAAAAACCTATAACTTTGAGTATTCTCAAATGGTCATTTCTTTTCTTGACATATTACTTTTCAAACCTTATTAACATAAAGGTGGCTAGCGTTGACATAAAGGTAGCTAAAGACTTTTAGTATTCCCAGATGGTCCTTCATTTTCTTGATATGTTATTTTTCAGACTTTACTGACATAAAAGTGGCTGATGTTGACATAAAAGTAGCTGATGTTGACATGATTGGTTCTCAGTTTTTTAAGTGAAAATACATAATTTTAAGCAGAAATCTATAATTTTAAATGGAAACTCGTAATTTTAAGCGAAAACTCAAAGTTTTAAGAGGAACCCATAATTTTAAGCAGAAACTAATAAATTTAAACAAAAATCTATAATTTTAAGCAGAAACTAATAAATTTAAACAAAAATCTATAATTTTAAGCGGGAAGTACATGTTGTAAGATAGAATAAACTGAGGGAATGAGCTGCATAAACTGAAAAATAAACTATCAGAAAAAAAAGATTGTTTGACAAATCCAAATGTCAGAGAGTCTATCGGGGATGTTTTGAAACTTTTAGTGAGTTATAATTAATTTTCCCTTTAAAAAAATTCTAATAATTTACAAATTTTTTTAAATGGACATATAAAAAAATAAATGTAAATAGGACAATTGCAATTTCTAAAAACTATATATTTGCATAGCTTTAATTACAATTTAAAATAACACCAAAAGCGGCGCCAAAGTTTGACTTTTCAACCCCATTAAAAGCACTTCTCCTTTTTCCAAAGCAAAAATTAATAAATAATAAATTTTTAATTAATTAATTAATTAAATTTAAAAAAAAATCACTTTTTTAGTTTTTTCCCTATAAATAGCGCACCATGCTCCTCCAAATGCCTCCCACTTTTCATCTCCTGAGAACTCCACTTGGCTTGCACCCCAAGCTTCTCCCTCTTTCTCTCCGATCTCTTTAGCAAACCCTAGAAATCTCTTGATCTATCAATGGAGAACCAGCTCCTGGATTTCGTCTTAGTTCCCTTAGGACTCATCGTCATGGCCGTCTACCACGCCTGGCTCCTCCACCGCATCATCCGCCATCCCATGAGAACCGTCATCGGGATCAACTCCGTCAATCGCCGTCTCTGGGTTGAATCCATGATGCAGGTCTTTTTTTTTTTTCTTGAATTTATTTGTTTTCTGTTTTTCTAATCTCTGTTTGTTTAAAGAATGATCTTTAGAAACTGCACATTTTTCTTCAAGTTCTTGTGTTTTTTTAATCTTAGTTTTTTTTTTTCCGCCATTTTTCACCATTTTTTCTCTGTTTTTCCTCAATCCAAACAAGTTTCAATGGAGATAATTTCCAGCATTTTTTCTCTATTTTTCTGTGAAAATTATAGGAAATAAAAGGAAAAAAAGCAGAATAAATTCTTACTTTTAAGGACCTTTTTGCAACTACCTTAAAAATTTTCGGTACTTGTGGAAAACCCCCTGAAAGTAACATACCAGTTCCTAAATTGTCCCACATTTCAACAAAAAAGTTCCTTTAATTGCCATTTCTTAGCTTTATTTTGTAATTCATCTGTGAAAATTCCTATTGATCTTTTCTTTTTATTTATTATTATTTTTTTAACAAAACGACAAGTCTCAACCATTATTATTTCAACGAGCCTTGAATTTGAGATTTTTCATTTTATATTTAATTTTTTAATAACATCAAATACAGCTAAACTATAGTTAAACTATGAACTCTTTGGTATTTTCTTTCAAATTTTTTTAAAAAAATTATAAATATTTTTTAAAATAAATTTTCATACTTTCTTAATCATATTTACTGTATAGATAATTTTATAAGTTCCTATTTTTATCTGTCTTTTTCCCCTCTATTTTAGAATAAAATATTTTCAAAATGATTCATGTTCATAGCTACAGAGCAGCTCCTTTTCTTCAAAATAATAATAATAATAATAATAACTTTAATATAAACATAAAAAAGCCTACAAAAAACTCTCTATTTCTTGAAAACTCCCTGTATTTCCAAAACTTACAGAAACTCCCTTGAATTCCCAGTACCTTTCTGAAAAAAGGTTTTTTTTTTTTTTTTTTTTTTCTCTCTCTCGAAATTAAGGACCAAGTGAAGAACGGCGTGCTGGCAGTGCAAACCCTAAGAAACAACATAATGGCATCAACGCTGCTCGCCTCCACAGCCATCATGCTAAGCTCGCTCATCGCCGTGCTGATGACCAGCGGCGTCACCGGCGGCAGTTGGCACGCACAAGGAGACTTCGTGCTGGGCGAACAATCCAGCTCTTTAGGGATCTCGATTAAGTTTTTCTCCATTCTGGTGTGCTTTCTCCTCGCTTTTCTCCTCAATGTTCAATCGATTCGGTATTACAGCCATGCGAGCATCCTCATCAACGTTCCGGCGAAGACTCGGCTGTCGAGCTCGGAGTACGTGAGCGCGGCGTTGAACCGTGGGAGCTATTTCTGGTCGCTTGGGCTGAGAGCTTTCTATTTCTCGTTTCCTCTTGTGCTGTGGATCTTCGGGCCGATTCCAATGGCGGCGTCGAGCTTCGTTCTCGTGGGTTTGCTCTACTTTTTGGATGTGTCGTCTGGCTGGGGAGAAGACGACGATGGGGAGGTGTTTATGGTTGGAGGAGACTGCTGATTTTGACACGTGGCGTTTCATGGATCTTGAGATTCGGATTCAACTCTCGTTGAATTTTAACAAGTTTTTTTTTTTTTTTAAATGGTTTTATTAGTAATAATGTTTAATTTTAAAATTTAAAAGGGAAAAATTAAGTTTGGTATGCTTTTTTAAACCGTTTTGGTGATTTTTAAATGGGTTTTAAAATAAGAAAATGTTTTATTTTGACACTCATTAATTTGTTTTGTTGTGGTTTTTGTAAAAGGAATTATTTATTGCCATAATCATTATTATTAATAATACTCATTTTAGAACATTATATATATATATATATATAATTAAATATGGTAAAAAATCTATTCATTGAGGTTTGGAATTATGAAAATGCTGGAAGCTACTAGAGAATAAAATAAAATATAAATGTGGAAGGCAAATTAAACCATAATAATTAAAATATTTGTGACAAAAAGAGTGCAAAAAATATAATGGCAACACTGAAATCACCAGATACATAGTGATAAACTGATAATCCAATCAATATTGACTTAAAAAATTGATCACTCAATTTAAGATTATGTTTGTATACTCACCTTAATTAATCATAAGATAAATAGTAAAAGTCAAAACCACATTTAATTGTAAATACTGAAGCTTCCCTATTATTCTTCTTCGAGTACGAAAAATATATACATTGTATATGAACATGCTCTTCCAAAAATTTTCTAAGTAGGTGTAAATAGAAAAACAATTTGTAATTTGTTTTTAAAGAGTAGATTAACAAACATATTTTTCAATAAATTTTTATAAAGAAGACGGAAGGAAAAAAAAAAAAAAAGTTAACAGTCCCTTAGCTATCACATCACTACTAATTTAGGCCAAGGGGGTTGAACTCGGTTTTTTTATCCGAACCAAACCAAACCAAAGCAAACCGAACCGAATCGGGCCGGCCGTGGAGACACTGTATAAATAAGAAAGCGATAGCATCATCTCCGAATCATCGAAGCTCTCCGGCAATGCGCGGCATCGCCTCCTTCCAGCGCTTCACGAGCCCTCGAGCTCTCCTCTTTCGATCTCCTTCTTCTCGTCCTCCTCCTCCTTACCATCATTCCCCATCGAAACCCTACTCTCCTCTCCTCGCCCAATCGTTGCTACCAAGTATCACTCGATTCAGAAGCTTGCAGACCGATGCCTCTCCAGTCGTCGTCTCCGAGGACGATAGCTTCGGAAAGAAGCAGGTCATCAGTCTCACGCCGCAGCTCTATGACTACATTTTGTCCAATGTTCGCGAGCCTCCGGTAAACTCTGATTGTTTGGTTTTCTAGTGTTGGTTTTTTATGAGGGTTTTGGTTTTGTGCTCAAGAATTTGAATCTCAGATCCTTCGTGAGCTGCGGGAAGAGACGGCGACCATGAAAGGAAGCCAGATGCTGGTAATTTTTATCTTTTACTGAGTTTATAGAGTTTTGGATTTGTTTGGATTGGAAATGATAAGAAAATGGTAGAATTTTGTTTGCTTATGTTTGGTTGAATTAAAAAAAAATGACAAATTGAGGAATTATGTGTTGTGGAATTGTGTTTTTTCTTCCTTTTGTTGGGTGTCTTGTGTTTGCTTTGTTCTTAATCCAAACATTCTCACGTACATTCTTTGAGAGATCCAGATTGATGTAATCCTTTGTTTATTGTGCATTGTGCCTTCTTTAGTACCAGACTACCAGTAGTTGACGCATAGTAAATACTCTCTCCACTCCATTTTATATCTTATTTTAGAGAACTTATCCATTTAGAAAATTATAAAGCTTTAAATATTGTTTTTCTAAATTTAATGTACTTCTACAACTTTTAATAAATCCTATTCAAATACACATTTTATTAAATTATATTTTAAATAAAGATATTTTTGAAAAATTAATGTAATTTTTTTATAAATTTTATATTACTAATTAACTTTGACTGATTTTCTTAATCCATAGTTAAAATGGATGAGTAAAAAAGATTTGAGGGAGTATTGTTTGCACAAAGCTTGAATATGTATTTCAAGAATGTAGACAGATTTTCTTGGAAATGTTTTACTTATCAAAAACTAGCATGTGAATCCTGAACGTTTTGAATTGCAGTTATGAACCTTGAAATTTATGTGTTTTTGCCATTAAAATGTTTTTCTAGTCTCTGAACCGCACTGTAATTCATTCCTGAAACACAACAGTAGTTCACTTTGGTCCTTAAAGTAAGAGGAAAGCAAGCAATTTTAGTGCCTATTTAAATTTTTTTAAAAAAACCAAAATGACCAAGTTTTGGGTTTAGTGATAAAAATGACTGGAGACTATAATTCATTAATTCATGTACCAAAGGTGCACTTTCTTCTTGAGCTTTTATGTTATGTCCAACATTTAAATCTTCTAGAGTTAACATTAGTAATGGGAAGAAATATCTGTAAGAAACGTACGCCAATCAAAATTTGATCCTTATAAATAAAATGTTATTTATTGTAGTGTTTATTTACTCCAGGAAATATCAGCTAATATATGGACCCAAGATATCATATATTGCTGCACTGTATCTCTAGGAGTTGGAAACTGGAATTTTACATTGTTAGAGGTCCTTTTGTTGCTATATAATTTTCTGGTGCAAGTGTAATTTAATCAAGAGCTATTTTATGTTAGGTTTCTCCTGATCAGGCCCAGCTGCTAGCAATGCTTGTTCAGATCCTTGGAGCAAATCGTTGTATTGAAGTTGGTGTTTTTACTGTAAGTGCTTTGTGAACTATGTTGACTGAATTTTTATTTCATGGATATGATAAATTTATTTCTAATTATTGAATTTTGTGTACTTAGGCACTGAATGTATATCTCAGGAAATGAGGGGCATGAGGGGCAGAGTAATGATTGCTTATTCTGTTGATTTCATACCTTTATATGGAGTTTAATCTGACACAGATTATTAATCAGATGTTTATGGTGCTGGTTTGTTTAATTTGCTTTGAATTAACATCAGTTTTTCTTTTGAAGCATTGGTAAAAATGTTTACTTGCACTGAATATATGACATCCTTTTTACATTGAAAGCATGCCTCTTTCCAATTCTGTATTTCAATGTACCAAGGTTTTGTATTTCCTACTTCAAGCTCTAGTTTTAATAATCAAAATGCGCGCTAGAAGGTTTGTTAAGTTTGGATTATAAAACAGAATGACAAAAATTATCAATGTTGATAACTGAAATATTGGCCAGCATAGGGTTTTAAGTCTGAAACTGATATTATGGATGATTTTTGACATAGTCTATGTTATATTATTTAATTTCATCTTACTTTTATGGCTTACTATTAAATTAGTCTGCACGTAATCTTTCTAAGAAGCTTGCTAAGATTAAGTTGTGTTGGTGAATACTTCTCATTACATCTATTTATCTGTCTGCCTTCCATCTAGGGGTACTCATCTTTAGCTGTTGCACTAGTACTGCCGGAATCAGGTTATTTGGTTGCCTGTGAAAAAGACGCAAAATGTCTTGAAATTGCAAAGAAGTATTATGAGCTTGCTGGCGTGTCTCACAAGGTGAGATCTTGAATCACATCAAGTTTTTAAGTTGGCCTTGATTTACTTTATGGTGCATTAATACTTGTGAGTTAGTGTGGTTAATTTCTCCTATCTACTTTCCTATAAGACAAATTTTGTAACCGATACCTTGTTTCCTTTGTCCATTTCTCGAGTTTAAAAGGTCAATAACAAGAACATGAAATTTCTTTAAATGTGCCATCTCAGAAATGGTTAATATTGAATTGAGACACGTGCCTGTCACTTCACTCTTTGTAGTATGTCTCTTTTTATTTCCTTATCGTCCTTTTGCGTAGATTATCCCTTCTTGTTGACCTGCTTCTGACACATGGCTATTGGAATAGGTGGATGTAAAACAGGCACTGGCAGCCGATACTCTAAAATCTTTACTTGATAAAGGTGAAGGTTGCAGGTACTTCCAGTATATCACTGGTGGATTTGAGGATGATTGGATTATCTGTATTCATCCTTGCTAGCCATTTGTTTCTCATCTCGAAGTTAGATTTTCTCGACATTTGCATTTATCAATCTTTGCTTCTTTAGAAAAAACAGTTTGTAGTTTGACTAAGTTCTTCTGCTATTCTTATGCAATTATTCAGCTATTTTGATGTACTCACATGAAGTATTGAAGTGAAAAATTGTTATATCTTTTTCATGTTATATTTAAAGTAGATGGCTGGCTATTGTTTTTAGATAGAGCTAGTGTTGTTGTGTGTGTGCGCTTTTTCTTTAAGCATCAAGAAAGGTTGGGATATGATTTATTTTAAAGTATACTGAAAAACTGCATCCTTGAACCCTATAAAAAGCTAGAGGACAGAGAATGATGTTAAATTTCACTATGAAAGAATTCTGCTACTGAGACTGTGTGAACAGGTTTTGTGATTGCCATTTTTGTCGAAGAAGTTCCAATGGCTAGTCTGCAATTCTAGTATTTCAATTTAGGAAATACTAATGAATCTATTTTGATGTTGTGTACTTCTTGATTAAACAAACCTGCCACTGTCAGTGTAAAATGATACAGTTTTGCGAGTTCTATCTATGCAACTAATTATGCTTCTTGACTACATAATTCTTAGTAGGTCTGCTTTAAATTATTATCTGCTAGCTTAATTTCATAATCATACCTTTTTTTCTTCAGTTATGATTTTGCATTCCTTGATGCTGACAAGCGTAAGTATGATGAATACTTCGAATATCTACTTCAACTGGTATGATCCAAACTCAGTCTAATTTTTTATTCTTTTCTATAGAAACTGATAAATCCTTTATATCCTTATGTTGCTTTCATGTCTTCAAAATGCATCTAATGTTTTTTGTAGTAAAATCAAGCAAATTATTTCCTTGTTAACCTTTGTCTGATTTATGTGTCTATGAGGTTAAAATTTTGACTCTTGTAATAAGAAAGCTGTTAGATATGATGTTGCTGTTTAAGACAGTAGCTTGCATCCAATCCACTTAGCTTAACCAGAATCCTGACTTTGCTTCACTTAGATCATTGTTTTTATATTACATCTCTAAGGTTAATTTCCCTATTTGTAAATTTGGTTTATCTTCTTTTACATATAATCATAAATGTCTTCCAATAATCTTATCCAAATTTTAATTCTAGGTGAAAGTGGGGGGCGTAATTGTCGTAGATAATGTTCTTTGGCATGGAAAAGTTGCCAACCCTAATGTAAGTAAGCCAGTGTTCTTTCATATTTGAGTGTTACAATGATTCATGCCCTGAGACTGACAATAGTTCTTGTTATTTTTTTCTTTAAATTTATCAGGAAACAGACAAGAAGACCAATTCTTTGAGAAAGTTCAATCAGAAAATTTTCGAGGACGAACGCATAAGTACAAGTGTGGTATGAAATATCCATAATCATTCAGTAAACTTCCTTTATGATTCACATATTTTTAATTAGCACATATATTTGTCATTGCAAAATATTACAGGTACCAGTTGGTGATGGCATGACAATATGCCGTAAAAAATAATAGCACAAACTTAAATGAGCATTGCAGAGGCCAAAATGCTGATTGATATGGAACTAACAAGTGGTAAGAGAAATTATGAGCAGAGAGGCATGGTTTAAGGCCTGATAATGTTCACTGGCTTGTGGGCTTTTTCAGATGATTTGGTGTGTGCTATTATTACCTGAAGAGTTTTTTCAGGTTCGGAAAGGATTTAGAACGGGTTTTGTTCTCTTGAATTTTTTTTTTTGTTTTTTGGTTGGATTTGTACATCCCAGCAATACCGAATGGGGATTTTTGGGATCTTTGTACGATGAAAGTAAAATTAGATTAAGAAAACAATTTTTAAAGAATATGAAGTGGATTATGTGTGTGTGTGCATATATGTATATATTTTTTCAAGGTTATATGGAAACTAAAATATAAAGATTAGATTATAGAAGATATATAAGATTCAAAAGCAATATTTTTGGTTGAATTTCTATTATTTCGAAATAAATGTGAATATATATCTGTGTGTGAGTTCGCTGCATCTTTTTTCTTTTTGTAATGAGTTTTTAAATATTTAAATAAATATTATAAATTAATTCTTAAAAAATCAATATAAACTAGAACTATATAATTATAATTTCAAAACATTTATTTTAATTAACATTTGGTTAAATAAGCTTCAAATAAAATTCTTAAACAAATTCAAACCACAAGCACCTGACACCCATTGGCTCACCGACCAACCAAACAATGCCAATCCAATAGAAAAAAACCCCATGTAAATCATATTTCTATAACAAAGAAATAAGATAAAATGAGAAACACAACGGAATGCAATCCATTAAGTTTATTCACCTCCGAATTGCCTGGGATGAAAACAGTGTGCAAAAAACCAAAAAGAAAAAAGAAAAAAGAAAAAAAAAAAAAAAGAGCAGAATACCCCTCCGTGTATCTTTACATTACATAACCACACCTCTCTGAATGTTTCTTGAACTGTTCTTATTGATACACAAGCATTAAATTGGTTGTTACAATGGGAAACTTTTACAATGGCCATGCTGCAAAGTGCTGAAGCTAAAAATACCACAAAATCATCATCAAATAACAAGAACTCAACCAACAACCCCAACAGAAATAAATAGGAAAAAAAAAAAAAACCAAAGAGAGGGCAAGGAATCAGAATAGCACACTACCTCAAGGGGCTTTGAGCAAAGACCCCAAAGAATTTGGAAGCTCATTATGGAAAATTGTAATCAGATGTCTTGCTGATCGTCTAGTCTAATACAAGCTTCGTTCTGCCTGCAAGACCCCCCCGGCTTCAAGAATACTCACTCCTTCAATGTTTCCAGTTCTTTAAAGTAAATATCTGGGCTTTGCTTGGGGTCAAGGCATAATTAGGGTTGAAAACCAAATATATCAATGCGTAAATCATGTCAAAGCAGTCCAGCGAGCATGGCACCGGGATCGTTTGGATCAGCAACAGGCAGTAGTTGTGGCTGTAATGGAGCTGGTGATGGCGTGGGTACTGGAGATGCTGTCGGAACACTGATCATGTACTCTTTGATCAACTCCTTCAACCTGCTTCAAGCACATGTTTAGAGGTTTTCCAGTTCCTTCTTTTTTTTTGGGTTAAAAAGACTTACTCGAAAGTTAGAGCTGGATCCCCTGAGGCAATTGTTAACCGTAACTGGGTTCTGTCGGATGGATCTGTTTCTATTCTAATCTGAATAATGGATAGAGTAAAAATATGTTAAGAAGTGCAAAATGAACTATATGACGTTTAAAATAGTTTGAGCAATAAAATAGAATATCTGGTATAGGAATTGTTGCAGTTCAAAGGAATTAAACTGCTTAAGCGCGTAAACCCTTGGAATAAAAAACTCAATACCACTGATGAAACAAAATTATACTGCCCAGAGAGTGATTACTAAACACACCTGTGAAACAATGTGTACGAGTGTATATAACATACACAGGGAATTATGACAGACAATAAAATATTATGGAATATATATACACTTTAAACAATTGCAAGCCGTAACATATTCACATATAGACTAACCACCAGTATGTTAGCTTTCATGAACTTATAGTTGTCAATTTTGCTTACCAAGCAAAGCATGGCTTTTGTACTATCTGAGAAGAAGGTTGTGCTTGCAACCAGGTTGTTGGGGTTTGTATCCTGTTATGGAAAATAAAATATGATAACCTTCATGAAAATGTGGGGAAAAAACAAATGAGTAGAAGAAGAATTGCAAATTACCAGTCCTGGAGTAACAGCTAGTTGAAGGTTGGTGAACAAGTTGGCCAGTTCAGGAATAGGCATTGGCTTGACTCCCTTGACCTGCACAGCATCAACATGGTAAAGCCTTCACCGTATTCATTCCTTACCAATAAATTCCCTATATATCACAATCATTGGCAAACATAAATCTTGTTCACTAAGACAGCACAAGGATTATAAAAATTATTTATTTATTTAATTAATTAAGTATGGAATCTGGTCTCTCCCTGCCATTCACAAATGAAGAGATAGTGAAAAGAGCACTCTTGCCAGTTGGAGGTTCCCAACCATTCAGTCTACTTATAAACCTCCACACATGATATTTAGATAAGCTCTTTCAATTTTCAAGTACACAAGATACCTAGGACTACAACTTTTCCACTATATCCGCAACTGTGCTACCAGAGAAGCTATAATTATTGATAGACTTCAACTACTAATCCTGATTTTCAAGGGGTTTGGCATAAGTAATATCTTATAATAACCACAATCTACATGCCATCAAAACAAACCAGTAAATTGAATGGCATCACTTCCATGGTTTAAAGTAAGAGCGAATTATTGGCACATGATGGCCCACAATCTCTCCAGAAACTATCTGACATGTCATGACCAACAACGCGGGTATGTTTAGAAAATGATGGGCATGATATATCATGGGCAGCTTAAATATTTTCATCAAACTTTAGCTACGAAGTACAACCTATACAATGCGCAATTGCTGGATCGTAACCATAATCATCATCCAAGCCTCATGAAACATAAATCTAAGAAGGTTCCACAGAGGCAAGAGAAAAAAGCTACCAGTTTGACACAAAAAAGAAAGAACTGCAGAATTGGATATTTCAATTTCATGAATCCTCAAACACCAGATATAAGAGAGAGCTAGTCCTGTTACACTCAAAGCAAAATCACAAGTATGCAGATCTATTATTTTCTTAGTTGTTTGATTGAAGCTCAATGAAAACAGATCCCATCTTTGCCTCAACCTAAATCAATATGCATTTGTCAGTGGATTAAAGATAAAGGCTTTCAAGGAACAATGAGTAGCCTTAAGGACCACAGAAAAACTTTTCACAGTAAAACAAAATCACCATATCCTTCAAAATTTGTTTCTAAGTATAACCAAACAGGAAGGAAGCAGCAATTACCACTTCTTGAAGTTTCAAAGGTGGTCCAGACAATGACTTCCACTGGGGAAAAAATTCTTCAGCTGAGACCGATATTGGTTGTAGGAACTTGTTTAAGACGGCCGGTAAGCGTAACTTGATATTAACCTATACGTTGAACAGAGTGAACAAACATAAACAACTTGATGAGAAAAACTGCACATGGAAAAAAAATGGAAATGCCAAAAGTGGAGTAACTACCGCTATAGTTCCAAATTTATAGGAGAAATCAAGAACAGCAACATCTCTGCTTGCTCGAAGATTTACAACTTCAAGTGGGCATTGCACCTAGACCATATCAGTAATGACTAAGATGCATTGGGCCAAATTTGAGATCAATAACACTACCAGTTGGAAAATCAAAACCCAACCTGTGCTCTTGGAGGAATGGTTTCAGGTACCATTGATAATTCCATTTTCAAATGTGCTGGTGGCAATATTAGAGCTCGCACTGAAACAAGCGGTGAAGTATTCTTGTTCCCCAAGAAGAGAACAAGTCGCCCATGATGTGCTCGCCATTCCGCTTTTAAGCCAATCTGGAAAGAAACCCATAAAAGAAACATAATAATTATAAAAAGGAAATAGAATGGCAAAAGTTATTCTGATAATAACCAGTCACACCAAGAACAATCATATATAATCCCAGCAAAGCATTACACTTCAACCAAATCAGAACAGATAAAAGTACACTCAGTAGCGGACCTGGATATATGGGTCCTCATAAAGCACCCCACTGTCTTTCAGGCACAGAGCATGAAACCTATCTGCAACATTGCCGATTGGCTGCAACAAATGAAACATAATTTCAAGAAAGAACCTAAAACAAATAATTTCAAGTTTTCAGTCTAAACCAAGGGATGCTAAGATGGATGCAAGTTGTCCATGATTTCTCATGAAAATATAGCCAAACAAATCAAAATAAAATATAAACAAAACAACTACAAATGGCTAGAAAACCAACATGCATATGGCATCCAGTACCAGGAGCTACCAAGAGAATTCTGTTTTAACATTAGTACCTGAACCGCATCTGACTCTTCAGTAAGGGTACTCAAAGCCAAGGCATCTGCTGAATTTGGAGCAGCCTCATATCCAGAAATTGGATTTTGCTCTTCTGAAGGAGTTGTTCCTGGGGGACCTTCAATAGCAAGTGGTCCCAATAAATCACCAAGGAGGTCAGCAGATGGAATAGGTTGTGTATCGATTTTGTCAACAGTCCCATTAACTTTGGGCATTCCTTGATCAGGAGAACTTCCTTCCTGCACATATTATTTAATCCTTCAGGTAAGAACCCCACAAGAATTCGCATCTGTGATATTAAAAATCAGAGAAGTACAAGTAACTTCACCAAATTTTGACTTGGCACTTTCACAGGTCCAGGTTGGCTGACTGGTACAGAGGCACTGGGAGGGTGTTGATCAGTTACTACCAGTGCATTTGACATCTGCTGTTGACTACGTAGCTTTATAGCACTTTGTTCTGCAGAGTCCACTTCAGTGTCTTCAGCTTTCTTCAGCAAAGCCGACTAGTTTTGGCAACAGTAAATAAAGGTAGATTCAGTATGCATTTTAAATAAAGTGATTGCAGACCATCAGAAATAAGCATAGACTATGTTCTTTTAGTGATTGTCAACTTCGTCTTTAAAATAATCAATGTGTAGTTATGCATAAAGATTTCCTTGCAGACTATGTACCTGCCGTTCTGGGAATTTAGGCATTTCAGCCAATATGTCCACTAAAGCTGCGCCTTTCCTACTCAATGCAAAATATTCAACAGCTCTTTGTTGTATCTCAACATCAATATAGCTCTCATATCTGAGGAATATGTCAAATTACAGTCAGAGAGTTATCAAATATGGCACAAAGATCGAGACAATGAAAAGATATATTTATAGGGTGAACAGGAGTGAACAAGAGAATATCATCTCACTTCCTAAATATCGCCCAGACTTGTTCTTGTAATTCTGAATCTGGAGGCTGTGTATGCATCAAAATCTTCGCATATGTTGAAAGGAGAATAGCAACAGTAGGTGGTCTGGAAGCAGTTATATTTATCCAAAAAAAAATGAGAGGTTAAGAAGAAACAACACACAGAAAAGAGCAGAGATACACTAAAGCCTTTGATCTTACGATACTGTGGAGAGCTTGTCATTAATGATAGCAAATATTTCTTTTGGACTACACCCAGGTCTTCTGGCCAAAAGGTGGCTGTATTCTCCAAGAATATAAGCACTAACCTGTCAAACACGTTAAACATATAAGGTCAACATACAAAAGTAAGGCCACAAAATAGCACCAACTAGCAAGCAATTTAATCTAGAATGGAAGTTAAAGGACACCGTTGTATACTTCTAAAGATATAAAAGTTAAAAATAGAATCACACAAGGTGTGTCAAATCAAAAACTTTCACAAACAGGTAATGAACAAGAATAAGAAGTGGGTAGAATGAGTTGTGGCAATTCTCAAGCAAATCATGGATTACGGATTGCATATCAAACCGTTTCTTTTGTAAAAGTAATAAATGGCAACGGCAACAAATAAGGGGAAGCATTGAGGCCCTTTAGCATGCAGAAAAATCTCAAATCTGTAATTATGGGTTCAGATGTCCAAAATGAACCAATAGAAGTATCAGAATAAAGATCTTGAATATAATATAGATCATCTGAACCAATTCAGTTCAGAATTGTCATATGTATCCAGACCCCACAGCCCTACATACATTATTATCATCACTCCCAATAGTCCATTACAAAACGCACAATATCTTAAAACACTTCCATAGACCAAAAGAAAAGGTTTGCCTTCCTGTATATTGTTCTCATGCACTAACTATGACTCATATCGTATATATCACCTCCATAGCATGCCCACGACAATTCAAACTCCAGAAAGTGAGGGGAAGATACAAGTTAAGCAAACTCTTGGGTTACCGAAAAATGCAAAGTGCCATGAAAGGTTCATAATCCTTGCAAATTAGAAGATCACAAGAACGATGTTGCGCTATGTTAAGATTAACATGAGATCAAGTTAGCATGCCATAAAAGCCAGGATATAGACATTCCTAGCAGTGTAATATATCAAAATGTCAAAGAGAAAAGGGGGGAAAATATGAGGATCAGATGAACACCTTGACCATGGTCTCATGCAAAGCAGGTTTGTCAAGGTAATCTCTCGCCTTCGCAGCTGCATATGGCTGACAGAGATACAAGTGTCAGAGAAAAGAAATGAAGAAACGGCAACAGAATAGTTGATGAGAATAAAGGAATTAAAAACAAAATGTTGATAATACCTGCAAGTCCTCGTTGTTGGTAACAAATTGGACCACACGGTACCAAATGTCATCACTGACAAAATCCCCTGCTTTATCAATTAGCTGAAGATTAACATCAACATACCTATAAGGAAAAACAAATGTTACCGGACAGTTGGCCTGGATGAGAAATAAACCATGGAGAAGGATGATTGAGAATTTAAATAAGAAGTCCATAAGAATCTATAAATGCAAAATGATACATCATCTGTGGTACAACAATTTTGTGCTTGCAGGGTGCACCTCCAAATCGCTAGATTGAATTACTTTAAAAGATCACCATCAGTTGATTATCACTTTGATTCAAATCACCTCTCAAGTTGCAAACAACTGCATTTTATCTACGACATACATGGTCAAGTCATCTTGACCAATGACCTCTTATCTACTATTCAATTAAAAATACTCTTTATTCTACAAAAACCGCCTTCATTTCTAATTTGGCTTTTCTTTATTGCTGCACCCATCTAAATGTCCTCATCTAAGCTAGACTTATTTTAAATATAATTTCTTGCTTAAACTAAACTGGGGAACAAACTCTTGGTATTATAAGTTATTATAAAAAAAGAAAAGAGAACAAAGTTAATTTACTGACAAGATGCTTTATACCAAATCCATGCAAATACATCTATGAAAAACTATGGAACTAAAATGTACTACAACAAGCTTAATAAAAAAGTGTCTTGATTGTGAATATTGACAAAGGTTGTAAACTTACCAAGATAGGTCCGGCGCAAACTTCTCAGCAAGAATGGCAGCCTTTAGAGCCAACTCTTCACGCATGGCAAAATCTGCAGTACTGAGATACTGAGAAAAAAAAAAGACATTTACCTCATTGTTGATAATGCGGCCAAGGATTGATACAACATATTCTAAGGCATAAATTTATATCCATCCAAGAAAGTGAATAAAATTAAATCTGTCATTCAAAAAAAATTTATCAGTACCTGTAGTAACTCCTCAACTATGTCTTTTGCATTTGTAATGTCACACATGGCATAAAGTAAATCAAGTGCACGTCTTCTAATGCTGCAGAGGAAAAATGAACACCATATAAGGCTTCCTATTATGAAATTCTGGCTCTCTTTTTTCTGGTAAAAGAAATCAAAGTATCTTAGTACCTAAACTTTACCTGATATCAGGATCCTTCAAGGAAGTAATAATCTGGGCTTGATGCCTTTTAATAATATCCTGCACATCTGCTACTAACAACATCCTAGTCATATTTTCCTGCATCAAGATAATGGAACATTTTATATAAAAATACCGATGATTTCATTGATTGGAAAGGGGGAAAAGGAGCATCTGTAGAATAAAACAAGTTTCACTCAGAACACATAATCTGTCTATCAATGAGTTATGTTATTAGGTGAAAGAAAAAAGAAAAAAAAAATACCTGTCCTTTACTGCAAGAAACAAATTATCCGGGCACATAACTGGAAGCAAACAAGAAAGACACTAGGCATTTAATGATAACTTACTAGGCCAAGATAGCGGATATTTGGTTCTCGAACAGATATGAACTTCCCAAGCAAAGCCACACACTGAGACATCATCTCTTTTTCAGCATCAAGGTGCATAACCTGCAATATAACACAGAAAGTAGACAATATTTTCAGAAGGAAAAAAAAAAAAATCTAGCCCTGTTTTGCAGCATCAAGGCTCGATAGCAGTTGCTTAAGATTTGAGACCTACAATAACCAGAACAAACGCAATCTGATATCCCGTAACTGCCATGAGGTTCTGACAAACTCAAACTATGGAGCAATATATATATATATATATATCTGACGAATGATATAATATAAAAAAATAAAAAAAGAGGGGGGGTGTTGGCTGCCAATTAAGAAAACAAGAGAAAAGGTTGCTCAAATTTGACCCTCGGCACTAGATATGAGTTGTATAAGCAACAACATTCCCATAGGAGATGGATATCTTATCAACTGAGAAATGAATTATGGGCGGTAACCAGATTTTATTTTGTTGTCTACGTGTTGTTGGCTGTCAATTAAGAAAACAAGAGAAAAGGTTGCTCAAATTTGCCCCTCGGCACTACATATGAGTTGTATAAGCAACAACATTCCCATAGGAGATGGATATCTTATCAACTGAGAAATGAATTATGAGCGGTAACCAGATTTTATTTTGTTGTCTACCTGATAAAATTTGCTAAAACTCGAGCACAGAAGGAAAATTACATAAACTTTTAATTATTTGGAACACTAGTTGTCAACAGAGATATAAAAATAAAATTGTGTTGTGTGACAGACAAATAACATACCAAGTAACAGGCTCAACTACATGAATTTAAAGTTACTTTAGGTGGCAAATTTTTAGGAACAAGCAAGGACATCTACCTAGGATCTATTACAGACTATGGTGGGATCATGATGAGCTCTAAACATTTAGCTAATTTATCATATCCTTAAGCTACCGTATATAGATAAACTAATACAAAGAAAACCAAATTTAGCTATATTAAGAATACAACTAGCGGCATTATTGATGAAACTGGGAGTTATAAGGCATGGGGAATGACTAACATAGATCAGTTAGGTATGATCCTAGCAAATAGAAACTTCAAAAGAGAAAACTTGCTTCAATATAAATCAGACTATCCTTACCTACCAAAAAATCTTTCAAACCTCGTTCAACCAATAGACTAGATTACTAGAAACAAAGAAAAACAAGGCTTCAAAACTCAAACCAAGGGCAAAGAAAATCTACAAGGATTTCATTGGCGTCAACCCCACTAAACTTCAAATAAAAATAATCACAAAGCCACTTAAGAAAATAAGAAATTAAAAATAAAAATAAAAAAAGACTTCCAGTTAAGCAAATAAATCGAAGCATTCGGATGATCCAAGGTCTCCTCAAACTAAGACTCTTCAATATATATATTAATGCCTGTTCTGTCATCAATTCTCAAGATATATATAATGGTGTAATGATGAGAAAGCATTACAGAAAAACGACTCATCAACGCCAATCAACTTTGGTATCAATTAGTCAATTTTTTTTTCACAGCCACATGATCTCTACAATCCAAATACACAAAAAAATTGGCTAAGTGAGACACTTAGATGCATCGTCAAGCAGAAATCTTGTTGTACAATCAGAGATATCATGAAAAAGAACATATAGAATTGTAAATCCATCTTTCATTCTTGCAACAGAAGATGCAATATCTAAAGTGAACACAAATCTTTCATTAAACTTCATACTCACCAGAGCAAGAGCTTCAAAAAGAACAGCATGTGAAGCATTATTTTTGTTCACATTTTTTACCACATCAGTGCCCATTAAAATACGTTGTAGAACCTACAATTATAAAGTTGTACATCATTAAAACTCAATTAAAGCAGAAAAGTCAAACTATCCTGTACAATAATGACCCATACCTCAAACAAAGATCTTCTAGTATTGGGGTCCTCAATAGTTGGGAAGTACTGAAGAGCTCTCATCGTCTTAACCTATAATACGAGACACATTTATTTATGTGTACTTAAGTACTCTGATGATTAAATCTACAAGTTAATTTAATTCTATTTCCAGAATAATACAAGCACGGAATATATTAACAAATTAAATTTTGTGTGGAAAAAGAAACCAATTTCATAAACAATATCTAGTATGTTTCAGTAGCTGCAAAACCTTATTATTAACTCAATCAAAATAATAATCATTACAGTTGAGACTAAAAATAATAATAATAATAATAATAATAATAATAATAAAATACCTGAAGCCAAGGAGATGGAATTCCATAATAAGTGTACTCTTGTGGAACATCTTGGTTTCTTGCTAGCCTCTCAAGAATTTTAACACATTTTGGAAGGCAGTTCCAATATGCCTCAGTATTGTTAGAGACTAAAGCAATAAAAAGACTCATGACAGATGTCAAAACTCCCAAGTCACGCTCGTCAAGAAGTTGTGCCATGCGATCTGACCTGAAAAGGGCACAAGAAATGATTAGGATGAATGGATCAGGTATTCCACAAGCATAGAGTATTTGAAGAGGACTTACCATCCATCAATATTCACAACATCAGCATTCTTCCTATAGAGACGCAGAAGACATAAACCAGCTTTCTTCCTTACAAGAGGTCTACAACTGCTCGAAATCTAACAGCGAAAAGGCCAGAACCCATAAAATTCACAGATCAAGACAAATATAAAATAAGTAGTTGTGTTTGTCTTACAAGAAGCCTTTGAACATCAGGAGCTAATGATTCAGCAAATTCTCTACCACCAATATTTCCTACCTGAAAAATAACAAAAGGAAAAAAAAATCAGCATGAGTTTTGAAAACTTGGTTTGATTTTCATAAAAGGAGCACCTCTACAACTGCCACATATGTATTATTACTTAGCTTTAAGTACCAAACCTCTTTCACATAAAAAGCAAGGAAAAATGAAGAAATCCTTTCTTTCCAAGTATAAGATCACTCATCCTTCTTAACCACCAGCTCCATGAAATTAATATTTTCATATAGTCTATGCCACACTAAAACCTCCACAACATTAATTCAATTATGATACATAGGAGGATGAGATTTGTAATATGACTTCTGATTAAGTTCTATAGGGTCCACAATATGAGCTTTTCTAAGGAGTATACAACTTTTTTTAGCTGGAGAGGATCTCCCTCTCACTCATTCCCTCCCCCCACCCCACACTTTAAAAATTATATTAAATTAATTATTAAAAAAAAAAACCTGCGATCTCTGTAATTCCATATTTGGCCTTACCTTTTGCCTAGATTTGGATATAAATTCGTAATCCTTTTTAAACCTTAAAATGATTCTCCCACACACATCCAATAATCAAAACTGCCACATATCTCTTCAACATAATTTCACAACATCTATACAAATTCTCCTATTCACCT
Source organism: Dioscorea alata (assembly GCA_020875875.1). Lineage (NCBI taxonomy): Eukaryota > Viridiplantae > Streptophyta > Magnoliopsida > Dioscoreales > Dioscoreaceae > Dioscorea > Dioscorea alata. The sequence continues at coordinate 516,507 of CM037021.1, forward strand.
CCCAAATTAAGGAGAAATTACCACTGGCAAATCAACTGTTAATGTCAAGCTTGTGGCAATTTCATGCTTGCATTTCATGAATTTTATGTTTTGTTGTGGTTGATTTCTAGAGCCACCCTGCAACCTAGGTACTGATTCAATTAGCAAGGTGGCAAATGTATTATGTGGCTTTGCCTAACTAAAAAGTAAATGGCATATTGCGAGGGGGGGGGGGGGGGGGGGGGGGGGGGGGGGGTGCTCTATTGGAGATTTAAGAGTTTTGAAGTAATGCATTCTAGTTAAAAAGCATAATCCGTATCTCAAAAGGTGGCAAATGTATAATTTGACATTTGTTGAACTAGAATGCAGTGTTCAGCCCTTTATCTCAAAAGGATCATGGAACAGCATAAGACATATTTGTGATGATCAAAATCTGAAGGTAATCATATTATAGAATGAGAGAACATTAAATGGCATAGACCACAAATTAACCATTTTCTGTTATAATGCAGAGGGTAGGAGCATACCATAGTAAGTGCCAGGCATTGGAAGGTTTCATTGCGACCAATTATGTCATTGCGAACAGTATTTATAACCATCCTAAGAAAGTCATGGTTCTCATTAAGTAAGCTAGACGTCACAATATATCCAACCTGCATCATCATTGGTAAAACAATAAACACAACTAAGAAAATATCCACCAGTCAGGTTGAAATAACATGAATAAATAAGTCTTTGAAACACAATTTATTTTGGTTTTAAACTAGATTGACTTTTCAGATCGCTACCAATCAACAAAATTGATAAACAGAAATGCATGTATGGATACCAAAACAAATTTCCTTGATGAATTTGAGATCTTCACTATACAACATAGTAAACTACAATCTTGATTTGAGTTGTTTTAGAGTTCTTGGCACATTAGCAATGAGTTTATGGCAAAAAATAAAAATGTACTGGATGACTTTGTTATCCAACTTATATTTAAAAGAACAAAACTGACTGATGGGATTGTTTTTCTTGTTTATGTCCAAATGGACATTTAGAGAACTATTTGCTGATACATGAGGAGAGCATATGACTCATTTTTCCATATTCTATATGTTGATGATGGCCTCTAGCTATCCATTCGCTAAAAGATAACAAACATCCTGCTAAAAACTTTTTATTATCAGACAATTAACTGCGAAATGATGTGTGTGACTGTCCTTGATAAACCAATTTTTAGTGTTAGCAATAGCACTGCAGTTTAGATACAAGAATTGTATTACCTGCTTTTCAGGATACTTTGGTGCAGAAATTAAAGAAATAGCCTCCATATGACCAAAATCCACATCATAACCCAGCATGTAGATGTAAAGCATTTTCCAGACATATTTCTTCTTCTCATAAGGTGACAAGTTCTATCAAAAGAGAAAATTTGTGCATCACCAAGAAGGAAGGATACTAGAGTATAGCAGGTTCTCTAATAAGGGTATATAAAGAAAGACATACAAAAAGCACAAAAGTAAATATGCCTGAAACACTGAAGTAGAAACAGAAACAAAAAACATATTCAGAAGAATAGTTGAACAGATGCAGAAAGATGAATGCAATAGACAAAAATATCACATACTCCTACATACAAGCAAACAGCATCTAACTTTGTCCTTTGACTTGAAGTTTCTCATTGAAACACACAAATCTAAACCATAAAAACAAAGCAGTAAGGCCAAGCACAAGAAAAGAGAAGTCAATGACAACAAAACTTAGTTCTAGTACTTAACGAATAACGTACATATTTCAGTAATCAAGCAAAACATATTCTACAAGCCTATTTTTCATTTTGTCAATTACTCATTCAGGTACAAAGTGTTAGATGATTTATCATTATCGCCAATGAAGAGGTATAAATACAGCAAATTTTTTTTTATTGCAGTTTTAGTCTCCTATCTGTGTTTTAGCTTGTCAAAATATTTGAAAACAACGCCTGGAAATTTGGTGAAGTTTCAAAAACTTTGATACTTAAATTCTAAGCACCACCCAAGTAACACTCAAGAACCAGGCTCAGTCAATATAGAAACTTCATGTTAATCCTTCCCAACACTGAAACATCATCAGGAAAACTATAATTTTTTTCACTACAAATGCATGATGTTGCAAGTTGCTAGTTTTCACATCCAAATATGTCCAAGTTAAGCTCAACCAAGCCCACATGGAAAATAATCCCAACCTATCTAGGAATTTTGGAAGCCTTGTAACATGTCCCAAGTTAATAAATGAAACCAAAATCAGGAACTTTTTGGGATTACTAGATGCTCCTGGTGTCAAACAAGTTAAAGAGCATGGTACATGAGATAATAGACAATCTTATTTCAACCTTTAAGATCAATTCAAAAGATAGGAATGAACTTCCATGAAAGATGTTCAATGAAGTTGCACCTTTAGATGCAGATATGTTTGGCCATGTATGGTCCTTTAAACAGTGAGTTTGCTTTATGGCATTCAACAGCATGGCAACTCAACTCTTCTGTGCACTTAAACTACAACTGGCAACGCTTTAAATTGTTGCCATATTTACTCTGTTTTTCTTTTCTTGTAAAACCAAAATCTACTGTGTTATTGAGTAATTGACATAACAATATTAACCACCAAATTAATTATTCCCCAAGCTTCAACATTTCAAAGAGTTGACAGCATTCAGACACTTGCCACAACTGCATAGTACGTAGCCATGAAAGCTATCACCAAAAGCGCTCAAACTTAAAAGAAACTATAGAACTTCACATCTTTCCATCCTTCCTATTGAATTAAGATTATTTCCAAAATCTTTCAAGGTTCTAAACGCAAGGTCAAACGAGTTACAAGTTATCTCAAGATACCAAAACCAGCATACAGGTTTGAATTTCAATGGTTAATGGCTCCTAATGCACCACAAGGACTCAGAAACTATGTGAAGTCCTTCTCAAGCTAGGTCATGAATTATACTCCAACACAAAACCCCTATCAACAAAAAACTCATTGGGCACAACCATTTCTAACTCGATTCCTCAGCTCTACGCTCCTCTCATAGAAAACATCAGGGTCACAAACCCCAATAAAAAAACTCCACTCATTTCCCAACATTCACGGATCAAATGAACGATCAAACTCAAAAAAAAAAAACCAAAGATCTAACAATTCTACAAACAAATAACATCAAATTGAGCAAACAAATCAGAAAACATAAGGCGCGGAATCAAGACCAACCTTCTCGTTCTTGAATTTGGTACGGATATTGCCGAGCTCCTTGTCAACCCTGAGTCGCTCCTGCTCCTTATTCTGGCAGTTCCGCACATCGCTGATGAACATCGAGAGTCCTCTCATCCCAGAGAGCGACATCCAGTTAATCAAAACACCAGATCCGCCTCTTCGAAGCCGAGATCTACAACAAAGGTATCAGAACCCGACGGATCGCTCCTCCTCCGGGCTCCAGGGATCAAACCCTAGAGGCCGGCGGATCGAAGAAGAGGGAACGGCGAGAGAGAGACGAAGAGAGAGAGCGAGAGCTGATGATGGAGAAGGCGAAGAAGAAGGTTTCTTTCAGTGCCCAAATAATCGTTTTTGCTTCGATTCTTCGCTTTTTCTTCTTCCCGTTGCTTCTCTGTATCTTTTTTTTTTTTTTTTAAGTTTCCACCAATTTTTTTATTATTATTATTTTAAATTTATTGAAGTAAATGAATCAGTCTTTAATTTGAAATTTTTAATTTTATATATATATATATATATATATATTGGAAATGAGCACATTTTGTGAATTTTAGTTTTAATGTATTAGTTTTAATAAGTGTTTTGGGTCATTGTTCTCTAATGATTTTTTTTTTCTTAGAAGAAATTAATTAATTTTATTTTTTTATTTGTGCATTAATTTCCGTTGAAATATTAATTTATTATCATAATAGTGAGATTTATTAAAAGGCTTTTGGTCCAATAGCAATGTGAAATGCTTGGTTTATAAAACTCTCGTTCCTTAAGTTCCAAATGTGTTGTATGTAATGATGTCAAAAGGCACCTAACTATAAATAAGTGAGGCTACGTAGCTAAAATTCAACTCCTGATTGTATGTGCTCTTATTGTATTCATAAAAAAAAATTTATATTTGAGAGATATTGCTAATAAAAATAATATATTTAATAATTTGTCATGTTTATAAAAAAACAAAAACAAAAAATATGGTAAGGAAAAGTTTGGAAGCAACTATTATTAATTGAAATTATTTTTATCCATAAAATATCTATATCTATGTATATTATTTTTAGACTATCAGTATTGTTACATTTAAACCCCCACATAAAAAGTAAAAATACAACTAGTCAGAAGTCACAAGCTGGTCATGCTAAAGCATCATCTATGGCTAAATAAGAGCCAACTTATGTTGACTAAGGCCTTGTCTGGAAGAGCCAATTTAATAAACATGTCAGAAGAGACAAAAATTACATAAAAAATCTCATGAAAATGACTTGGTTCACATTCCTTGCCATTGTTGGAGCTAAACCCCAAGTTCCATTTTATGCATGGGTATTAGTTCGGCGACAATTCACTCCATTTTATTTTGTAAAAATGCTCCTGGTTTAATTTTATCGGTTCTATTGTAAAAGATATATTATAAAAACTTTTATTACCCACAATTTAAAATATATTGAATATAATAGCATAAAAAAAAATTTGTTTATGAGAGTGTATTTAGTATTACAACTCAATTTTTGTATTGACTCAATCAATTTCTGATGATATGCACATTCTTAACATGTGATTTGTCTATTTTATAAAAAATAAAAAAATAAAAAACACAATAAAAGTTATTTATTTATTTTAAAATATTTGTTTTTATAATTGCAAATGCAGTGGTATACAAGCTAATAAATTGTTGTATTTTTACATATCCTTCTTTTTCAAAAATAAATTTGATCAAACCGCAACAAATTTTTTTTTTCAAATAATTATTATTTATTTATATGTTTCTCAATTCAAAAATCAATAAAAACTTTTCTTAAAAAAAATGCATGATTCATCTCAGTAAAAGAAAATTGTAAGTATATATCTTCATAAAAAATTTTAATTAAATCTTCATTAAATTTATTAATAACAATTTTTATAGAAGTATATAAGCAATTTTAAGTTCATGAATGAACATTAATAATAACCCACTTTTATAGGCGTACACAAGTAATTTTCTAAAAAAAAAAAAAAAATCATTTGATTTAAGACTAAAGAGATTTCATGTAAAAAAACAAAACACTTAGTAGTGGTAGACAAGTAATTATGATTTTCTAGAAATATTTATACAATTAAACATTTACAAAGGGGCAGGTACAAATTTTGTTGTTTTTTATATTATTAATACAAAAGTTTTATAAGTTTGACTACACTCGTGCTTAGTCTGAAATCTCCAAATTTTTTTCCTTTCTTTTTTTCCATCCCTTTAAATATTCATTTTCCATTCAATTCCATGTTAATTTTTACATATATTGTAATCAAAAGTTTTCACCTCATTTCAATAAATCAATGCTTGGTAAGAAGGTATTTAACTCTTTTTTTTGCTTCTATATTTTTAAGCGCTTGCTCATATCCATTTATCTCATTATTTTCATGCTATTTTTTTAATTAATTAATGGATAAAGATTTATTTTATTTTATTATAATTTTTTTTTGTGTAGATTGGTATATGGTTCGGAGGAATAGAGATTTTTTATTTATTGCTTTCATTTATTAATTCATGCAGAAGATGAAGATAATTTTAGAAAATGTCATTTTGCATTATAAGTTAACAAGTTTTTGTTGGATTGTTTTAGGTCAATGCAAATGCAAGTAATTTGCTAAAAAAAAATAATCATTTGATTTTAGACAATAGATTTTGTAATTAAAAAAAAAAAACTTAGGAAGGGTAGACACGTAATTATGATTTTCTAGGAAAATTTACAATTTTCAACATTTACTAGTTGCTTTATATTTTTAACACAAGTTTTTTTTGGTTTGAATCCACTCTGTTTTGTTTGAAATCTCTCCCTTTTTTTCCTTATTTCCCATATGCTCCAATTTTCATTTTCTATTCAATTTCTTGTTGATTTTTACTCATAGATTGTAATCAAGAGTTCTCCTCTAATTTCAATAGATAGATGGTTGTTGAGAAGGTATTTGAATCATTTTTTGCTTTCATGATTTTTAATGCATGCTCATGTTTGTTCATCTCATCATTTTCTTGCTATTTTTTTGAATTAATTGATGAATAAAGAGGTTTTTTTTTTTTTTAGATTGGTATATGATTCGGGAAAATGGAAGATTTTTTAATATACTACTTTATTTATTTATTTATTTATGCATGCACAAGATGAATATGGATCAAGAAAATATCATTTTGCATTAAATTGAAAAGTTTTTGTAAGAATGTTTTAGGCACATGCAAGTAATATTAAAAAAAAAATCATTTGATTATAGGCCAAGAGATTTTATGCTAAAAAAAAATGTCACTTACTAAGAAGCACAGACACTTCATGGACACACCGAACACTTTGTCAGATACTCCGAACACTTATGCGCTTTGTGAATAATTTTCCTAATTACATCATAATACATAAGATCACCAAATTAATTTATAGGTAAATATATGAGATATATTATATGAAAATATATGAATTTATATTGATAATAAAGGTGTAAATATTAAAATGATATCTCTATTTTGCGTTTTTCGCCCTTTTAGTCCATCTAATATAAAATCTGTCATTTTAGTCCTCGTATTTACATATTTTCGTTATTTTTGGTTCCTCTAGTTCATCAGATGAAAGGACTAAAAAGGCAGATCAGTTAATTGGAGGGACCAAGAAGATAGAAATGTGCAAATACGAAAACAAAAAATGTGGATTTTATATTAGAGAGACTAAAAAAGGGGAAAACACAAAATAGAAGTACCATTTTGATAATTTGATTGATAATAAATAATTTATACAAATATATAATAATTTTTATAACCGTGTGTTGTCGTACTCGTGTCCTTAACTTTTAGAAATCACCGTGTCGCCATGTCTGTGTCGTGTTGTATCGTGTCACTGTGTCCGTGTCTGTGTCCGTGCTTAGTTGGTCACTTAGCAGAGGGTAAACATATAATTATGTTTTTTTTTTTTCAGAAAAAAATTACAAATTTAAACATTTACTGGGGGTATATGAAAAATTCGTTGTTTCTAAATTTTTAACACAAAAGTTTTTTTAGGTTTGAATTCACTCCCGCTTAGCTTGAAATCGAATCTCCCCCTTTTTTTCTCCTTTCCATCCATTCAAAATTTAATTTTCTATTCAATCCCCCTTTGAATTTTACTCAGAGAGATCATAATCAAGAGTTCTTACCTTTTTTCAATCGATCAATGCTTGTTTAGAAGGTATTTGATTCATTTTTTCTTCAAGAGTTTTAAATGCATGCTGTCGTTCATTCATCCCATCATTTTCATGCTATTTCTCCAAATTAATTGACAAATAGAGTTTTTTTTTTTTTTTAGAGATTGGTATATGATCCATGGAAGATTTTTATATATTGCTATCATTTATCTATTCAAGCACAAGATGAAGATGGATTCCAAAAATGTCATTTTGCATTAAGTTGAAAAGTTCTTATTGGATTATTTTAGGATTACCCAAAATGAACATTTGATTCAGTTTTTCCTTTCTTTTTGTGATGAATTTGTTCAATATTGCAATTATTGTTAAGGTGTCAAATGGATTAGCAGAATTTTATCATTTGTGAGGCATGGTGCTTGCAACTTATGTATGTCATTCAAATTACCGAATTTTATCATATATAAGCACTATTGATTTTTCCTTTTAATTGCATGTCATATCAATACTCTTTGGCTCTTTATTAGTGTGTTTTTACTGATAAATCTTAAAACTTGGGTTAGTTTGTAACAAACATATGTGTTTAATGAGTCTTGTTAATGATGGAATTACTTTAGCTGAGTAATGCCTATTCAGGTATCAAATGGATTGGAACATAGGCCATTTGATGACACATAATAATTTGTGAGGTATGGTGCTTCTGATTATATATACCATTCAACTTACATAATTTTTTTTTATATATAGGAGTACAATTTAATAATTTTTACAGTACATTGATTAGCATTACTCTTGATGCTCTTGATGCTATATCTATTTCTAAGGCTGTCCATATTGTTGTGTGTATATGTTCATGTGTATATTTGGGCACATCTTAAATGTTTCAACACTTTAAAACAAAAAAGAAGTTAGACAAGTAATCAACAACCACCAAAATGACTAAAAATCCCTTTGAGATTTTGATGAGTATTAGATGCATAGCATGTTGGCAAATAAGACAGGACTTAACAAAAATTGATGCACATCTTGGCCCATGCCTTTAATAATTTGACCATAGTAAGGATTTTCTTGTTGCAATTGTTAAGGTTGAGGCAATAATTGACATTGTGATTACAAAAAAGCAAGGTTGAGTGAATAAGATAAAGAATCATCTGCTATGTTTGTAGTGTTTGATTGCAGAGATACTTTAAAACCTTCTTATCAATCCTGATGATAAATCTGTGGCCTAATATATAATGTCGGAATTTAGACACTGCTTCAGTAATTGTATATAATTCTCGGGTATAAATTGATATCTGTTGCATTCACCCTGACATTTTCTTAGTAAAAAAAAGCAATGGGATGCTAATTTTGACTTAGAACGGCACCGATTTCTACCCTCGAAGCATCTGTTTCTAATATAAATGGTTAAGCGAGGTAATGCCGGGACAGGTGCAGTAGTCTTTGTATTTTTGAGAAGCTGGAAGGATTGCTGAGCTTGTTCAGGCTAGTGAAAGGAATCGTATTTGTTTTTCCCCTGCCATGCTACTCTACTTAGTGAGAGCCTAATTTCATAGAGATTTTCCTAGGAACCATTTCAGTTATATACTTATATATATATATATATACAAATGTATGTATATGTAGTGGATAAACCATATCCACTAAGGGTGCGTTTGGTAGCCTGGATATCCAGGGATGGGGATGGGATATCCAGTGCTACAGGCCCATCCAGTTGTTTGGTTTCCTGGATGGGAATGGCCCCCATCCATGAAAAATGGATGAGTGGCATCCCTCCAAATTGGTGGGATGCCACTCATCCCTCTCACCCATCTCTCTCACTCATCCCTCTCCATCCCTCATTAGCTACAATAATTAAGTTAATTTTTTTTATTTACATTATGATTTAATTGTTTGTCATTAACTTCACTTATAATTATTTTGTCATTAGCTACAAGAATTAAGTTAATTTTTTGTTTTTTTACATTATGATTTAATTGATTATCAATTAATACTGTTTAAATGTTTATTTAACTTGTTTTTTTGAATTAAATTCAATTCGAAAAATCAAGTTAAATAACAAATTGATATGTTATTCATTAATAGTCCATTACAAATTTTTCAAGCTAAATAAATAAAATTTTAATCTATTAATATCCGCTATTTAAATCAAATACTTACATAAAATATTTAAAAAATAAATTTCTCTAATCATTCACTAATAATTGAATTTAATTAAACAATTTAAAAATATTTTTAAAAAATAATTAATTAAATAAAATGGGTAACTTCACCTCCTCATGGATAGGGTTATCATACCACTCCCATATCCATTCATCCAAACATTAAAAAATGGATATCCAAAACTTTACATATCCTTATCTTTCCAACCAAACACCAAACAATCTTTATCCCTATTATTAAATCCATCCAACCAAACACTTAAATATGGATATTCCCATCCATGGATACTTTATCCATGGATGTCCCCATCCATGAGAATATAATATCCCACTATCCAAACGCACCCAATCAAAGACAATAAAATCTCTTGCATATTCTGTCCATGGTTTCCTTTAGAATTGTCAAAGTGCAAGGTTGAGTAGATGAGTTCATTTACTCCACGATTATAAGGTGGTTGAGTTTGTCAAAATGCTTATACTTTTGTCTTTGTGACATTTTGACACCGCATAGACAATATTTCTGAGTATCCTGATCATTCACTCAAAAGATTTACAACCTTTTTGAAGGAAGAATTATGCTATTATTATTGTATATAAGTTTATAAGTTATCTTGCATTGAAAGTCAAATTAATAGATTTTATAATTATAATGCATCCTCTCTAAGAAACAACACCTCTATTTCTGCAAGTTGAATTAGATGTTGACAGGTTTGTGATACCTGAATAAACTGTGGGCTTTCTTTTTTTTTCCTTTTTTTATGATTTGCATGTTTGATCCAGATCAGATCAGGAGTGCATGTTGGGATGATGGCCTGAAGAAAAATATGCATTAAAATTGGAATTGTGTCTGACTGCCAGCCTACCCATGTGCTATTTATTGAATACTCTCCTCTTCATTTAACTGGATTCATAGCCAATAGTTTCAGTCTTTCAGATGTCTGAAGCCTTGTGATGCATGTGGTTATTGTGATAGTCTCAGTACTAACTGTTTGTGGGAATTTTAATTAAAGAAATGAGAAGCATTTTGAAACACTCATACTTGTTTTGTCTTTTCAGGAGTCAGTTGCAAAGAGTACAGAGCTACACTTGAGTTTTGTTCAATTATGAATGACAGTGTTATAGAGAAGACATTGATGGAGGTAAAATGTCCTTGATTTCAGGTTTTTATTACCATATCACCTCATTTGCTAATTATTGAAATACTTAAGTTAGAAATCTTGCTTTTTATTTAATAAAATGTGAAAATAATTTATATATGTGATCATTTTGTCCTTGCTTTGACTTCCAATCTAGTGGCCCAGCAAGTGGCAATTGCATGATTGAAGAAAAAATACAGAGTGCATATTACAACAATTATGAAAATATATGGTTCAATTGATAAAATCAAAATTTCTTAAAGATTAATAACTACTATTTGGTTTATAGTAATGTTATAAAAATGGTGAATGAACAGACCCAGGATCGAATTTCTTGGTCAATAGCATTGTTGCAATATTGTACATACTACTACAGAATATTATATAAATACTGTAACAACAATGTTCATTTACTATTTATGAATCATTTGTAGGAGGATGTCGTTTTCTTCCTTTTCAGAGTTGCATAGTAAGAGAATTTTTTAATTTGATTTGGTTCCTGAAATACTTTCCAGGAGTGCACATAGTATGATTCTAATTGTCCTATATGACATCTGATCGAGTTAATAAATCCCTAGAGGGTTGTTAATTCACAGTAACTTGTGCATTATTATTTGTCCCATTGACACTCTTTTGTGGGCAGCGCTTGTCACTTTTGTTAATTTTTTTTAATGAGTTAGTTGTGATTAAAATGAGGACAAACTAGAGGATTTAGATTATAAGATTTCTAAAATATTTTTGGGCAACGATCTTTAATTTAGTTCAACATTAGCAAATTTAATTTTTTTCACTTAGAGATGTCAACAGAGCGGGGATTCACTAGGGGATACATTACCTAGCTCTAGCCCCGAAATTATACTCCTATTTCTAAACTTGGCCCCAAACCCGAATACGGGGAATTTTTTTTCCGTGCTTGTCCCCGCAGGGATTTTTCGGGTTTGGGGATTCCACGGCCATAATTAATAAATTAAATTATTATTATTTAAAATAAATTTTATAAAATATTTGCTAAATATATCATAAATATTTTTAATAATTGAGAAACTCATTTACAAATACGGCTTAACACAAAATATCAACATACACAATCACCAATAAATTATTTGAAAATTTTTAAAAATGCAATGTAGTTAATATAACTTTAAGATTTTATTTAATTTTTATACTAATGTTCATTTAATTATTAATAATTTGCTAAATAAGTAAATATATGGTTTTTTTTTTCAATTTTTATTTAGATATTTATGACATATAATATATATATATAAATATATATATATATAAATATATATATATAATATTGAAATTAAATATTTAATATTTTAGGGCCGAGTGGGACAGGGAAGATATTCCCTGGCACCAACCCCGGCTCTGACTTCGATGGAGAATTTTTGGCCCCGGCCCCGGCCCCGGCCCCTGACCCCAACCCAACCCAACAGGGCAGGGAATTGAATTCCCCTTCTGGCCGAACCCCATTTGACATCCCTATCTTCACTTTAACATATTTATAATTTTACCATACACTAATGTCAAAGCTAAAGAATATTTTATAGATTTAGATGTTGGTGATCTGGCTTTTTCATTGCTGCCTTGCTTCATTCTATTTTTATTCCAATCATTCATGCCACATTATTGGCCTCATTGATTGTGTGTGTTTGTGTGCTTTGTGTGAGTGAAGACATATATAATATTTTACAACCTGTGGATCCACATGTCTAGCAAGGAACACATGCCCATTTATTATTACCAACCCATGTTTAGGGCTCTGTTTGTTTACTTTTTATGTTTTTTGACAAAGGGCTCTGTTTGTTTACTTTTTATGTTTTTTGACAAAGGGCTCTGTATCTTCTCAAGCCTAGATCTTCTTAATTATGATTTATATTTTCAGACCTTAATATTATATTTATAAATAATCACTTATTTTGGGATTAATTCAATGCTTAAAAATATGAGTCTTTATTATGTTTAATTATGGCTGTCAATTGATCAAGTTATTTATGAGTAATTCTAGTGCGAGATTGAGTTTTTTTGATATTTATATAGAAATTTGAGATTCAATTTTTTATTAAGAGTACTAAATTAATTTTGAAATTGAATTTGACTTGATAGCTATGAATCATGTATCTATGAAATGTAACTTTTATTTATTTAAAATGTTATTAATCTAGGCAATTAAAATTTTTAAAAAGTTTTCAATTTCTTCATAAAGATCAAATTCATATTAATATTTTGATATTTTAATGGTATGAATAATTATTTGCATGAGTTGAGTCTCTGTCCTTATGATAATACATGTGAATTTTGGCATGTTTGGCTGTCTGACTGTACATCTAGTCATGAGTGATTCATTCCATTCCCACATGTCAAACCTTGTTTTTCTTTTATTTTATTCTTGAATTATTTGTTGGTTGTTTTGTTATTGAGATTTACATCAGCCATCATTGTAAGATTTTTTTTTTTATTTTTTTTATTTTTTTATATTATGCCTGTACGGGTTTATTAAATATACCATATACCATTACTTTGTGCACAAAACATCCAACACTACACGTGTACGGCCGACCTCTCCTATGGGTAAGCGTGTAATCGATTGAGCTCGACTAGAAATTCGATATTCGATACTTGCTACTTGGCTCGAGCTCGATCGAGTATTCATTTTATAGCTTGAGCTCGACTTGGTACATAAATCGAGTTACTTGAGCTCGTTTGATTAAACTCAAAAAGGCTAAAAATGACCACAAACATTATTCTCGTGCTCGAAAGTTTTTTCTTTTGATTTTCATCAAATAAATTTAATATCATATATATACATATATGCTCGATTAGGCTTGTGCACACTTGAGTTAAGTATCACAATACGCGAACTCGGCTCGCTTGACTAATCGAGCTCGAGCACGGCTCGATTGCAATCGAGCCGAGTTTGAGTTTTCGCTGAGTCAAGCCCGAGTACCTTGCGAGTAGAGGTGTAACATTTACACCCCTACCTATGGGAACTGAGTGTTTTAACCATTGGGTTAGTCCACCGTTAGTTAACAAGTTAAAAATCTCAATATGGTGTTTTTCATGAATAGGTTTTTTTTTTTAAAAAAAAAAATAGGTATAATAAACATAAATCTTTATTTAAAAAAAATATAAAAAAAAATTAATGAAATATGAAAATTTGTTAGTATTAATCGTTGTTGATATTATTTTGAAGGATGTTGGAATTAATTCTTGTCCAAAGATTTTATTGTTATTAAATTTTTCATGAATCTGTAGATAGTTTTCATTAAATCTATATAAATATGAAAAGTTTCTTGATTATCAATTTAATTTCTAAAATATTATATTATTTACCATACTTAAGATTTATATAAAAAAATATCTATATTAGGAAACATTAAATTTCTTCACCATTTTTGTAATATTTTCTATTTCACACCCTTCTAAATTTCAACTTATGCCAGACAAAAGGTATGACATGACTAATATGGCCGGTTTGTGTATTTAACTCCAATATATATAAATATATATATATATATTAGGAAACATTAAATTTGTTCACCATTTTTGTAATATTTTCTATTTCACTCTTCTAAAATTTCAATAAACAATATTATATCATGCAGGATAAAAAGGAATGAGATGACTAATATGACCAACGACCTTCGGGTCTATTGATATTCAGGTCCCTGCATAGGGTTTTCGTCTTGGGTTACGAGCGGTGGCTCCCCGTTTCGATCCCCCGATTGCACAGGTGAGGATTATGTGGGGTTTTCAAGCGCTTCGTGCCCTCCACGTGCCCGTCCTTTGATTTGACATTTGTCGTCTTTGTCAAAAAAAAAAACTAATATGTTCTATTTGTGTGTATGACTCAAATTACTTTTAGGTCCGGAAAGTTTCATCAGTTTCTTTTATTTTACATGTATTTTTATATTTAATAATTATAGTTTTTGTTTAAAATTATGTATACGTATAACTATATAAGTTTTCACTTAATATGTTATTATTTTATTTAATATTTATTTTTTCTAGTTAATATAATTTTTTCTTTTAAAATTATATATTTGTATTTTAAAAAATCATTTTTTTCAATGTTAGTTACTTATATATTAGAGCTACTAAAAAGAAAGTTGTTAGAAAAGAAATTTTTTTTTTGGTAATATCAAAATTTGGGTGGACCAAAGGTGCATTAAAAAAAACTTGCAAGTAATTTTTGACAATTACCAACTATATATTATCATTTTATATAATAAAAAAATTATTTTCACTGTAATACAAATATAAATATTTAAAAAATTATTTATATATAAAAAAAAACAATAATAACATCATGCACCGTTTTCTCTGTCTCCAATCTAAGAATCTCAACATAGGCCGTTTCCTAATGCTTCGGGCAACCGACCAATTGGAATCCTCCCCTGCAAAACTCGGGCCCACAAATCCACGTCAGCATCGCCCCCCTCGGGCCAGCACCACCTCCACGTCTCCTTCCATAAGAACACCTCCCCCAACCCCCATCAATGGCCATCTCCTCCTCCACCTCTCTCCTCCTCCTCCTCCAATGGCGGACTACATCCCTCTCGCTTCCTCCTCTTCTTCCCCTCCCCCTCTCCGCCCTCTCAAGCTCCTGTCATTCGCCCTCGCTACGGCACTGTTGACCCTCGTTGTCTTCTTCAATGTCCACCACCGCTCTGACCCTTCTCCGAACCCCATCCTCCATCCTTCCTCACCTCTTTCACGTGGACCCTCTCATGGCGTCTCCGAGAAGACTTCCGGCATCTCCAGCCTCTTCCATTCCAACCCTTTCTTCCCCTGGACCAACCACATGCTCCAATGGCAGCGCACCGCCTTCCATTTCCAACCCGAAAAGAACTGGATGAATGGTTCCTCTCCTTCCCCATCCCTCTCCCGATTTTTTTTCCTTTTTTTTTTCTATCGGTACTGATGATTTGATTGTTTGTGTTTTTTCTTTGGTTGTTTTGAATTTTCCATGGATCTAGATCCGAATGGTGAGTTCTTCTTCTCTCTTCGTTGATGGTTTATTGATTGGTTTTTAGAGTTCTTGTTTGGATGGTAATGGTGGTGGGATTAATGGCAGGGCCGGTGTTCTACAAGGGATGGTACCATTTGTTCTACCAGTACAACCCTGATTCGGCGGTGTGGGGGAACATCACTTGGGGCCACGCCGTGTCGCGCGATCTCATCCGATGGCGACATCTCCCTCTCGCCATGGTTCGCGATCAATGGTACGACTCCGACGGCGTCTGGACCGGCTCCGCCACCATCCTCCCCGACGGCACCCTCATCATGCTCTACACCGGATCCACCAACGCCTCCGTACAGGTCCAAAACCTCGCCATCCCCACCGACCCCACAGATCCGCTCCTTCTCGAGTGGACAAAGTCGGATGCGAACCCCGTCCTCGTCCCGCCGCCGGGAGTAGGGCCAAAGGACTTCCGGGATCCAACCACGGCGTGGTACGACGACGAGGCCGAAGCGTGGCGGTTCGTGATCGGAACGAAGGAGGACAAAGGGCACTCAGGGATCGCGCTGGTGTACCAAACGAAGGACTTCTTGAACTACGAGCTACTTCCGGGGAGGCTCCACGGGGTTGCGAGGACGGGGATGTGGGAATGCGTCGACTTCTACCCCGTCGCAACGACGGCGGGGGTTGGTGGTTTGGATACATCAGTCGTCGGCGAGAAGGTGAAGCATGTGCTGAAGGCTAGCATGGACGATGACAGGCATGACTACTACGCCATTGGAACGTACGAGAGCGAGAAGGTGAGATGGGTACCAGATGATCCGGAAGAGGACGTGGGGCTGGGTTTGAGGTACGACTGGGGCAAGTTCTACGCTTCAAAGACGTTCTTTGATCAACAAAGAGCGCGGCGAGTGCTCTGGGGATGGGTCGGTGAGACCGATAGTGAATTCGCAGATGTGCAAAAAGGCTGGGCTTCTCTCCAGGTACGCACACGCCATTCACGCTTCTCCTTTTTCTTTTTTTTTTTTCTTTCTTTTTATCTTTTTCTTTTTATCATTCTGCTTCTCCTGTGCATTGTGATGGTACTGGTAGCCTTGTGAAATTAGGAAGCTATTTTTCAGATACAGTATATTTTTCTTGTTTAATTGAGATTGAGCGCACTAACCCTGCAGTAAATAGTTTGATACTTGAATATTATTGAGGGGTTGAATCATGTTCATGGCTTATTTACAATTTAAAAAAAATCAAATATGCTATCATTTCTTTAATTTGCGGTGTAAACGTTGTTTAAATTAGAAATGATGGTTATGAATTTTAATTAGTGTTTTTGTAAAAATATGACTAGTCTTGATTTTTTATATTGAGGGGCTTGAATACGATTTCTTTTTTTTTTTTTTGGATATGATGACTATTAGTTATTTACTAGATTTAGATATTGTTTTTGGAAACCTAGAAATTCGATTGAATGAATAAAATAAAATTTGTTTTTATTCGTCTGTCTTTGATTTATTTATTTTGTTAGGTGAAAATAGTTATTTGATGATAAATAAAATACCTAATTCTTGAAAAGTTTTTTTTTTAACCTGTTTTGTTAGGTCGAATAGGCTTAAATATGTTGTTTTAGATATTATAACTAAACAAAATTATTTAAAAATATTATATGGGGACACATATCAAGCTATGATAGGGAGGATAAGGAAATATTCTGTTTTTGAAACCAGATGAGATGAGCTCCACCAAAAACCCGGGCCTATTGAATGTTCATAGGGCTGTAATAAATTATAAAAAGTAAAAACACTTTAGCCTCCGAAGAAGACTCCCGAAGGATGAATGACTTTAGGGAGAAGAGACAGATAAAGAAGTGGCTTGAGGGAACTAAATTTATAGCTTTGGATTCAAATGTCAATCAACAGCTATACGTGTCAAAACCGGCTTTTTATTGAAGCCTGGAGAAGCAGGGTCTCTATCATACTAAAGTTGTCTCTGGCCGGCCAATGCACCCCATTGCAACCTAACTATAATCTCATTTGGTTCGTAGTTGTGTTTGATTTGACTACTACATAGCCTTCCTCTCATGTGGCCAGCCTTACGCACGCTTGATGTGGTGATGCTATCCTAATAATATTGCTAACATAATTATTATTGCCCATGACTTGTGTGGTTGGGAATTTGATTAAGCTTAAATAATGAAATTATTGGAGCATAACAGACAAAAGATACGTGGATGAGAATGATAGCACAGCATGATTGTTAAGGAAGTATAGTATAGTTATAGTTTTGAGCATTTAGATGTTATTCTTTCTGAGAATATTGTTGTCTTCTTAGTTAACTTATTCTTCAGAGGAGGAGCTTGATTTAAAAAAGTATCACTGACAAATTAACATTATTGAATCATAACTTGAGAATCTCAGGACTGGGCAAAGTAAAATTATAAGCATCAACCTGCCCTCTATTAAATTCCAGAGTAGGATTTTTAAGACTATGAACTGGTAAAGGTAGCAAATAGGATGTATAGAAGTTTTTTCTATGTTCAATCATTTTGATTGATTTCAGCTCATCTAGAAAGTTTTGGAGCTGAGTCGGAGCTGAGCTGGAGTGTTTGATAAGCTTACGAAATATTGACATAATTTAGTATTAGTATGATAGCCTGATTTAATGACATATGCATAAATAAAAATCTCACCTACCTTTTTAATTTTGAGGTCAGTTTTAAATTTTGAATTAGGAATGTTAAGAGTGAAGACTAACCCTTGTTCAAAAAGGTTTTGGATGAAAAGTAATACATTTTCCAGACATGAATGTTTGGGTGTGTGATGCTCCCTAAAGTCTTCACCAACTAAACCTTCCCCATGCCCAACAAACCATTTAAAATACATAGTATCTGTGGGGCCACCTCATCATCGATTTGGGGTTTAAATTATTGACCATTTTCTTACCAATGATATGTCATACATTTGAATTGGGATTATATTCTTGTACAGTACAGTAATCATTCAACACATTATTATCTGCATATTTATTTTCTTTTAGTTTACTGTTTAAAAAAATGCACCCATAATTACTGTAAGATCTCAGTATTCAGAATATTCTACATGACAGGGCATCCCTCGGACAGTGTTGCTTGATCTGAAGACAGGAAGCAACCTGTTGCAATGGCCAGTTAAGGAGGTGGAGAGCCTTAGAGCAAGTAGCCAAGAGTTCTCCAACATCAATATGAGTTCTGGATCAGTTGTACCCCTTGATGTCCGATCAGCAACACAGGTAGTCCTTAACTTCCCATTCATCTTGCATGTATTAATCTCATATCCAGGAATTAAAACAAGAGTCATATATTATTGCTTGCATACTCAGTTGGACATTGAGGCTGAGTTTGTGATAGATGCTGCTTCTTTGGCTGAGACATTAGAGGCTGATGTGGGATACAATTGCAGCACCAGTGGTGGAGCTACACACAGAGGTGCTCTGGGGCCATTTGGTTTGCTTGTTTTAGCTGATCCTAAGCTATCTGAACAAACTGCAGTATACTTTTACATTGCAAAAAGGCCTGATGGTGGTCTTCAAACTCACTTCTGCCATGACGAAATGAAGTATACTATGCCTTTTTATTCTTGTTTCATAGTTGTGTTGTTTCTTGCTTGTTTGGAAGCTAAACATAACTTATATTAACATTCTATTAATTGCAGATCTTCCCACGCCAATGACATTTATAAGAGAGTGGTTGGCAACAAAGTTCCAGTGCTTGATGGTGAGACATTGTCAGTAAGGATACTGGTAAGTTGATGCTCCGGTGTTTACTGCAAAGCATTTGATTTGCATTGCACCTTTTTTATCAATTTTTCCATGCGCTTTACTAATCCAGATACATATGTTTTTTTACCTGGTTTTATTCAGTCAAATTTTACAAGCAAGTTAGTGTACATATTGATTTGATCATGTTGCATATTAGTTCAAAACCTGTGTTAGAAATGAATAAATAGTTGCAACATATTCTTTAATGATCAAACTGGGTCTCATTGACTCTGTTAAACTTTTGTTTTTCAACCCCTCTCTGAACCGAATTCAATACAACACAAGAACAAAATCGAAGAAGCCATATCAATAATTGTCTTTTACATGTGTATATATTGATTTAATCATGTTTCATGTATTAGTATAGAACTTATGATGGTAATGAATGAACATCAATGTCAAAACTTTTTTGGTCACTCTATATTCAACAAGACACAAGCAAAATCTAAACAAACATATTGTCAGAATGAAATTTTTTATGATGCATTGTTGCTGTTTTTAGGTGGATCATTCAATTGTAGAGAGTTTTGCTCAAGGAGGGAGGACATGTATCACATCCAGAGTATATCCAACAGAAGCCATTTACAATTCTGCTCGAATTTTTGTCTTCAACAACGCCACCGGCGCACGTGTGGCTGCAAAATCCATTAAGGTATGGCAGATGAATGCAGCAGAATTTGATGAATCTGCATTTTAAGAGTAAATCATATGATATGCATATACATGTATATTCATTCATGCTTTGTTTTTTTTGTGTGTGTATTTTTGCCTCATTGGCCTATTGTTGATCAGGTATCATTTTGTTTAGTGTGTCATTGTAGCTTGAAGAAACAACAGGTCCTAAGTCCTTGTATTATATATTTATATATATGTTATTATGGGCCCTTGATTATTAATTTATTATTTTTATCATCTGGTGTTGTTGATGTGAGGTTTATTTTCTTCATGCTTTGTATTGTTAGTTTCTTGATAATTTACTAAGTAACTATAGCCTTTTCCTGCTGTATATTTATTTAAGAAAGAGTTAATTTCTTGTTAAGCTTCAGCAAGAAAAAAAAACTACCACAAGTAAACATAGAATAACTTTGGACATTCACAAATTGAATCAAAGGATAACCACTTATGACATTATTAATGGTCTATATCAGTTCATCATGTAGGACAAGGATAAAAAAATTTCACCCCTTTATGCTTGTTTGTTCCTTTTAATTCTGAAACACTTGTTTATATATTAAATATTTGGCCACCCTTGCAATAGGATAATTCATTGTTGTTCTCTTAATTTAGGAGTCCATAGTTCTAATTTTACATATAGTTTGTCCATATTTAAAAAAAAACAAAAATCAAAGAAGTAAATTGCAGAACTACAAGTATTGGGTCAAAGAAAATATATGATACTTTTATTATATGTATTTAAGTTTATCTAAAAAAATCAGATAGAAATATCTGATAAGAATTACTTAAAAATCCCAAAGTATAAAAATAACAATCTCATGGGCTTACTTGAGGAGCTAAATCCAAACTGAACTTAACTTGGTTAATAAATTTTGACATTTATTTAACTATTAATAAACCATGATTATTCACCAAAATGAGATTGTTGGCGGTATCTAATTTTTGACAAACTTTATATTTCACTTGTTTTATTTTAGTAAAAAAAAAAGATAAATTTAATTCAAGAAACCTTTTGAGAGAAAAAAAAAAGGTTTTTAGTTGCAAATGATATTTATTTTTGCATAACAACCCAACAATTAAAAAAATTGATATTAAAGTATTCAAGTGTGTTTTTACAAAATTACCATACCTTATTTTACTTTTTCATTAAAACCCAGTGGTTTAGTAAAATCAAATCCTTGGGATATGTCTTTCTCTTTCATTTCATTGTTTGATTTTAAGTGTATATTCTTCTCTTTTCTTTGAAAGGACCCAAAAAAAAATAAATATTGACTTGGGAATCAAAAAGGAAGGACCCACCTGAAAATGGGAACACTCTGTTTTGTCCAACCTTTAGGCTGCTTCATCATCGCCGGCTCTGCCACGCTCCCACTAGCATCCTACCCTACCACCATTTTCTCCCTAACTTCCCGCCGCTGCTTATTACTAATTATTAATAATTACTTAATAATAATAATAATAAGAGAAAATTATTTATATTATCTCTCTAATTTTATCACTTGATTAAAAAAAAAATCATTTTTTTCTGACACTTTATTTTATAGTATTTTTTTTTTTTTTTTTGTAAGAAATACACTTAATGGTTTTAAACGAAAACATAAAATAGTAAATAACAAACAAAAATATTAAACAAGAACATTACATTTCAAATAAAAACTTTTATAATTATACATAAACACACAATGCTAAATAAAAATATAATTAATAAATGAGACGTATATTTCGTAAGCTTGATAAAATTAGATTTTTAAATAAAATAAACTAATGCAGGGATTGAAAAATAAGTAATTAAAAAAAAAGACGGCAAAGGAAATTAAAATGTCGGTGATTGCAGTAAAATTTGGAAACTATCCAAGAAATTTTAGATAATAATAATAATAATAATATTATTATTATTATTATGGATATTATTATTAATTACATAATATAATATCCTTGTACCATTGTTGCAATACATGAATGATAGTACAATTAATTCTGATAACAATGCATATCAGAATAGAATACGAGCTTTTATGATTTGAAAAGTATTATTATTGAGAACCGAGGGTTTTTTTTTTGAAATATTGTATATTTTTAAAATAATTACAAAAATAAGCATTTTTAAAAATAAATACGGATTTAGGCAAAACGGTGATTAAATCACCGTTTTGTGCCTAAATCATGGGAAAACGGTAAAGGTTTCCATGATTTGCACGGAAAACGGTAAATCCTCTACCGTTTTCAATGATTTTTTTAATTTTTTTAATTTTTTATACAATTTTTCATTTGAACCCTTTAAATGTTTTAAATTATATTTTTATAGTTTTTTAATATAATATTTTTACATTTTAACTTCTGAATAAAAAGTCACAATAATCAATGCACTATTTAGAAATGTACTATACATTTGGGTCTAATACTGTTATTGTACTATTTTCAGGGCCTGGGTGTTGATCATCTATGAGAGATTTCTCTCTTCCAGGGTTGCAAGGTAGAGGAATTTTTCTAGGAGGTCTATAAACTATTGTAACTGATGCAACTGTATACTAATATACGATAGGTACTTAAGGGATTGTCAAAAAGACAGATAGGTATGAAAGTGCACCAGTTATAGCGATTTACAGACCTCCTAGAAAAATCCCTTTGTCGTATAACTCTAGAAGGGTGAAACACTATCTCTAACAGGTGACCCACACCTAGGCCTTGAAAACAGTGTAAGAAGAGTATCAAACCCAAGTGTACTGTGTAAGTTTTGAATAGTGCATTGATTATTATGATTTTTTATTCAGGGGTTAAAATGTAAAAATATTTTATTAAAAAGCTATAAAAAAAATAAAAATATAATTTAAAACATTTAAAGGGTTAAAATAAAAAATTACATAAAAAATTAAAAAAAAAATAAAAAATCAATGAAAACGGTAAAGGATTTACCGTTTTCCGTGCAAATCATGGAAAACGGTAAATCTTTTACCGTTTTCCTATGATTTAGGCACAAAACGGTGATTTAATCACCGTTTTGCCTAAATCCGTATTTATTTTTAAAAATGCTTATTTTTGTAATTATTTTAAAAATATACAATATTTCAAAAAAAAAGCCAGAACCGAGCGTGTGTGGTTTATTTACATTATTAGATTAAAAAAATACGGTTATAATTTTTTTATGGATTTTTTAATATCCTAACTACTCTTGTATCTAATAATTTTAAGAAGTTGTCTTTTTGGCTTATTCTTTTGTTTGTCATTTTTTATTTTTTATGTATGAATAGATAATGCTGTTCATTTTCCTTCCAGGGGTTGTTTTTTTGCTTAGCTCTTAGGTTTTATATGTTTTATATGTTTTTTTTTCAGTATTATTAATATAAATTAGCTTGCTTGGATTTCAATGATCTCACCAATGTAATAAATGGGAAAAAATGCAAAAAAAAAAAAAATATTAAAAATATTATGAGTTATTTTATTGATTCTATGCGAGTTTTTTTAATAAACTATTATTAATATTTTAATAGAATATAAAAAATAACTCTATTGGTAAGGGTACAGAAATACTACTGTATGTGAGTGCAAAAGAGGTGAGCTCGCCCCTCTCATGTCTAGACACAAAGCGTGATGGCTTAGGGCTGTGCATGACTTAGGAGGGAATAAGACCGAGATAATTTTGTAATTTTACTTTAATTTATATTTAAAAATAAAAATTCTAAAAATCTAAATATTTTAAAAGATTTTAATAAAATTGAAAGACTTTATAGAAATTAAGTGAATTGGAGGACCTACTATCATTTTCTTGCTTATATTAAGTGAAGAAATATAAATATTTATGTATATATTTTTTGGGTTACATTTCTATTAGAAAAAATTACGTAAAAATACAAGTTGAAAAAGAAAGCATGTAAAACAATAAGATAACATACTAAGTACAAATCCTAATTTCCAAAATTAATTAAAGAAATTCTCAAAATACAAATAAAATACATAACCAATCCTAGTATTCTTTGGTCAACATGCTCCCTTTTCTAATCACCAATGAATGAATGCTTGGAGTTTAATTTCATCACAACCGTTCATTTTACCTCAAAATTCGTGTTCCCTAGACAAGCGTGCGGATCTTCGGATCTCCGGGGAAACATCTAGAAAAGTCCACGTTGGGGATTGTTCCCTTCCTTGTTTGCTCCAACGGTCACTTATTATTACTAACATTTTAAATTTTATATCTTTCTCAATGTTTTCATTCATTTGTTTATTTATTATTTTTATAATTTTTTTCTTGTGTCGGTTGGCGGTTGTGACACTTTTAAATATTTCAACTTTTTTTTCCTCTATTTTCTTGATTTTTTTCTTTATTTTTATTAGTTTAAATGCATTTGGATAAATTCAAAATTTGTGATTTTTAATGTTTATTAAATGACAATGTCGGCTAACTCCTTTAACTCATGTTTTTATGTTTTTCAGTGTGAAATAATTATAAATTATATACCATATAAATATAAACAAATAATTTTTTTGTACATAAACATTAAATTACAGCGTATGTGTTTGTGTCGTTGCCAATAAGATAAATTTGAATCTCAATCCATACAAAAGCACAAATTTATTGACATGTTAATTTTATTTTCGTGCACATTCCTGAGATGGCCAGATTTCATTAAAAAAAAATCAGAACATACTTTAATAGATTTTTTTTAATCGGTGAAAATTATATAAAATTTATAAGTAAAAAAAGGAGGGAGGACCATATAAAATGAAACTTTTTGACATAAATATTAAATTATTAAATTATGACTCATGCATTTATGTCATTGCTGACAAGGCAAGTTTGACCATCAATTTACACAAAGGTACAGATGTATTAATATATTAATTCTATGTCCACACATACATCTCGCATGGTTTGTCCATATTTTATAAAAAAAATAAAATATAGATTATAACATGCTTGGTAATCAATAATAAAGATAAAAAAAACTTTTTAAAATTTGAAATATTTATATTATTACTTTATATGTAATGAATCCTTCAATGGATGAAATTGGAATATATGCTTGATAATCTAGTAGAAGAAATGGCATGTCTTTATCCCTCAACATAGAAGAAGGATCTCAATTTTGGCAAGTTGTCGGCCATGTTCCTCTTATTTTTCAACCCTCTCGTTTTCCAATTAATTAATTCATTGATATTATTATTATTATTTTCCATATTAAAATGCTTGATTAATTTGGATGAAATTAGAATGTGATGTGATGTGACTTTGAAGGTGCTCCACTGCCTCTCATACAAGGAAATAACCACACAACCACACACACATATATTTGAGTGTTTTGTTTGTTGAATGGTAGCAAACACTTGTCGGAAAGAATCAAACTTGTTGATTGATAAAACTAAAAACAATTCATCTTAAAAAAAAAAAAAAAATTAATCAGAGTCATTTAATCACACAACCACACACACAGATATATATATATATATATATATATATATATATATATATATATATATATATATATATATAAAGATAATTTACTTACGTTTTTAGAATACTGTTCTCCAAAGGCGTTTAATTACAGTCATTAAATCATTATCCAATGATTGCACGTTTTATACAGGTATTATTAGATTTTAAGAAAAAGAAAGAAGATAAAAAAATAATAAAAACCATAATGATCATTCTCCATTAATTTTATTGAGTACTCACTTGCTTAAATACACCATACAAAGTAATAGAAAATCTATAAAATATAAACTAAAAACAAATACAATTAGGAAATTAAAAATATTTTAACCAACTTTGAATTATTCTCAACAAGTACTACATATATTAATAGCACTAGAAGATTAGTTATGTAAAAGAACAAAGGTAAATACCATGCAAATTATTAGATTTATTATTAAGTGCAAAATTTATTCAAAATTATATGTGAACTCATTCTTCATTAAGTTTTCTATTGCACAGTCGATTAGAAAAAAAAAAGTATATTATTGTATATAAAAAAATTGCTCTAGTGATTGACGGTCAATGGCTTAATTAAGTGGTTTTAAATTTAAATTTTCAACTACATTAAAACTATTTATATAAAAAAACAATCATCCTATATAAGACACTATATATTGAGCTAAATTAACGTGCCTTGTAGAAATTTAGGAGACGTTAATTTTGGAAAAAATGATTTGAATTTAAAAAAACAACAACAGGGGAAGTGGTGTCATTTTCAGTACTTCTCATATTTATTTGTCGAAAAGTGAAAATAAAATTAGAGAATTGCAATGTTGAGTGGAGTTTTAGAGGTTCAAAAAATAACTTTGGAAGCGAGGGAAAAGTGAGTTTTTATAAATTGTTTCACGTACCTCTCATCATAAAAAAAATATAAAATAAATATAGTTCAAAATCCATTTTAAACAAGATAGGAAAGTGTAATTTTCTCCATTTGAGGACAACTAAATATTATAAATAGTAAAAGATAGATATTTCCCCTGTTTCCCCCCACCTCTCCTGAAATGAACGCCTCTTTAGTTGATTAGTGGAGAATTGGTAACATTATAAAATTATATTATTTATCTGGTAAAATTTAAGATTAATAACCAATGGTTAATTAATTAGGATTAAACTATAAATTCTAAAAAGAAAAAATAAATAAATTTATAATTATTTAATTTTATTCTAAACCCAGTCAAACAAATTACTCCATAATATAATAAAATAATCTTATTTGATTGTGAACCGATAAAAAAACCGCGTTGTGTGGGGGCCCACGTCTCCGCATGTGCTTGCCCGACAATCAGGCCTGATCAGCTGTCTTCCATCAAACACAAACACACACCGTTTAATACTACAATGTTTGACGTGGCACTTATTCAATTGTGTTGCACGGTGTTTCGTGTTTATGTTAAAAATCTGATCATTCTCGAAATCCTCAATCAGTGGCGCGAGCTGGCTTTTCGCTGGCACGCTCTACTTGTCTATTAGTGGCTGGCAAATTTTTCACATATATCCCTAAAAACATTTATAATTATATTCTGTTTATTATTATTAACCAATTTCTCAACTAAAATTTAATTCAGTTTTAATTTGATTTTTCTGGATTTTTAAGAATTAATAAAACAATATTAAAAAAATGTTTTTAACTATATTGATTACAGAACAATTATTGGGATAAAATGCGTATTTTATATAAATATATAACGAATTATAAAACAAAAAACATTTTTTCTAATGACTAATTTATAATATAAGTTTTGTCAAGGGTGTATTTGCAAAACAAAAACACAATTTAAAAAAAAAACTTGCTCATCCTGTTCACGTGTTTTTCCAGTTCATACCAACCAAAACCTCCAACGGCTACAAATCCAAGTCACACCAAAATTCTCTTCAAGTACGTCAAAAACTTTATAATTATAATTTGCCCCCTTTTCATAAAAAGATAATCTAACGCCCCATAATCAAGGTTGTTTTCGTAATTATACCACAATATCTTTATTTAGGAAATAAAATTAAGGACGTAATCCTCTCAAGATTCACTAGAAAATCACAACAAAATTATTAACAATATATATATAATTATATAATTTCCTAAAATTTTGCATTAAAGTTTATTTGGCAAGGGACCACAATCAATGATATTTTAGTAATTTATTCACAGGAAATATAGTAAATTATGATTTACTCCATTTTTTCTTGAAAAGTAACCCAGAGGGACCATATCTGAGGGTGTTTTCGTAATTAGACCTGGTATTCTTGATTTGGTAATTAAAGATTCAATCATATTAAGGTACAGTAATAAATTACATCCAAATTCCTCAAAAATTTACTAATTAATTTCACCCCCTTTCCTTAATAGCAAACCCTAGTCAGTACCATGCCAAATGGTATTTTACTATTTTACACAAAATATGATGTAAAATTACAAAGAATATATACAACAAGGCACCATAATCAAGGGTAGTTTGGTAATATAATCTCTGGGTAGTTGAAATTATGATTTGCCCCTCTACAAAGGAATAAGAATGAAGGGTGTTTTAGTAATTTCAGTAGATCATGCTTATTTTTGGGCATCGAGGGTTCAACTTCACTATTAAACGCTCATCCTCGTTTCCATTTTGTGAAGTTTTTGCGTTTTAGTCCCTTTTCTCTGTAAAAATATCAGTGGTTTTAGTGATGGTCTCTTCTTCTTCGTTTTCGCCGGCGTTCATGGCGGCGGCGACGGCTGCGGCGGCGCTGGTTTGGGCTTCGGTGCTGATAGGGCCGTGTTTGGCCGGAGATCCATTCGCATTCTTTGACTGGAACGTGGAGTACGCCACTGCTTCTCCCCTTGGTGTTCCTCAGCAGGTGATCCTTTTGTGATGAGGTGAAACCCTAGGGGAGTTTTGTTTTGGTTTCTCATGGAGGTTTTGGATGGATTTTTGGCAGGTGATCACCATTAACAAGCAGTTTCCTGGTCCTGTGATGAATATCACCACCAACTGGAACGTGGTTGTCAATGTGCTCAACTCCCTTGACGAATCATTGCTTATCACTTGGTAATGGTTTCTTGCTTTGAATCTCGTCGAGTATGGCTTTGATTTTGATGGTGAATGGGTGTTTTTGGGCAGGGATGGGATCCAGCATCGGAAGAACTCATGGCAGGATGGAGTTCTGGGAACGAACTGCCCGATTCCGCCGGGATGGAACTGGACTTACCAATTTCAAGTGAAGGATCAGATTGGTAGCTTCTTCTACTTCCCTTCTCTCAAGTTCCAGCGTGCTGCCGGCGGCTTTGGCGGCATCACTGTGAATAATCGTGCTGTGATCTCTGTTCCCTTTGGCAAGCCTGATGGGGATATTACGCTCTTCATCGGGGATTGGTACACTAGGAACCATACGGTAAGTTCATCTTCCTGAATGGTTGAAGAAAAGGCGTTGATTTGATTCTAGTGAGAAGTTCAACTGAGCTTTGTGTGTTTTGTAGGATTTAAGGAAGACTCTTGATGATGGGAAGGGTCTCGGGATGCCAGACGGAGTTCTGATGAACGGAAAAGGACCGTATAGATACAATAACACTCTTGTTCCTGCTGGCATTGACTATGAGACTATCAATGTGCAGCCAGGTGATGCTTCTTCCATGAATTTATAACTGAAATGTTTCTGTTTTTCTTATGTTTGAACTCAATTTGAGAGTATTGTTTGGAAGAAAATTGAAGTTAGAACGCCTCTTTCTTGTGATTTCTAGATATTAGATGATTTCTTGAGCTTACTGGTACTAAAATTCTTGACTTTGTCTGATGATGATTGCACACTTGGATCAGGGAAAACATATCGAATTCGTGTTCACAATGTTGGTGTGGCTACTAGTTTGAACTTCAGAATCCAGTCCCATAACTTGCTTCTTGCTGAGACTGAAGGGTCATACACTTGGCAACAGAATTATACCAACCTAGACATTCATGTTGGGCAGTCATACTCTTTCTTGGTCACAATGGATCAAAACGCAAGTACCGACTACTATATTGTGGCAAGTGCTAGGTTTGTGAATGAGTCACTCTGGACCAGAGTCACTGGGGTCGCCATCCTGCATTACTCTAATTCAAAGGGAAAGGCATCTGGTCCTCTTCCTGACCCTCCCAATGATTTCTATGACAAATCATTCTCAATGAACCAGGCCAAATCTATCAGGTTTTTGTACACAACATGCCAAGCTAATTTAAATGTTTAAATTGTTATATTTCATTGTTGGTTCCTTCTTCTATTGCTTTATTGAAATTTTATACTTGCATGATGTTTTTCTTCTTGAAATGTACTTAAGAAATACAATCTATCCTATCCTCTTCTTGTTCTTAGTTTACCAACCTGATTTCCCAAAAGAAAGAAACTAGAATAAAGTGTCTATGGTTCTTTTGGTTTACACCTAACTGATGCAATGCTTATTGAATCTGATTTCTGAATTTTTTTTTTAGCTGTATTTGCATAACATATAAATAAAGCAACCAAGTTTTATGCTTTCCATAACATAATAGATTAAACTTGGGATATTAAGGGACCCAGTTCTTCTAGTCTCTTTTTGGGCCTATATCCAG
Organism: Dioscorea alata; assembly: GCA_020875875.1. Taxonomy (NCBI): domain Eukaryota; kingdom Viridiplantae; phylum Streptophyta; class Magnoliopsida; order Dioscoreales; family Dioscoreaceae; genus Dioscorea; species Dioscorea alata. The sequence continues at coordinate 546,578 of CM037021.1, forward strand.
ATACAAGAAATATTAAACATAAGACCTCTGAGGCTGACTTCGTTTTTGTGATTTTTCAGAATGAATACCTCAACTGGTGCTGCTCGTCCCAACCCTCAAGGATCATTCCGATATGGTTCAATTAATGTTACCCAATTTTATTTGCTGAGAAACATGCCACCGGTGGTCATTAATGGAAAACGCCGAACCACCCTGAATGGAATCTCATATACTTCTCCTGGTACTCCCCTAAGACTCGCTGACCAATTTGAGGAGAAGGGAGTGTACACACTTGATTTTCCCACCATGCCACCCACTAGTGGAGCTCCTCGTATAGGATCATCTGTTATCAACGGTACCTATAAGGGTTTTATGGAAATTGTTTTTCAGAACAACGACACGATAGTTCAGTCATACCATATGGATGGTTATGCATTTTTCGTTGTTGGGTATGTATTGCATTTCTATTGTAAGTTGAATCTTTATCAATGTCTTGTATCTCAAAGCAAAGTTTCTCCCAATCAATTGCAGTATGGGTTTTGGAGAATGGACTACTGCCAGCAGAGGTGACTATAATAAATGGGATGGTGTCTCTCGCTGCACCACACAGGTACCTTCCTCATGATTCCCCTTGAAATTCTTGTTGCCTTGTTAATTTATTATTGTTTGTGGTTTGCACGTCTGGAATCATCTGTTACGAGTTTATGAGGATCTTAATTAACTTATAAAAATACCTGCCAAGTGCTTGTCTTGGATTAAAATGATTTTCATCAATCATTTATTAGCTGCTTCCGTGAGCTTTCTGGTATAGATGGTTTATGTTCATTGCTTTATTTATCTGCTATTAGTTTCACAGCTTAAATTTCTATGATTTACTAGATTACATGTATTACACTTTGCTTCAAGTTTCAAATTGTTGAAGTCGGAAGGAAAAGATTATAGCG